>SSNS01000164.1:773733-814524 GCA_006937985.1 Aphyosemion australe | reverse complement strand
GAGAGAGAAAACAGTTGCTGATGGAGGATTAGTAAATTCTAGTAACGTAAAGCTAATAAATCATCACAGATGTTAAGAAATAAAAACAACGTAAACAACTGTCTCATGCTAAAGTGATGTGCTGTAAAAATATCCAATAGAATGTTAGGAAAGTTTTCAGTTTTTTCAGATTATTCAAATTTAGTTTCTCTCTCTTAGAAATCATGGGAACAATGACATCCTCATGACATGCCACATACTGGTTCACCAGAAGATTCACATGAGTTTCTCAGATTTTCAGTAGTTAAAAAAGGTGTACAAGAAGCAATAATTCAATAAAAAATTGTAATTCACTAAACACAATATTAACCCACAGCTATGACAAATTAAATGACAACTCAACGTTTTCATGACTGTTTATTTCTCACATTTTCCAAACTAACCCAGCCTTCCCACTGGATATGTAAGCGGTATGTAACCTGACTTATTTTGAAAGTTTCCAGATGTTTTACACTTAACTTTGACACATTCTGGAAGCATAGAGCATAAAAAATATACCTGAAGCATAAGCAACGTGTGTCTACGCTTCTGGGACGTGTCCAAAATATGCCACTTTACAGCACACACATCCACTATAACGGCGGCTAATTACTACATACCACATTTCGCGAACGTTACCCGACGCTTATGCATACATTGGAAAGGCCCAGTAATATCATCCTGACTTGTGTCTACTGCAGGTAAGATGCAAACAACTCAAAAAAATCTTCACCCTATCCCACTTCAGAGGAACCATTGTTTTTATGTTGCAGCATTTTCTTGTTCTTTAATTTTATTGCATTTGTGTTTTTATGTTTGATTTCACTGTATTTTATTGTTTGAAGTTTTCTGCTTGTTTTTAATCTACAACTTGTTATTTTTAAATGCAATTTAGAGATGAATTACATCAATAACCAACCTGTGTCATAAAAAAGATCGACTAAGGCCGTTTGTGCCACTTGTTGCAGGAGTCAAGTTGAGAGCATCAATTTTAAGTTGCTAGGTGACTGATCACTAAGATGGTTTTATCCAGAGACAGAAGCATTCATCAATCATTCAGAGGAAAAGCCTTGGTAATCAGTACCAGCACTGAAGAGGAGGAGGAAGAATCAAGCAAGGAGCAATGAGAGTTTGGGTTCTTAAGGTATTTGGGGTAAGAGAGGATTTTGAAGAGTTGAAGTCATTCTGGAGCTTCAAGGCGTATTTTTGACTGACTTGGAAGTACTTTATGGAAAAACGGCACCACAGCTCACAAAAATTATCAACCTTAGGCAGCTTTGGATACTGGAACACTAACTGGATTAGCTTTTCCTCCATCTTGGTTTTTGTAGATAAGGCGAACCAGATTCAAAATATCACAGAACATTGTCCTCATGCATGAAGCTGCAGGACAGCACTCAGTGGTGCACCGCGCTTGATGCATCGCTCACCTTGATGCAGAGTTTTACTGTTGAGCACCACATGGGTTTTGAAGCATCCTACATGCAAACAGCATTTAATATTTAGTACAAATCTGAGCAACGTGTACTAAGATCATTTGGATTTGTTTTACATCATTGTGCTAAAAATCTAAGGAAAGTTTCTGGGCTCAATCTTTGAGCTCCTGCTGAACATAATCCTTAATCTGCTGGCTGGCGGCCGCACCACGACAGCAGAAGTGGTGGAAGGATAAGGACATGACTCATGATTACGAATGTTTTTCACCTCACTCGTAATAAATGAAGCCATGGGAGGCTTTTTATTAGCAAGAAGTGGGTGTAAAAACAAAAAGACTGCAAGAGGACAATGTGGAAGAAAATAAAATGAATAATGGATTCTCTTATTCTAAAAGTCAGGCGTTGGGAGCATATTACAGTGAGCCCTGGGATTAATTGAAAATGACCCCTTGGGCTTGATGTAAAAAGTGCTTTCGCTCATGAAAAATGAGCAAGGGCAACACAATATATGCAGGGGCTCATTACAATGTTCAGCATTTCAATTCTAATTAATAACACAATTCATCTTCTAGCGAGTGAGAAATCAGGAGATTTGTGAACAAGAAGCTTTCTTATGTTGTGAACAACAAAGCTAATGAGACAGAGTCGCAAAGAAAGAGGAAAATCATTTATAATAATTACTTTTACCCTCATTTGCTTTTATTTTCCATACTTTTCTGGGAGAAGGCGAACGGCTGCTCACTGATACCATTTCTCTCAGGGAGATGGAGCCGTCAGTGCTGCTTCTTATTGAATCAGCCCTGAACAGCCACCATCCTCCATAAGATACCATCTCTGACTACATGTAGGTGGCTAAAGGTGGACACACTGCCTGCATCTGTGGTACAATACCACTATTATAGTATCACAGGTAAACAACTCCTGGAGGTACAAAATATGCAAATGTTTCTAAACTGAGTTGGAAAAATAAGTGGAGAAAAAAATCCCACAAAGGAAGAGGAACAGGCTAATGCAGGAAGTAGGGGTTGGAGACTATTTTCATGTTTAGCCTGGGTGTGAAACTCAGAGTGACCGATCATACTTCAAAAATAAGAAGTAAAAAATATTTTCTTGGTGAAATTAGTCTTTAATGATATGACATGATATTTATTAGGAAGCTGCATTTGCATGAGGACACCACAGTTCAGACCATTCAATCATTTTCTTTGACTAATCCAGGTTCAGATCGTGGAGGTAACGGGTCCAGGTGGGAAACCCACACATCCAATGGGACATGCCAGAAAATACCTTCTAAGAAAGATAGTCTATTCAGACGCCCGAGCTGCCATTCGATCAGGAGCAGCAGCAGCTCAACTCCAAGCTCCCTCTAGAATAATAAAGCTTCTCATCTCATCTCCAAGTCTTAACATGCCAAGTACAGAGAATGTTCATTTCATGTGCTTGGATCCAGGATCTCATTCCTTTTAGTCATTTTCCCACTCTGGTCATTATAAGAGAGAATTAGAACGTAGATGAATCTTCAGACCAGAGCAAAGAAACCATCCATCGATCCACCTTCACACCAAGACACTTCTGCTCCTTTGTTTGAGGTGGACACTCCCAACCCAGAGGGAGGGCTCCAGAATCACATCTTCTGACAGCTCAAGTCTGTAATAAAACTAGATGGGCGAAAGAGCTCCTCCTGATCACTCAAAGGAAGTTCTTCTCTGGGTCCCATGACTGTAATGTGTTTAGTGCCATGGGCAGGACGTTGGAATGCTAAAGGGTTAAAGAACTCAGACAGAATTTCACTTTGAAGGAAGAAAAAAAAAAGACGTGTTTACTGAAGTTGAACTGATGCCAGGAGTCTTCAGCTGCTAAAGTCAAGCCGCTATCTTCCAGAATGGGAGTCCTTTTTGTTTTCTCCCTTTTGTTTGCCTGGACATGTGTTTACTTTCTGAACGAACAGCGATACAACTGTCTGTCAACCTGTAATCAAGCTCTTCAGGTACCTCACCGGCAACAAATATGAAATTACACACATCAGACTCAGAACCAGGAGTGTACAGACTATTACCCCATTTTAACTTGCCATCAGGGATATTTTTCTTTTCATTCTCAGACAGGAAAACTAAACAGCACAATTGCTTCTCCCATACTGGCCAAATTAACTATACATCACTACCCAGAATGTACTGAACTGTAGTAAAGGATTTAATCAATAAAAACTGTTAAATCAGCTGAGGCAAATAGCGCTCACACAGCAGAATACAGTGTGTGATTTCAGAGGACATTTGCTTCTGGCTGGTTTTGGACCTCTACTGATTTAATATCAAGACAATGAACAGAACCTGCACCTCCCCGGGTGTGCACGGAGCTGACCCCGAGGCACAAACCTAGCGGGAACTAAACCTGCAAATTACAAACACTCATGTACAAACTGTGCAACCTAAAAAAATCAACCTGCAGAGAATAGAGGAATTGGTTTCAAAAATGGCCAAGAGCACAAACACAAAGCTAGAGGTGTTTGCTCCCAGGAAGGGATGATTCAGAAAGAGATTAATGCTTCTACCAGGAGGGAAATGTGCTTAAAATGTAAAGCAATAGTCATCAATATGAGAACCAAATGTATGGGTGGAACATCCAATCCTGAAGTTCTTAGCTCCTTCTGTAGATTTTTCTAATAAAACTTAAGTAGGTTAGTTGGAGCAACAGTTTTACCACAGGAGAGAGATGAAGTGAAGAGGTCTCCAAGCATTTATCACTAAACACAGTTTATCGTAGAACAACTTCTGTGATTTGACATACTTCTTCCTGTCTATGTTAACAGCGCTCGATATAGGGAAAATAAAGAAGATGCAGTGGCACCCCCAATGGGTGGCCGGTGGGGGAGCCATGGCCACCCCACTGGCCTAGAAAACAAAATTAAAATGTTTTTCAAATTTTCAAAAAGAAAATAGTATAAAAAGGTTTTGTGGATGTTTTTGAGACAGTGGCAGGCAAAGTAAACAGTTTTAAAACTCTAAAGGAATACCATTTGAAACAATAACTGGAATGTTGTATTTTTTCTGAAATGTTTGTTTTTTTCTAATTTGAGGTAAATGTGTTGGATGCATAGGCCAATTGTTTAATGCAACACACACTCTGGGTCGCAGAGTTACCACAGGGACCTGTTTGGTGTGCCGCCCCAAAATTTTCACTGCCAAAAATTTCACTGACATGACAAGGAGGCAAACTAGCATTAGCCTCATTTTAGCTAATTCTTTCAAATGAAAACACTTTTACAGGAAATTGAGACAGTCCCATTTTCTCGTTCTGAAACCACTACAAAACACATTTGTTGTACCTGGATCTCCTTCAGATCCACAAAACACATGTAGACCAGAGCACCAACCTCTGAGGACCTCAGCAGCTCCACGAGGGTATTTAACTCATTCGCTGCCATTGACGACTATAGTCGTCTTTTCACATCCAACCGCTGGCTGCCAATGACGACTTTAGTAGTCATTTGCCTTTTTTTACGGGGCGGGCGTCGGAACGAGCCCCCGCACCGTGAGGACAAACATCACGTGTCTAAAGCGGATCTTCATCCGTGTATGTCATACATCACGTGATCAGGAAGCAGAAAATCAATGGATTACGAGTTTGTTTTGGGCCGCTGCTGTGAAAAAAAACAATGCGCCGAACTGGAAATGCTTCTGCAGCAGCGCTTGGGCACCAGATTGCAAACAAACGGATAATGCTTGAAATACGGCGATTCTTCCTGATGTAAGAAGTGCGTCTACTCTTTTGTTTGGTAGTTTTGGCGTTTACATGATCATAGAGCACAATGTTCTGTGACTCTTCAAAAAACAGTAAAAACGCTGGCAGTCGGGCTTTCTGATCAGAAAACGGCTGGCAGTTAATCAGTTAATGACTAGGATGAAAACCACAATGTTCCTCTTGAATATAAGGTGCAACAATCAGTCACAACCACTTTTTCAGTACATTCTCAGGTCAGGTCTCTGTTTTTTAAAAATTGGGACCACCCTCCTAAAACAGGTGTAGTCCAGGTCCTCCGAGTGACACCAAACAGGTGTGTGAACCATGATGGCCCCACATTGGTCAAACCTTATGCACAGAGATTCTCCAGACTTGTTTTCCTAACAGATTTAGCTGTGATTCGTTAGCTACTAAAAGCAAAACTGCCATTTCAAATATGAAAAAACATGTCTGCTCCTGTGTTTAAAAAATAGATGCTTCATTTATCACATTATTTATGGCTGCAACACCCCTGACCCACTCATTGTCTTTTATAAAGCCTTAGATCTTAAATGTGTTAATTTGATTTGTCTATTAAAGTTGTGGTTTAATAGAAAAGCTAGTGATGCAAGAGAAAAAAAGAAACAAGAATCAGGATAATTTCTTCTGAAAAATAAATGATGTGGCAGGACGACTGAGATTCAAAGAATAAAAATATCATATTTGAAGGCCAATTTTCTTTAAAAATACTGACCATAGTCTGAAGCTTATCAGAGGATAACTAAAGACTCAGGCTGTGCAATGTCAGAACTTGAAGTCATTATTAGACTCTTAAATCCATGATCTATGGTCAGGCTTCCAGAAAAAGGTCCAGCCTCTCTTTATTTTTTTCTAAATTCGGTGCAGCCTGATGCCTGAGGCGAAGTAAACACAAAATTCTTGGTTTGTCCTCCCCCCCAAACCTCATTGCAGGTCCTGCTTTTTACTTTTCTTTCTCTGTATAATGTTCCTTTTGCTCTCTGAGAAATATCAAACACACAAACAAAACCGCATACACAGGAGGACCAAAAAAAAATCCTAAAACTTATTGAAAGCAGGCAGAGAAGAAATTGGGTATAGATTGTAAAATGTCTGGTTTCTGCTTGTGAAAGAAAAATCCAGCCACCTGGGGATATCAACCATGAACCGTGCCCTGGTAATGACACAAAACAGACCGGGAGACAAAGCCTTCATTGATAAAGGAAAAAAAAAGAGAAATGAAGCATGGTGCAGTAGCAGTGACTGTGTAACAATGCTTTCATTAGACAGTAACATGCACATGAACCTGTGAGTATTTAGAGGTTGTGCTTCATCATGAAGTGCACCGGAGCACGACAAGGCAGCTGCAGACTGGGGGATGTTCATTCAGTCATTTCACGTTCCTGATTGAACCGACTGCAGGGTTGGCAGTCGATGTTCTCCATTCCCTCCAGTCAGTAATATTGATGCCATAGAAATATGCTTCCAACATGAAAATGCTGCTAAAATTCACACGTTTGAGTTCTTGTGTCATATCCTCACAAGACCCCTAGTCCCCCAAAGACGACGTCAGATTCTTGCAAAAAATATTTTTATTCTGTTCAAATTTGATTATATTATTTAGGGGACCAGAATTTATTTCTACATTTTTATTTTTGTTATTAATATGAATGAAAATTCAAATTTAATTTATTTTAACCCTTAGAGGTCCCTCGGGCATTTTTTTGTGCAGGCAGTTTTTTTTGTTGTTTTTTTACAATGCAGATTTTTTTTATTAAAAAGAAGGGGTTAAATCTAAAAAAACACATACATATTTTATTATGTTTTGTGAGTGTTGAAGCCAAGGATGGAATCTGAATAAAAAAATCTGACTTATGAAACATATAATTTTAATTACACCTTTTTATCAAGGACAATATTTTGTGCTAAGGGTCCCAAATGTTGCTTTTTTTAAGAGACCTCCAAGGGTTAAATTAAAAAAACAATGGTTGTTTTCTATGTTTTTGAGGTCATAATGATCCTAAACAGCTAGGGGAAATAAAAAAAAATGGACCATTATGACTCCAGAAACAAATTTATTTCAGAATATCTAAATCTACAGATTAATAAAACATTTGCACACCCCAGTTTGACTCCAGTCCCTCATTTTGTAAGACCTGTGATAAACTCACTAACATACATTTACTGTTGGATTTATATATGAAAATTATGAGTTTTAGTTGCACAAAAATCTTAATAAAAAGAAAAATATTTTGTTTTTAAAGTTTGAATCTTGACCATCATATCCAGTTTGGGTGTATTTAATGCGTCTACTCACTAAACAAGACTTTTTAAAATATAATTCCACTTCTGGTTGATTTTTACCATGGCATTTTAATTATAGAGTTTAATTTTGTGTGGGATCCTCTGGAGACATGCTAGGGTGGAAAACTTATTTTCTTTTTCTAAAAGGAGGAATTGGCTCAAAAGCATGCCACTTTTCTACAGATTCACCAAGAAATTTAGGGAGTTCCCATCTTTGGTGGAAGTGCATGAGATTTTTAAAAAGAAATTTTTTACTGTTGCTGAATTTATAATCCTAGTGTGCATTGACAAAGTACATTTTAATTGATTTTTTTTTTGCATATACAATTGGATGTTCTAATTCTGAATTTACCTTAAATTACCTTAAATAAATCTGGCCCTTACATACATTTTAGATCCTCCACCAGGGGGCATTAGACATGTATAGGACTGGATATGGCAGGAGTCTGATGAAGGTACTAATCCTGATCCTCCATCTGGATGCTTTAAAGGAGTCATCACCTATAATACCGTGGATATCTACATCCTATTATAGTCTTTTAGGCCATTAAAGTAAATTGTATTGGAAAAATAAATTAAAAATGTGCTTTTCTGATTCTATTTTGTAAAGGGCATATTTTCTCGCAAGATCACATGCAATATTTCGTCTGTGTCAGACACGCGCAGGACTTAGGGGCGCGTTGATTGGTGGAAGGAAGCAGGAAGCAGCTTCAGCATCTTGCTCCAAAATAACAAAAGTTATAACTGAACCCGATCTGGCAGTGACCTACGGGATCCAACAGTACGAGCCCGAGCCTGCAATGGCTTCCTCGCTTGTTGTTGAGTTTTTTGTTCAGCGAAGCGCCGTAAACCGGAAAATGATGGGACGCGGTATTGGAGATCTGTAAACAGTCTGGATGGGACAAAGCAAGCTAAACAGCCTGGCATCGGCTCATCATGCTGTTGTAAAGATTGAAAACACAAACTGAGTGGACTTTATTCTCCCGTAACACGGATCAGCAACGATAAGACATAATTTATGCGTTTCACGTTATGAAATGAGCTTTGTTGTGCTGGTTCGTTCGCTGCTGGCCTCATATTTGGTTATATCTGACCTTTGTAACGACATATAGGTCAGAGCTCAAGTTCTCGTTTTGGAGTGAACGTGCTCGTGGGGTGCATGTGAGCTGGTTGAAGAAGGCAAGATTAAACAAACGCGTCAATGTTAAATATCGGCTTCTCAGCCAGTGAAAAATCATTAGGAAGCCATTAGACATTTTTTCAAGTGGAAAAGTGAAAATTTCAGGTGATGACTCCTTTAATCTATTTGAAGTCAAGTTAAAACTGTTTTGTCTTTTTAAAAAACAAAAGAACAGAAGTTAATGTGGAATTATTGAAAAATTAAATAAAAACGAACATTTTAAACAAACTATTTTATAGAGAACGGGTTTCTGTCAATATGCATAAAAACTATTTTCCACAAAGAAAAAAATCAATCCAACATTTATCAAACAAAAAGACGCCCTGGTGAACTGCTGCCAAGTGAGTCGGCTTTGATAGTAAATGTCATCGAGCCTGTAGGAGGCTTCGCTCAGCCTTTTACTTCGCTTGTATCTCAACCTCCCAGAGAGGGGTGGCTCGTCTGGTGGCAAACCTGAATAGGTCGTCTGGAAATCACCTCTGAGATTATTTTATAAGATTTGAACCCAGTCCTCCTGTTCCTGAGTAACCATAAAGAAACACGGAGGAAGGTTTGATAAGAAGGAAAGGGAGGATTTTATGTTTCCATGAATCGGTCACACATAAATATAAAAAAACTCTCTCACTTATTAAAATTTAATATTTTTACAGTTTACTATTTTGCTCAACAGCCGCGTTTCCACTATAGGAGTTTCAGGAGATTCCTGGGAGTGGGGAAGGTTACAGAGACTATATTCCAGCCTGGTTGTCTCAGCTGTTGTTTCTCCATACAAAATCCGCCCTTTAAGGACTTTGCTAAGACGTCAGCATATCGCAGTGACGTCACTGATCAGCGCCAAAAGACGGTTACGGTAATTATTAACATTTAAAAAGTTTTATTCTGTTAAAATACGCCATAACTTCATCCACGCAGGGGACGGGGAGAGCAGCTGTGAAATGTAAAAAACCAGTTCAATTAAAGAATAGCTGTTTACGGAGCTCTGTAGGGCATGATGAAACAGCGTAAATTATGGAATTTTGGAGGAGTTTCCGCTGCATTTTTTGGTATTGGGAGTTTAGAAATGGTGATTTTGAAGCGACATGGACACTGCTCATTTTCTTTTAATTCTTCTTCACCAGCAACTTTTTGAACTTTACAAATACCAATTGTTCGGAGACATCTACTGATATCAGTTTCTTAAGGACCCCGATGAGGGCCGCAAGCTGGAACATAATGGTCATGATGTTTTGTAGATGCATTCATGAACTTGTTTGCTAACATTAAAGGGTCATTTCCATCATTTTGACTTCTAAAGGTTATAATTCCAATTTCCCCAAACACCTTCCCACTTTAATTATTTTCATATTTCTTCCTCAGATTCTCCGCCGTAAGATTGTTTACCGACTTTAGCCGTGCTGAAACGACGACAGATGATGTTGGAAAGCTCTCTGATTGGCAGTAAAACTGGGAATCAGTATATGATATAACAAACTGAGCAAAGTATGAAAATTGTTGAGGCCAAGCACATTTTCACACAGACTGTTTGGCACAGTTTGAATTGTGAAGTGATTTCTTCATTCACAAAGTCCCATTAGTCGGCCATCTGCTGGTACTGATCTGAAGTCAGTTTGCTCAGGACTTTTACAGAAAACTAGATGCTTATACTGAAAGTAAATATAAAGTAATAAACAAGAAATAAAAACAGATATACTGTAGCACAGATATTATAATTTCTCTCAAAATAAATTCCATTAAAAATTCAAAACTGATGTTATGAATGAGTCTTTTTGATTAAGAATCTTAATTCTGTACTGTAGCGACATCAATCCATGGTTTTTCTCCTAAATGAACTTCAGTAACACTTTAAGTTACAGGTCGTCAAGGCTGCAGACACTCTGATATCTGCCCAGAGACATGTACTTTAGTTTGGTCTACAGGTCTACGATTTCCCTGCAACTATCACAGAGACGTCACACATCAAGGTCTCGGACGCAAGACTTTCCTATCTCTTTCTCGAATAAAGTTCATGTTTCCTGACTCGTGAAAGACTTTTACAAATACAATCTGAATGCATAATCTTACGTATTGAATCATCGTTATGTGAAATTTGAATCATCATATAATATAATGAATGATGGAGAAAATGAATGTTGTTCCTGTATTTTCATATCTTTAATTACACATTTAGGATTCATTCAAGTAATGCTAATCATCATCAGATAAACATTTACAAATAATAGTATTGTGTTTGAATGTTAATTCGCACTCACATTAAATTAATAAGATGCACACCACATTAAGCTGAGTCATCTTTAAGTGTTGATGAAACACGATGTCTGAGGTACCTTGGTAACGCCCGCTTAATGTGTCAAGATTTGATTCGCCCAAATTAATAAACAATTAGAGTGATTAAACCTCCAGGCCGGCCAGAACACTTCAGTTCCTGAAGGAGTTCCTGAAAGAGTTCCTGAAACAAGCAAAGCTCAAGCCACCTCCTCTCAGAGGTGAATCTAAACAAGCTACGCTTCTTTGGTTTGGCCAGCCGGGGAAAAGCAACACTTAATAATAATTAGAAATATAAGGAACCATCCTCTTCTTTTTGATCGAGATCAACTATTTTGGTGAACTGCCTCTAAGCTAAACCAAATTCACCAGAGGACGCAGTCACCTGGAAGTCACCCAGATCATCGGTTTGTATCGGGGCCTGCTACAGCTCCATGCCTGAGGCCAGCTCCCTGACACTCGTCAGCATCGACCTCTATGACCCTTGAGTCACCGGGAGCTTCCGCACACAGGTGAAGTAGCCCTGCACGCTGGTGTCAAATGGTCTTTATTAATTTGATAACTTATTAAACCATCCAAATTTGATTTAACCCAGACATCATAGGATCTAAGACACTTATATACTGATTTTGCAACCTCATCTAGCTTGCATTACATCACCTCATTAATTGTCTCAGTATCTTGTTTATAACCATCATTCATAGTAATTTGTCCTGTGTATTACATTTATTTTTATAACTATTTTCTTGACTCTGTCTGAATTATTCTGAAGTGTACGAATTACTTACAGAATAAAAGAACCTAAAGAAATGTTAAACATTTAAAGATCATTCAGATTAATGGTTCATATTTATATGGAATATTACATCTTCATTGATCTTTCTTTAAATATGTGGCACTAGCCCACGCTACAGTACCAAATTAATATTAATTTCTCATAATCAGGCTGTTTTTTATCTGAGCTTCATGTGTGGATTTGATTTACTGGAACTAATAAAGAAACATGCATCATATTACACAAATCTGTAATAATCTCTGCTAAATAATCAGGTTTATGTAAGAGAAAATGGAACTTTACACAACCTAAATAAAACTCATAATTAAATAAAAGACAGGAGTTTTTAGTTCTGCTTTATGCATTTTATGAGTAATTTCATCCTTCAATCATGTTCAGAATAGTTCAGTTCTCATCTCTAGAAGAATATTATGTTATTAAAAAGCAAATGCTGCATAAAATCTGTTTTCTTTGCATAACTTATTTAGCTTTGAGATCAAAGTCAAAGATCAACTCTGTCTTCCTGTAAAAATAAGAGAATTTTCTGTGAACTCTTAAGATCAGACATGAGACTTAAATGCTCCCAAAGCTGTGTGCGTTCTGGAAATATACAGCAGATTTATCACAAACAAACGATTACAAAGGAACTAAAAGTCCTGCGCTGTGAGTCAGAGCACAGACAGAACGACGGGAGCCTGCTGGGATCAAACGTCTGAAAAACCACAACACTGCTTCTTGGGAAAAGAAGTGGCTTCTGAATTATTGTTTGGAGCACCGTGTGGGATTTTTGCTCCACTGCTCTCTTCAGTAACACACAGATTTCTACCTGGTGGGTTGAGAACAAACACTAATCAGGTGGAGTTGAGCAAACAGCTGAAGCTCCTCCATGTAAATAAATTTACAGTAGAATAAAAACACAAAGTTTAAGGAATAAATGTCATTTTACTATTAAATGTACTTTTATTTCTTGATTTACTTTACTTTAAATCATAGATTAAATATCTACCTACTTAGTCAACCAAGAGGTTAAAAAAATTATTCAAATAAATGCATCAAACATTTATAGAAAAGGTAAAAACGAAAACTTTAGAAACAAATTCATTTATTCCAGAAATAAAATCGGGTGCAAAAAAAATCGGGATTCCACTTTTTTCAAACAAGCAGATAATAGTCTAAATTAGTATTTTAATATTGCAATAGGATACTAAACTATTGTTTGCTAGCTACCTTTATAGTCTGGCTTGTATGTGGCATTACTATGATACATTTATGGTTACCACTTAAAATCATTCTATTTAATAATTTTATCCATGCTGAATTCAATTTATTTACATTAACAACTTTGTTCAAATGAACATGCCAGTCTTCAGTTCTCACTGGCTCTGTGCTGCGGTCTGTGTATCGAGCTAAAAACAGCTGCTCTCTGTGCACATACACAATATTTTGATAGAGCTGAATTCATGGACTTTTTCTCTTTCACGTGTTTTTTGTTTCTGCTGTTGGACAATAGAACAAGTATGAAAAACTGAGAGGACCTTGGCCCAGTAAGACTACCTGTTACCGTCGCTATCTCTACGCTGTCGTCATGTTCGCTACGACTCCACTAAAACCAAAGGCATGAGTGACGACACGCCCACAGCTCTCTGCTGCTCCTCTGTCACTCAACAGAGAGAAGGAGAAAATCCTCTCGCTAGATATACTGCGATACAGCAGCACTCTTGAACTGAAAGTCGCTAGTTTTGGCCCTTTGGAGAAATAAATCTTTACTTGGGTCTGAAAAATTTATAACTCTAGTAACAAAGACAGATGAATGAATGAATGAATTCTTTATTGTCATTATGCAGAGCATGATGAGATTACGAATGTCTCGTCTGACACTGCGAAGCTGAACTGTTCTAAGGGAATAAGCAATCTGATTGGTTGGTAGCGTCACGTGAGGCGCTGTGCCGGCTAGATGCAGAACTGAAAGCAGACAAGCGCTACAGCCCAATATCGCTCGTTGAAGGCAGCTAAAAACAGACATTCATGTGTAAAATGTTTAGCCCATTTGCGTTCATCCACAAGGAGAGAAAATTATTTTCCAGGACAACTCAAATGTTTCCAGGACATTTTACTTTTTTCCCCCATTTTCCAGGTGTTTTCCATGACTGGAAAATAGGTCTATCATTTTCCAGGTTTTCCAGGACGAGTGGGAACCCTGCTCTTTACTTTTTTGAGGGGGCAATGTCAGTGCTGTTGGCGAATTTAAAAGAAGCGTCATCCTGACCAATCACAAGCTTGCGCTCTCATTCAACAAATGTTTAGAAACGTGGGCTCCGTCCATCTTTGTGAGCCTGCTGGAGAGTCCTCGCAATGATGGAAAATCTCAGTACCGACGCAGACAGAGAAGCATAAACTAAGCTAAAAGAAGCCGAAAGGTATCGTCCCCTGGTGGCTGGATGCAGTATATGTTTTCATTTGTTTGTTTTAGGTTTTGAGTCTTAATAATTTTCACGTTGCTGCTGCATATTTAAATAATTGTTGTAGTAGATGGTTGTGAGTAGAGGCAAGACCTCCAGCTCCACCTCCAAAGCTTCAAAAATTCAAGATGGTTGCTCCTTTAAAACTTCATTTTATGCAAAGAGAGCCAATGAAAACTATATATGGATGTTCTGGATGACTGAACATCAAACATAACAAAACTGGTGCATATTGTGGCTAACCGTGCGCACTAATGGACTGTAAAACACTGCATGGGCTCACGGCATCAAGACTGATCATGGTGTCACATTTTAGGGTGGGTAAAGGAAGGTGGTGCTGCTGCAGACACTTCACAGCTCCTATGAACATCTAGCGGTTCTTTAGGAGCTGATCACATAACCCACTACCCATAATCACACTCAATAAGTTCAGGACAGAAAATAAATAAACAAATCAGAACAGAAAACTAAGAGTTCCACAGTAAAATATTCAAACTGAGCAGGATGGAGGTTTTATAATCTCACAGAGAAGTGATTTTATTTATCTTGCTGATCCGTCACCACCGTGTGAAATTTTCTCTCGAGGGATTTCACTGCATGCGTGTGAGGAGGCAGCAGCAACGACAAATGTTTGTGGAGAACCTGCTCACCCTCGAGTGTATTTATCATCGTTTAATCCTGAGGAGTTTAAGGACAAATACCCAAACCTCATCACAGTTCGACTGCAGCAGCATCTGAACAAAGCTGCATAAACAAAGTAAGAACTAGAAACACTTTTATTAAATCCTGAAATTATTAGAAGCCCCCTATTTTGTTATTATTTGTGCCATTCTGCTGTGGAAACAAATCTAGAAAGGAAAAGAGCTAAAAGCTACTACGAAATATAAATATTTGTCAGGTTTATTCCTTTTTCTTTCCTACGAGCCCTGTTTTTGCTTCATTTCTCTCTTGACTTCTTTAGCTGAATTACACGAAAATGTAATTTCTCTGCATCTTTTCAGGACAGTGTGATCAGAGATTACAAACATAATCCTTAAGCCTTTAGTAGTCAGAACACCATCTGGTAAAACAGGCATCCCCCGTTCTCAGAGGACATCAGAACCACTTCAGAGAAGAGTCAAACAATCACACAACACACCTACACAAGGAAATCCTCCCGTTTGACTCGCATCAGTCCAGGTGAGTCAGGTCAACTCACCTGTGTGAGGTCAAACACAGAGGTGCAGCTACAACAGAAACTTGCCCAGAGGGAAAAACAGAATTGTGACTTCTAGGAGTAAAAAAAACAAAACAAAGCAGAAGTCTATTATTGATTCAGCTGAGGTGAGACAAAGTAAACTTTTAAAGAACAGAGTTCAGAGTCTTGTCTCAGATCAGCAGGTGAGAGGACAACATGTGTTTGGAACAAGTTTCTGAACTCATTACTGAAGACTCTCTAGCTGTTAATAAAACACACAAGTGTTGAATTAGAGGTCAGAGGTGAGAAGAAAACTAAAGCTCATCCTAAGATGAGGAAACCAATTAACTTTAGAGAGACAAACACCTCTCCTGATGGTGTTCCTCGGTAGCTTACATAACCAGGAATCATCACAAAAAGCACAGAAAGTGGGAGCAGTCACCAATGCGGAGCTATTTATACAGATGGGGGTAATTAACACTTATGCAAGAGGAAAATGTTTTATTCATGTTCAATAAAAGGCACGTCTCAGACAGACGTGTCACGTCCTTTAAACCAAAAACAGATATATGATGTGTTTTTGTACCAGTCCGGGTGTTTGAGGCAGAACAGAAAAAGGCACAAATTCTAACTGCCGTTATTTGATGCATTTGTTTGTATAATTGCAGCTTATTGATGATTGGATGTGTTCCTTAGCTGTGTTGTTCAGTTAAAACAAGAGTCAATGTCTCAGATTACCTGCATAAAAAAGGCTAAAATAATTTTTTTTAAAAAGAAACTGGCTGGTAGATTTTCAAACGGTTATAAGAGTGTCATTGATGCACCACACTTTAGCTCGACGTGTAGAAAATTCACTGCGTTTTAGCCATTTTTTGTTTAGTTATTGAGGGACTGGATTTTTATACACAAACATGCAAAAACATCATCAACTTTTCACATTTCTGCAAAGAAGCCTAGAGATGGGAATTCCGGACTCAGTGTTTGGAAAAGAGTTAATTTAGAATTCAGTTTTGGTTTCTTTATTTCTGTTTTTATTTTTTTTGTAGAAAACAATGGTTGTAAGCTTTTAAAAGCAAAGGTTTGTCTGAGGATGCTGAGCAGTAACTTAAGGGAACAACTAGAACTTTCTTTACAATGGTAAACTGTTCTTTGAGCCTCTGTATAACATGAAAGTGTCAGAGCTCAGAATGTCCCTGG
Organism: Aphyosemion australe; assembly: GCA_006937985.1. Classification (NCBI taxonomy): domain Eukaryota; kingdom Metazoa; phylum Chordata; class Actinopteri; order Cyprinodontiformes; family Nothobranchiidae; genus Aphyosemion; species Aphyosemion australe. Next base: position 797,978 of record SSNS01000164.1, on the reverse strand, counting down.
AGTCCTGATAAATGGCCGAACCCACCCTGTAAAAAAGCCGTACAATGTACAATGTTTGCCCCACCCACTCAGAGAGGACAGGAATATTAAATGAGCTGCATGCTGACTGGTCGGTTTACCCCAATGGCTATGACACTGCCTGAAGCTAGAAGCTCCGTGTACAGTATCTGGATTGCTACATAAGCAAGCTATGGATCTATCTGGCAATTATTCAAAGTACATCCTGGAATGTGACATATGTGCTCCAACATTTTTCTTTGTTGTTACCAAGAACGTTAGCAGCTCAGGTTAGCGTTAGCAGTAGCTGGGCCATGCTAATTTAAGGTGGTATTTCTAAGCCAGTGGTTCTCTATTTTTGGTCACGCGCCAAAAGGGAACAGAAATTTTTGCCACCTAGTGACTGGAGGCTGGTTTAGTATTAATGCATGAAAAAGCTCAGCTGTTGTAGCCTGGCAAGCCATCCTATATATGTGAATATATAGTCTGGCCACGAACTATTGACGGCTCTCAGTCGTGAGGCGGGATCTAGGGTTGTCTTTCAAAAACTGTCTGCACGCAATTGGATAGCGCTAGGACCAATCAGAGTGACGAACAACATGACGTAATCACAGCAACGGAAAAGAGGGAGCCAGCAATGGCGTCTAACATCAATGATTTCTGTCGTTTTTGTATGAAAAACATGTGAATATCAGGTGTACTGGGACATTGCACTACTTTGATAAAAATAAGAAGCCGCTAAGTATATCCGACAGACTTACGCACGTTGGAGTCTAAATAATCCAATGTTGATGACAAAGCCGTTTCAAATGAACGTGGTTCCTGCGCTGCCGCCATGTTGTTTGTGTTCGCAGTCACAACTCTGACGTCATTGGCTACTCCCGCACTGTGATTGGCCCACAATATAGAGCGCTGTGAATGGCCCAGCCAAGAACTATAGCGAGCTGTGATTGGACAGCCACAGCAGTGGAGCAAGGCTGCGAGGGTTCCAATGAAGCGTGCCTAGACCAAACTTTGCAAGGGAAGAATTTGGTATAGTTCACTAGGCTAGTTGTTCTGCAGTCCAGGAGATTTTTATGCTTTTTACATGTTGAATCACAGCTGCATCTTAAAGTAGACATATCATGCTTTTAAATTCTTCCTTTTTGCATCTAAATCATTCAGTTGTGGTCCATATACAGTGGAACTGCAGTTCTTAGGTCTGAATTCCTCATTATTGTTTCTGTACCTTCTCTACCTCTGTTCTGAGCAGAGTCTCAAAAATGGCCCGTTTTGGTACTGTCTCTTTAAATCTGAATGAAGCTCTGCAAACCCCGCCCCCTCCACTGAGGGACTGACCCCAGTAGGACATTTTTGTAGTTTGATAGAGAAATTACTATTTACAGTAGTAGAAACGTTATATTTGCATTGTTAAAACATGAGGGGAGAGTTTTACAACATCCTGCCCTCCAACACGCGACCACCCCCCCCCCACACACACACACACACACCAGCTCCAAATGAATGAAATGCAATGGTGTTATCACTGTAATTACATGAACCATCAATACCAGCACATTGGAAAATATCATTTAACACCTATGAATACCATATCTGCTACACATATATATATATATATATATATATTTTTTTTTTTTTTTTTGGTATTTTATATTGGTGTCTTAATGGCTGAAAATGGATAAAAAGCACTTACATTTTGATTTAATTATAGGTTTGAGATTCCATAAAAAAGCCAAATGCTTTACTTTTTTGAAGATAAATAGAATAAAGTACATTTCTCCCCATGTTTTAATATGTAATCACCAAAGTCCTAATGCTTACATCTTTACAGGTTTTTATTTATTGCTTGCGCTGCATCTTTATTAAATGTATTTAGGTGTAACTGTGATAACTGCTCTAATATGCCCAGAGGTTGAAATCAATACTGTAGAGAAATCCCCAAGATCGGCCTGCTTTGCTAACAAATATAGTTAAATCTTACCTGCATTCTAAATAAATATCATTAGGTTAAAGCCAGAATGGAGGAAACATGAAGCCAAATGAAATGCATGCTGGATCATCTTGGATTTGAGGCTGTCCTGTGTTCAACTACAGAATAAATGTTTACAAGGCCCAGTTTGGACCAGTACAACTAAGAAGATAAAACTTAAAAATGTGTGTGGCTCAGAAAAACTAACATTTGGGACTCTCCACTCCTGACTTATTCATTCTCCAGGTTGGACTACAAAAATCTTAGCGAGAAGAAAAAATGGCGGATTTACTTTCTGTGTAGCCGGAGGTCCAAGACCATATTTGGAAGTTATCGTGACGACATAGTAAAAAATATGAAATAGTCAAATTTAAAAACTGAACCGGTGGACAAATATGACCAAAACTTTATAATTGAATACAGAAATAGCAACTATAGTGAATAATATAATACTTTTTGCACACTTAGACACTTAAAATGTGAAAAATACTGTATTAAGGGATAAAAAAGTGGGTTTTTCATGATATGTCTCCTTTAAAGGTTAATAGACAGTTTGTCAGAATTCACATGAGCAATAAATCTTCAAATCAAACATTTAATTCAGCAGAACTTTACTTGTAAAGTTATTTACAACCCTCCATTTAAAAAACACACTACTAAAAATTGGTGTTACATGTATTTAAACTCGAATGGAACATTTTGGGAAAATGCAGTTATAATGTGACTTCACTTTTCTAAAGATTCAGCATTACTCAGGGGCTCTGCCATGTTCTGGCTTCTCCTTAATTAAAATAATTTTCCAAATCTAAAACAACCCACCAAAAACCAAAGTAATTTCCCCTCAAAGCCTCTGAATGTGTGAGTGGCCCAGTGAGAGCACTTCCTCTACAAAATCATGATGGCGCCTAGAAAACAGACGGCAGTAAGATGTAAGGAGAGCGGCGATCTAATATTTCCCAATGCACTGTCCTCATTTAGATTTAGAAAATTAGAGAAACTCGTATTTTTTATGGGTATAAGTGCAAAAGTTGGAGCACTTATACAGAAATCAGCACAGCGTGAGCCAAATCTCTAAAGTAGCTGCTGCTTAACAAACACTTTAGCTGAGATGTGTAAACCAGGGAGATAATCTAACAAGATGGGGTTCTTTAAGGACAAAAGAACTGGACCATCTGTTGCCTCTACCGGACCGGCTCTCCCTTAAACTGCAGGCTGCATCCAGCCATTTAAAAACTCTCATAATTCAATGTAAAGAGTGATTGGGCCCGGGTACGGCAGCTCAGCAAAAACCTATTAGGCGTCTAAGTGCAAGCTGTCCGACGGTACTAACGACTCCCTGTGGAGACCTCCGTTTTGTTGTCTTGTGAATAGAACCCAACACTTAGAAAGCCGGACAGATTTTAGCAAGGTCACATTATGGATCATTACGGTACCGCCTCGCCACAAAAACAGTGTTTCAAGTTGGCAGCAGCTCTGCTTCATCAGATACAAGCTGCCTCCACCCTCCCTCCCTCCATCCTGCTAAGCACATTATGTAATGATAATGCCAGCTATTATACAGATCCATTTGACGTCTGGGGCCTGTCATCAGCTGGGAAAATGTTGTCACTCTGTTGGTGCACAAATAAAAGAAGGGTGCTTTTAAAAGCCAAATCCATCCGTTTTTATGCAGAGTGGGTCTCCGAGGAACACTACATCCTCCTTACCCAACTGAAAAACAAGTATTCGCCAAAATTAATTCCGAACGACTGATCACTTCTCTTCCCACACAAAGTGATGAATCAAAACTTTACTAATTTATCCACGGCTGCTCTGAGTGGGCACTCCATCCACGGAGAGCTCGGCACAGCAGCATTGAAATTCCTGCTTTTGGTCTCTTTAGTATCCGCTTGCCCTGAAGCGGGAGTGTGTCATGTACAGTTTAATGAGGCACATTAGGGATATCTAAGTAGGCAAGTTCAAAGCTTTCATGTTGTTTCACTTCCGAACGCCAGTTGCAATTAGGAGGAGCGTCGCCTCGTGCATTTGATGATGGTGTTAATGTTCAGCTGCAGTAAAAAGGTGATCGCAGGACAAATGTCAAGCAGCTCGGTACCAGATTTAAAAGGCAGAGGAAATCGGACCAGGGCGCCAATCCACTAGCGAGTCCTGACAATGCATTGGTGAATTCTGACTCTGAATTTGTGCCATTTTTAACAAATTATACATCAAAGGTTTCAGCTGGTTCAGGACTTTTTAGCCATGACTTTGATATTAATACAATTGAATGCGTCCAAAGCAGAACACAAGAACTTTTTTAGAGAATCTCAATCACATTTAACTCAAAAAAAAGTTTCTAAAAAAGAATTTGACAATAAAACAACTTATTTTCTACTTTTATTTCATGAAACAGTATCTCGACTTTTTACGTAACATTTCTAATCTTGAAACTTTCAGGAGGAAAATGATCAACGGCTGGTTTTGACCCTGATTATTAATTAGTTCATTATTAAAAAACTCAAAGATAAACAATTTCAATTTCAGACATAAAAGACAGTGCTCAATCCACATCGCTTTAAAGGGCACATGTAACCGAATCTGCTTTAAAACCTGTCATGTGTCTGTACAAACAAGCCCTAAAAGTCCTGGACCAAAAACCAATGAAGTGGCACCACTGCAAAATACAGGAGAAGTACGATCTCCTAAGTTTTTATAACTTTATAAACTTCTTCGTTATAAAGCTGGCATTCAAACGTCTAAATGGCCTTGTCCCAGAGCTGGTGAGCAGACTGAATGTAAAAGCCAGCAGCACAGGAGCTACAACCAGAGTAGCAGCCATTACAACCACCTAAATACAAAACATCATTTCTCAATCCTCATTCTCATTTAGAGGACTTCAGATTTGGAACAATCTACCATCAACAATAAAACTTAACAAATTTTAGAACTTTTAACTCCCAGGTCAAAAAATGGCTGAAACAAAACCAAACTTTTGAACACTGATGTTTCTTATCAGCTACACTCATTTATTTACATTCATTTTGTGTGTGTGTGTGTGTGTGTGTGTGTGTGTGTGTGCGTGCATGTGAGTGAGAGAGAGAGAGTACTTGTCTATACATCAAAGTGAGGACCATGACAAGCTTTCACCTGTAAAGTGAGGACATTTTTCCCAGTCCTCACTTTGGTGCAATCTTACAGAGCTCTACTCATTAGTTTTAGAGATGGTGTGAATTAAATTTTAGTTAAGGTTAGGCTTAAGAATAGATCAGCATTGGTTATGGTTAGGGTATGGGTTGGGCATAATACAGTCACAAAAATGAACAGAAGTCAATGGATGGTCCTCACTAAGATAGAAAGACGAGTGTGTGTGTGTCTCAATCATGTTGGAAGGAAAGTTATACTGAAACAGATTTCCTTCTCAGCCGGCTGCGAGGTTGTCAGTTTCCTCCTTTCAAAAAAGCTAAAGAGGGACGTAGTCTTGGTTTACATTCTGTGAGCCCGCGGGGTTGCTGAGTCTGTGCCGAGTCAGTTCTGCAGCACCAGAGTTTGTAATTAGACACTGGACGGCAAAAGCCATAGCTGGCAACAGCCATGGAACTAGTTAGAAAGTGACTCGTATGTTTAGAAAATGGGCTGCAGTACCCATTGTGGGCTGGGCAGTGTATTTCAATGCCAATAACAGATGATGATAATGGTAGGTCGACAATATCGGACATCACCAATGCTTAAATTCACTTTAAACATTCACAATTGTTAAATATTTCTGTAAAAAAAAAATTCATTCAGTTAACGCTTCAATAAATTATAGTGTCTAAAAGTAAGTTCTACCTAGTGGTCGACCTGCCAGTTAAAGGGAACCTTTAGTATTTTTTATTATTACCAATATATGAGTGCCGCTGTTTATGAAAAACAAATTGTCTTCTGATGGAGAAGAAAAGACAATCTAAGCAGAGAGTGAAAACAAATCTGCCGTTTCCACTCACCGATATGTGCAGGGTTCTACTCATATTGTTTATTCTGGATGAAATCTCAGAAAATAAACATTTTGTGAAGGGATTCTAAATAAAATTCATGTAATAATTGTAAACTGAAACATACAGTTAAAAATAAAGAAGTTGTTGATTTTCTTTGGCTCTGTTTTGATCCTTTTTTTTTCCCAGCTGATGACTAAAAGCAAACGGTGAGCTGTGCTGGTGTGAGGAGACACTGGTTCTGTCAACACACGCGGCTCTGAAGCTTATCTCTCAGAAACACCGGAGTCCGCTCGGCCATGTGGGTCAGCATGGATGTTTCTCCAGGCCCTGGCAGGCATGTGGTCCTCAACAAGCCCTACAAACCATCATTAATTAATGTGGCAGAGACGCTGATGTCCAAGCGGTTTTTGATTACCCCCCTTTGGGTGTGGGTGTGGGGGGGCTGGGACACTTGGTGGGTGATGCACTTTTCTGTTTCAATTAAAATCAGAAATGAGTCACAGCGAATTAGAAAATGTTGCCGTAGTGCTGATTAACCAGCAGGATTGAGATGTCCCTGTGTGATTTGGATCATAAAGGGTAAGGCTGCCTCCACGCCCCACCTCCACCCACCCCCTCACCCCCAGGAGGAAGCCTGCAGATGCTGGATTACGTCCCGCAGGGCCGCGACGAGCCAATCTGGGACTACCATTAAATCACAAACAGGAAGGCGAGCAGCTCTTTCTTTTCTTGTACTTTGAGTAGGTTGAGAGTTTCATCTCCAGAGTTGTTGATGGACGAACAAATTCACACAAAGGCAGCGTTTTTATTTTCACCACAGCGGTGCTTCGCTTCACCGCCAGGAGGGAGAAATTACTTCACCTCATTGTGATTCACATGTAGGAGTCCAAAAATGATCAGATCAGCCTCGCAGCGAGAGCGATAAATGCTAACAAACTGCGAGTTGGAGAAACACAGGAGAATGCTCCGAGTTCAGTCTCTGTTTTGTTCTTCTGAGCTCACAAAATGTTTCGTTTTTATCGGTTTAGTTAAAGCAGATTTCAGAAAGTCTTTCCACTTAGCGAATTACATAACAGGTAGCCTGAAAGGAGCAAAAAATCCTTAAACAGTGATGCACTGATGTCTATCTGGGATTTTCTCAGCTCGTTATTACTACATGTGTTTTCATGTCAAAAGTAATTTTAAAAAAAAGACACCAAAAAATATCTAAAAATACTGAATATTAAACAGATTTCCCTTCAGTTTTTTTCCTCCACACAAAAGCATCGAGTATAATTACAGCTGCTTTGGATGCCGGAGAGGAAAAGGTCAGAGTTTTTCTTCTTAATCAAAAACCAGAGCTGTAATACATCATGATGGTTTATTCCGTTATTTGCCTTATTTTTTTTTATACTGAATCAGAGTATTAGGTCGAAAATGACAAGCCATGGAGTGAATCTAACATCAAAACCCTGTGAATAGTTTTCTTGTTTAGGTTTTCTCCAAAAGAACCTTGTACTTTTGAAAACAAACCCACACCTTTACATTTATTAAACTGAAACCACTAATGTCCCACCAGGTTTTGAACTTCTTAGTCTGTGATCTTTATCAACCACTGCACTCAACATCAGCTGTCCACAAGGATGTGTACTCAGTCCCCTCCATATATTTTGGGCTTGATCTTTAAGATGAGTCTGTGATGGAGGTGGTTGAGTAGTGTACAGCAAAGGAAAAAAGATAGTGGTGGTGAATTAAGAAGAAGAGCTTCTTCATCCCCTCATCATTGAAGGAGAAATCATCAATCTGATGCAGTCAAATACTAAAGCAGAAGTGTCCAAACATTTCAACACAAGGGGCAAAAATCATCAAGTAAATAGTCATCACTATTTTTTAAATGAAAAAGTGTGAGAATGATTGTAATGTGAATTTTTTTTATTGGCACTCAAAATAAATCCAAAAACTGGCATATTAGTAAAACTGATCATAAAAATAAAAAGTCTTGATCTACATCAACAGTCTAAATTCATCGTTCTAGAGATGCAAGTAGTGGCCACACTAACTCACTCTGAGGGCTACAAATGACCCCTGGTCGCACTTTGGACATGCCTGGCTTACCAACAACTCCACTTTATGGGGATTATTATGGATTTTACTGGAACCATACTGACATCTATACTAGGTTGCTCTGGGAACTCCTCTTAGGCAGCCACAGTGGTTAGATCTGCTCAGAAAGAACATGATGGATCCCACCCAGCCAAGGAACCATTCACCCGTATAGCCTGGCAAGCTATCCTAAATATAAATATATAGTCTGGTCGCGACCCATAGACAGAGGTCTGTCATGAAGCAGAATCTACAGTTGTCTTTCAAACTGTCTCTGCACTCAATTGGACAGCGCTAGGACCAATCAGAACAAGTCATCGCTACAGAAATCAGGCAACGGGGCAGTCCGCCATACACCATTGAAGGAGAATAAGCAAATACATCCTTTTTCGAAATAAAGGATTTAAGTACTGTTATCTGCTCATGTCTCAAAGAAATGTCCAAGTCTAAATCATCCAAAGTTAATGCCAAACACTCATGCACGCTCTGTGATTGACATCTGTATGTAAGTGGAAGTCTAACACTATTGGGTAATGCTGAATGGTGATCAATTCAAATGGACTCTATGCACGCTCCAACTTCCGCATTCCACATAAGACCGCACTCCTACGTCCGGTTGCCATAGTGGTCAGCGAAGCTGTGACATGGCTGAGAGTCTGGCGTTCACCCGTTGCTTCCTGGAGGTTAGTTGCTTATGGCTTTTTGGTCGGACGTGTTATTGGTAGAGGTTTTTAAAAAAAATCGAGAGAACAACTTTTTTCTTTTTTTTTCATCTAAACAAGAGAAAATTTGCCTTACATCACTGATTGTAACTTTTAGTAACTCCAGTAAGCATCAGGTGAACTCCAAACTCTCAGCCATGTCACAGCTTTGCCGACAAGTTATGACAACCGGAAATAGGAGTGCGGTCTTATGTTGAATGCGGAAGTTGGAGCGTGCATAGAGCCCATAGCATGGGGCTCTACGGGATGGGAGATGGGCTTAGCAAAAAGGGGGAAAAAAGATGTATTACCTATATTATATCATAGTACAGAGTAAGACTATCACTTTTACGAATTTCTGAAAAAATAAAATAAAATCATACATAATTCCTGAAAGGGGGAAACTCTAGATTACAGCTTTAACAACATGAACACATTAATGTGATCACCAGCAAGATTAAAGCAAAGTCTCAGTATGAAAATAAGAGAATTACAGGGTAATATATAAGAGTTTATTATAAAACTGCCATTAATATTTTGAGTAAACTGTCACGACTCATCAGAGCACTGGACCAACCTAAAATCCAGCAGAATGTGAAATCGTTTCACCCAATTCTTGTTTTTAACTGACATGGACCATTACAGGTATTCAATGTTATTTCATGAGACTGGTTCCAGTGTCACCAGGTAAAGAACCCAACAACAAGGCTGAATAAGAGACGCCACATTTATTCCAGTTATAATAAAGGTCTTGATAACCGAGTGTGAAGACATTCAGCAGAGGTTTGATGTTTATGCAGCTTCTGTTTCTCCTCCTTTCAGCTCCCAGGGCGGCATTAGCAGCAGCAGAAGCAGCCTGGGATTATTTGAGACGTTGCATCAGACTCACTTGTTATTCGGTTCTTTAATTAAACACCATATTTCAGGACCTTCCTTCGCTGAATGGTAGCGTACGCTGCTGACAATCAAAGACGTGATTTTCACTCTATCCTACTTTCCTGTTTGGGATTCTTTTTTTTTCCTTTTGGGAAGCGGAGCTGACATTGTAATTATCTTGCCACACTGATGACTCTTCAGGTGATTGCAAAATCATTAAGATGACGCTCCGGCAGATGTTTCAGTCTAATAGTCTTATTAGCAGGAGGATGGAGAGGAGCCGCTGTTCTGTGTTTGCATAAACCAGCAGCAAGACGGATGAGGGCTCATGCAGATTTTGTGCTTGTAAATCAGAGTTTGTGGTTTATTTAAATCTAGTTTTGTCTCCAAATTAAACAAAAAACCTGACAAATTACAGCTTGTGCACATGTGGAAAAGAGTTAAGCCTGGGACACACAGGAGACAGACGCGCTGCGCCACGGAAGCGCCGCAGTTTTGGGAAGTTAAATGGTCACACAGGAAGCGCCGCTGAACGCTTCTTGGAAAGTCACGTGATAGTCACATCTTGAAAACAGGAACAGCTGCTCCACGGCACGCCGCTTGAAATGGAACTGGCGCTCATCTTCAGCGCCTCTGCGCGGACTGGCGCTTCTGGGACGCGCCGCTGCGCTCCCCGTGTAGCCACTCTCATGGCTTCTAATGGCTTCTTTTTAAAATGATGGTACGGGCGTGACGCGGTGCGTCTGTCTCCTGTGTGTCCCAGGCTTTAGTGTGTGAAGAAATTGTTTGTGTTTGGGAAAAAATCAACGAGACAGAGGAAAGTATAGAAGTGTTTATGTAAGCATCTGAATTATCTGATTGGACGAAGAACATCCAATCCTCGTTTAAACTGGCCAATCAGAAGGCAGATGCTTTCACACTAATTCTAATCATAATACAATGTGGATGCTGTGCCAATTCAATTACATATTTTATTTCAATGCAACTAGCGCAAAATGATTTTTATTTCGTTTCCTAGTCTTTAGTTCCTTTTACAAAATAAGCTTCAGGCGTTTGGTGTGCAGAATGTGCCAAATGATGCCTAATAGGATGATTTTACAGTTTAATGTGATGTTGTGTATTTCAGACAGAATCAGGCTGTAGAAAACAGAAATGTGTCCTAAATTGTCGTTTTTTTCCATCAGAGTGCTTCACCGTGAAAAAATCTACAGAGAATTTAGGAGCTTCATTTTGCATTTCCTCTGATAGGAACACTGACAAAAAGTGAAAGATGCTCTAAACCAGGGATTTACGTCCTCCTCTTCCTCCTTTAAATCCCCTCTTAACTGATCCTGCAGTTGATTCTTTGCAAGCTGGACATTTCTTTCCTTTTTCCAACAGGAGTTTTATTGCATCACAGCAATGGTTGTAGTCAGAAGGAAATAAGTTGTTCAAAATGAAATGCATTAGCAAGATTTTACTAAATGCTTTGTCAGAAAGTGACTAAGAGACAAAACTACTGTTTTCCAATGTTCTTTTCTTCCACCTGGGAACTCATTTAATACGTGATTTATATAAACAACAACGTACGAGGAAGAAGCAAATCCTAATCATTGGGTGTTCTGTTTGTTTTAAAGCTACATGTGATTTTGTTCATTTTTATACTGTATCTAAAGTAACAGATTGGTTGATGTTCTACATCAGTGTGGTAAACTTCATTAACCTTCATCAACTCCTTGTAGATTATAATTAGTAGGGCGATGGTGGCAGAGGAAGTGGCCGCCTTGCAATCGGAAGGTTGCAGGTTCGCGTCCCGCTCAGTCTGTCGCTGTCGTTGTGTCCTTGGGCAAGACACTTAACCTGCCTGCTGGTGGTGGTGGTAAGAGGGACTGGTGGCGCCAGTGTACGGCAGCCTCACGTCTGTCAGTGCCTAACCCTAACCCAAGGGCAGCTGTGGCTACATTGTAGCACATCCCCACCAGTGTGTGAATGGGTGGATGACTGACTGTGTTGTGAAGCACCTTGGGGAGTTGTAGAACCCCAAGAAGGCGCTATACAAATACAGACCATTTACCATTAACTCATTCACTGCCAATGACGACTATAGTCGTCATTTCCCTTTTTTTATGGGGCGGGCGTCGGAGTGAGCCCTCGCACTGTGAGAAAAAACATCACGTGTCTAAAGCAGATCTTCATCCGTGTATGTCACACATCACGTGATCAGGAAGCGGAAAATCAATGGATTACGAGTTTGTTTTGGGCCGCTGCTGTGACAAAAACGATTCGCCGAACCAGAAATGCTTCTGCAGCAGCGCTTGGGCACCAGATTGTGAAAGAACGGATAACGCGAGAAATACGCCGATTCTTCCTGATGTAAGAAGTGAGTCTACTCTTTCTTTTGGTAGTTTTGATGTTTACATGATCATAGAGCACAATGTTCTGTGACTCTTCAAAAAACAGAAAAACGCTCAAAAACGCTGGCAGTCAGGGGCTTTCTGACCAGAAAACTGCTGGCAGTTAATGAGTCATTATTCTGGCCTTAAAGGAGTCATCACCTGAAATTTTCACTTTTCCACTTGAAAAAATGTCTATAATGGATTTCTAATGATTTTTCACTGGCTGAGAAGTCGATATTTAACATTGACGCGTTTGTTTAATCTTGCCTTCTTCAACCAGCTCACATGCACCCCACGAGCACGCGCACTCCAACACCAGAACTTGAGTTCTGGCCTATATGTCGGCACAAAGGTCGAATATAAACAAATATGAACCAGCAGTGAACAAACCAGCACAACAAAGCTCATTTCATAACGTGAAACGCATAAATTATGTCTTACCGTTGACGACTCGTTATAATCCGTGTTATGGGAAACAAAACTCCACTCCGTTTGTGCATTCCATCTTCACTACAGCATAAGAGCCGATGCCTGGCTGTTAGCTTGCTTTGTCCCAACTCAACAACAAGCGAGGACGCCATTATGCACGAGGCGAGGCTCGGGCTCGTACATGCACTGTTGGATCCCGTAGGTCACTGCCAGGTCGGGTTCAGTTATAACTTTTGTTATTTTGGAGCAAGATGCTGAAGTTGCTTCCTGCTTCCTTCCACCAATCAACGCGCCCCTCAGTCCCGCGCGCGTCTGAGACAGCCGAAATATTGCGTGTGATCTCGCGAGAAAATATGCCCTTTGCAAAATCAGATCAGAAAATCACATTTTAAATTTATTTTTCATATACAATTTATTTTAGTGGTCTAAAAGACTATAATAGGACGTAGACAGCCACGGTATTATAGGTGATGACTCCTTTAAAGCATCCAGATGGAGTATCAGGATTAGTACCTTCATCAGACTCCTGCCATATCCAGTCCTATACATGTCTACTGCCCCCTGGTGGAGGATCTAATGTAGGGCCAGATTTATTTCTTTATTTTACTACAGTTTTAACATTCTAAAATAAACAGCTTCACCACTTAACATCCTGTAACCATATGAGGACACTGGCTTCTTAAAATATAATTTTATTCAGTTCAGTTTCTTTTCTGTCCTTTTTCCAGGTACACTTTTCGTTTTTAAAGCTATTGAACTCTGTTTTGTACTGGCAATGTTTGTTTTAAAGATTTAAATGACTAATTACTTTGAAAAGCTACATAGAAAAACAGCACTTTGATTTGTTTTTTGTTTGAGGCCCCTCCCATCCCAGAAAGCTCAGGGAAATAAAACATGTACAAAAAAACCCCAAAAGATCCATTTCTTCCAACTTGAACCTCAGTTTGTTTAAAAACAATATTAAAAGAAAAAAACTCCATGTTTTTGTTCTCCATGGGATATTTCCTGGGAGGCAGTTTCACCGATTTGACCACAAACTTTAAATGAAAACAGTTAAAAGAATCAACATGTCTTTAAACTCCTCACAGACGGTTATAAACTGTCAGCAGAGTTTAAAAGCAGAAAAAACGAATTAGTCTAAATCAGGACTCTTTCACGAACCTGCAACCTTCCGATTGCAGGGTGGGCACTTAATCCATCGCCCAAAATTAGTAAAATCCACTAAAAAAACAATTTTTATGACTTTTTGTTTTGACATTTATGACAAAACAATGTTCCTCTTCTATAGCAAATCCTCTCAAATGTGTAAGAAAATGTTTGTTTGTGTAACTTTGTGACAAACAAATCCTCCAAAACACAAAGTAAGCTAACACACAGCTTTATTTTATGGATTTTTGGTTAAAACCTGTTTTTTTTGCTACTTCTGGTGCTGAAATTATGAGAATCAACCTGTTGGAGTCGTTCATTTGGGAAAACGTATGCACTTGTTGCATACATTTGGGACAACTACTAAAAATGCAAATATTACTTATTTCTAGATTTATGAGAATCCACTTCAAAACAAACAAACGTTTCATTTTTAATAAATTAATTCATCAATTCACCCCAGTAAATTAAATTGTAATCTACACAGTATGACAACAGGCTGTGGTCAGTTTTAAGTGATGCTCACAAATACTCAACATTTAGATTTAGGACAACCGATGAAAGTGGAACACAACTGAGCTCCGAGCAGCTTATTAAAATAATAAAATGGTTTTTTTTTTTGCTTCTCAATCTATCATTTCCTTGCTTGCAGTCTAAAAATGACAGTATTTTCTTCAGAATAAAAATAGTTGTAATATTTATGGTGACAGCTCTCAGCTTTCCACGTAAAAAAAAAAAGATGTTTTCAGCTGCTTTTAAGGGATCAGAAGAAAAAAACACTTTGATGCATATTCAGTCGCTCTGCTTCTAAAAACACCTCTTCACTCCATCCAGTCAGTAAGTGTCGAGTCAGAGCCTCCTCTTGTAATAACATTCAGTGTTAAATGGACTGTGCTTTTCTAACTTAACTTTCACGAGGCTTTTCAGCAAATAACAGGCAGTTTCCATGGTTTTAATGCAAATTACGATCTTAGATGTCTTATTTTTCTTGATGTGTTTTGGTAGACGAGCAGCGTGGAAAAAATCAAGCCTGGATTCTCATAAATGTAATAAATTTTAAATGGCAGTGTGTGAAATGTGTAGATAATTTAGTTAGTGTTGTTAGAAAGTAATTAGCCCCTAAACCTTCTAAGTGTTGGTTTGTGATAACTAATAAAGAGTCTCACATCACTGTGGAGGAACTCGCTCAGATAATTCTTGGTGGAATTTTTAAAATTCAGCCACAGGAGGGTTCTCCAGCATCAATGGCCTGTTTCAGGTCAAAGGTCAGCCAGAGCAGAATTCATGGTTCTATTTTAAATCAATTACAAAATGTGGTCCTGATTCTAAAGCAGCCCCAGAACATCCCACCAGTCTCTTACTACGTTGGCCTGTTTCCATTATCAGAACTTCAGGGTTATTTTAACAGATCTTCACGGCATGCTCATCTCCATTTCACCAGGCCGGCCTTGAAGGTCAACTTTACTCATATTGTTGATACATTTGCAGTGGTCTCTAGTAGTAATGAATGCCTTGTAAGTTGTTCTCAGGGGGAAAAAAGCTCTGGTGCTCCTGTTTGAGGATGTAGAATTCAGCAAGAGGACAAAGTAGCTTCAGACGAGAGGATCTGGAGTCTTATTTCCTGATATGTGGACATCTCTCCTCTGACTGGCTAACAGCAACACGACTCTACCACTGACTCTGTTTGCTCTGCAACGTTGATGTTTTATCTCCACCAATAACACAAGCCTGGAGGAGTTCTGCTGTGTGGTGGAGTTGCTAATGCTAACAGTTAGACAGTAGTGGCTCAGGAGGTAGAGCGGGTTGTCCTGTAATCAGAAGGTTGCAGGTTCAATCCCGGCTTCCGCCAGAGAATGCTGCTGTTGTGTCCTTGGGCAAGACACTCAACCTGCTTTGCCTGCTGGTGGTGGTTGGAGGGACCAGCCTCTGTCAGTGCGCACAAGGGCAGATGTGGCTACATTGTAGCTCATCCTCACTAGCGTGTGAATGGGTGGATGACTGTGTTGTAAAGTGCCTTGGGGGGTTGTAGAACCCTAAGAAGGCGCTGCTATACAAATGCAGGTCATTTATCATTTCTACTAGCCGAGACGTTCTCTGCTGTTTCCTGGGCGCTAAACCAACAACAGCCTTCCCCGTCGTGAGTCAAGATGGGTGAGTCCATGAATGTTCAGTGACAGTGTGACGTAGATCTGTCAGGATTTTCTAATCCTAGAGTTTCACCTAGAGTCTATTTTCTATCAGAAGCTAAAGCAGGAGATAGGTGGAGGAGACTATTTTCATGTTCAGCCTGCATGGAAAAACTCAGTGACCATTTATAATCAGAAATAATTAAAAAATGTTTTTTCAGTGAACCTGCTCTTTAAAGGACCAATTTTCCAGTTCATTTTGGGAACTAGCCAAGTACCACTGGTCCACTGGAGCCACTGGGCGGGACCTGGTTGTAACTCAGTAGGAAAGGATATCGGCAGACATTGCCAAATAACCAGCATTTGTAACATTGGAAGAGCTGCTGGTGAAGCAGAATGGAAGGAAAGAAAATAAGCAGCGTTGACGCAGCTTTAAAATTGCTTTTTCTAAACTCCCAAAGAAAAATTCAGAGGAAATCCCGATAAAACGCCATAACTTGTAGTCTTCCACAGAGTGCCATAAAAAACAATGCTTCTGGTCATTGAACGCTGCTTTTTATGTCAGTTTTTACATACTTTGCTAGAATTAAACATCTTGCATTTTGATGTCTATGGCCGTCGCAATATGCTGACGTCTTAGCAAATTCCTTAAAGGGTAAATTTTGTATGTAGACAAAGGCTAAGAGGACCTAGCCAGCATATTTTTCCTGTCACCTTCCCTCCTCCCAGAAATGTCCCGGAACTCAAATGGGAACGTGGTTAATGTTGAATCATGACCTCTGACCTTAAACATGTTAGTTCTGCATTGCTTTAGATGTTCTAGGCTCTTCTATTCTTGATTTTGTTGAAAGAGCTGTATGTTGCTTTTTGAGATCTTTTAGCCTACTTCAGGTTCTACTGAAGCGATTTCTTATGTCAGTACTCAGGTCTGCGTGCAGCTTTCTAGATGATCAGAGTTTATTTATGATTTGATAATGAGGGTTTTCACATCATGTTGTTTTAGATCACTTTAATGAAATCGTAACTTAAATACTGTAATTTGTATTCACTCAGGTTATCTTTGACATTTTTTATAAGAAAAAAGGCAAAAACAGTAAGAAAACAACAAAAGCAAAAGTGCATCAGTCTCCATAGAAGCTTAAATTCTATCCGTTTCAAAAGTTTTTCATCTCAGAGTTGAGTGCTGGTTTCCTTGTGGAGGTCATACAGCAACATCTGCCAGCCTACTGTACCATCCCCCCCGCTGTCCTCCAACCCTCCTGTCCAGATCTGGATTAGAGCTGGTTTAACCCCCCCAACAGCATGCCACTCTGGATGGATTAACTCCTGCAGAAGCTGCACCACTGTCACACATTAACCTGCAATCACAAGCCTCTTGTGCAAAGCACAGCCGTGACAAACCTCCAGAACGGGCTGCTGGAGGTTTCTGTCCAGTTTGTTTTTTTAGAATAAAATCACTGCTGGAGCAGAGACACCCTCACATTTTCTGGTGTATCAATAAAATCTGGTTCTGACCAGTTTCCTCATTTAGGTTTCCAGAACGTACCAGAGAAATCATGTCAGTGACGTTGAGTGTCTGAGGTGTTTATTATCGATTTCCATAATTATCTTGTCACACAGTAAAGGTATTTTTGAAGAATAACGCTTTCTTCCAGGTACGAGCACATATTTCATCTTTAAGGTCTGGAAATTCACACAAAAAGATCCGAACAAACCAAAATGACCCTACTGTCTAAGTACAGTACGTGGAGGAGCTTCCAGATCACTGAGAGCAAAACTGCGACTAATTTGAGGCTTCACCAAGAAGCCATGATTCATTCAGCTCGGTCAGGTTGTTTGACAGCACGGACCGAGCGCCCTGTAGACACGGGTAGTTTAAAAAAAACGCACTCATACAACGCTGACAGCCTCATGCATCGCTTTGTTCCAATAAAAATCACATGCATGATTCTTCCAGCCGTAGCGGAGATGAGCAACAGGAGGAGGATGAGGAGAGGGGGGGCTGGATTCTTTGCAGCAGCAACAGTTGGCTGCCAGTCGGATGAGAGGCAAAGAGTTCGCTGCAGCACAGACTCAACATGCAGCTGAAGACACAAAGAGACAGCTGAGGGGAGAGGAAGGAAAAGGTGACGGAGAGACACCAGACCGAAAGGACGCCTGGCAACCGGTGGCAAAAATGGAGATGCAGTGATGAGAGAAGTGAGAGGGGACGGACACACATGGAAAACAGTGACGGATAGAAAACACCACTCACTGGAGTCATCTGAGTCGTATCCCTCCACATCCGGCTCCTCGTCCTTCCTGACGGCTTGTGGGGAGGCAGAGGCTCCAGCACACGCCCGCTCAGGGTTGTCCTCATTGGAGCGGTCACTTTCAGCAGCGGCGGTCGCAGAGGCAACGGCCGAGGAGGTGGAGAGGGCAGAGCGCAGGGGCCCGATGTGGCCCGCTGGCTGGGGCACAGCAGGGGGGAGGCCCCGCGGGTAACGGGGGAAGTAGTCCGAGATCTGCTTGATGGGCTGGATGGGGCCAGGGCACACGTCAATGGCCATGTGCTCCTGGATGCTGATGGTGGGTTTCTCGCCTTTGCGTTGTGTCATGCATGCGGTCCAGCCCGGAGCCTACTCCCAAAACCAAAGAAAAAGAAAAAAAAAAAAAAAAAAGAATATACACAGACCCACCCGGTGCTCTCTCTCCTCCTGTTGCTTCTCTGAAGAAGGTGGCTGTCCTAGGTGGCTGCTGATAGGTGGACAAGTCCAGGTGATGTTTGGACGTTTCCACACAGGTCTACATGGAGACCCCGACCATGCCGTCTGCCAGCCTCACACACACACACTCACCCTCCTGCTCTCTGCTCTTCCTATACCCCCACACTCTGCCCACGTCTGCGCCGCCTATCAGAGAGAGACGGAGCCGAGACTGGTGAGTGTGTGTGTGTGTGTATGTGTGTGAGGCAGAGGGAAGGGATTAGAAGAGGAGGAGGGAGGGATCAGCTGATGTCACTGCCTAGCAACCAAGCAGTAAACAGGAACCGTTGGCCGAGGTGCTTAATGATGATATTAACCCCATCCATCTGTTGAAGGGAGGGAGGGAGGATCCAAAGCCATGCCACTCACACACGTAGGAATGTGTGTGTGTGTGTGTGTGTGTGTGTGCATCTCTTGGTGCTTTAACATGAAAATTCAAAAAGGGCTCTTTTAGTCCTATTTATTAAAGGCGCAATATGTAAGAATTTTACAGTGAAATAATCACAAAACAGTCGAACGTCTCACACATGTTGAAAGGAAGGTTTGACTGGAAAAGATTTCATTCACAGCCAGCTAGGTTTCAGTTTTTCTCCTTTCAAAAAATCTGAAGAGGGACGTAGTCATAGTCTGTGAGTCCGTGAGGTTGCAGAGAATGCGCAAGTTCCGGCATTTGTAATTAGACACCAGCAGGCAAAAAGCTCCAGATTTAAAGAATTGAAGCCAGTAAACAGGAGCGACCCAGAAGTCATTTCCTGTACCTCTAAAATGCCATGGCATCTTTTTTTTACTCTACTATCAGGTGAAGCAGGCTAGAGGCTAAAGCTGAGCTAACAATGCTAAAAGTGAATTAGAAGCAAATAGTCGGCTTTAAAAATATCTCAAGCTACTTTTTCAATTACTAGAAACTGGATATTACAGTGAAATGTGTGTGAAGTGAATAATGAGTTAAACGTGGCGTTTTACTTCCTTTAATGAGTCGTTCAGAACTATAACAGCAAGACGGCAAACAACCACACTTCCTGGTATGCCGAAGAAATATTACCGTAATAAGTGTAGTATGTGTTCAATACCGTAAAACACTCAAGAGTACTAACACCAGATCTGACAATGTATTTATCTACTTATCAACTTACTGTGTATGACTCGTCTTTGCTTGTCATCTAGGATCTTCTGGTGCTGATCCATAAATGGCAACAGCCGTGAAACTCATGGAACCGTAGTGAGAAAGTGACTTATCGGTTTTAAAAATGGGCTGCAGTACACAAGTTTAACCACAGAATATCATTCTTACTTCATTCTTACATTATGCACATTTAAACTTTAGTGCGTATTTTTAAAAGAATGTACCTTTAGTTGAGAAAAAACATGTATAGATAAAAGGAAATCCTCTTAATTGGCTCTGGAGTCAGCACTGTCCCATCATAACACCCTAAAGTAAAGATGGTCCACACATCTGCTCAGCCTTACGTTCAAGCACCCTTCCACCATTTTAACGCACAGACCCATTTCCACTCAACGGAGCACCAATTACACACCTTGATGTTATCACACATTTCATAATTGCTCACCATCTGTTCCAATTGTTGCAGCGAAGTCTCCTCACTTGGGTTAATGTGTTTGTGTGTGTTTCTACATTTCAGCATCACTACGAGTCTGGCTGAAACCATCACAGCAACACAGATGCTGAACTCGTCCAGAAAGTTGGAAAATGAAACCCATATTCCATCCAAACAGCAGACCCAAACCTGCACAAAACCCAACAATCAGAACCGTCTCAAGAAACTTCAGGGTAATCAGGTCTCACTTTCTGATTCTAACTCACTGAAGGCTGATTAATACGCAATCAAAGCGAACAAATATGACTTTCCTGGTGTTCTGCAGCTTCTGTCACTTACATTACATAACGGGAACTCTGGAGGAGAATCCCTCCCTCCGGATTTACTGGGAACTCTAAACCTTTCCTAGTCATTCACAAGCACATCTGTAAGGAACAGATGAAGCAGCACCATCTTGTGTTGGCAACAAGCCACAGCATTCAGGAATTCACTGTAAACTAATTTTTACCCACAGTTATATTTAATTATGTTGTAGGATGAATTATAAACCTCAACCATCTGATATGAAGAGACAATAAATTTTCTGATTAGCAGAACAGTTTTAAACCAAATGGTTTGAAACAGTACTTTAGCTCCATTTTTGTTTAATTCATTATTCAGCTTAAAAACTGGTGTTTTATTGATCATCTTGTGTTGATAAATGAGTAGTTTTGATCCAACATGGAAAAATAATTTCAGAATACTGAAAGATTGTGTGATGAGCTCAATATCTGTTAAATTTTTAGGCGTTTTCTGCTCTCCAATAAAAGTATGTTGGCCATTTTTAATTGGGTTGACTCCAAACATTAATCAGTTGTAGAACATTTAAAGCAACATTCCGCAAATTTTACACCTTAAAATTATGCTTTTTTGTAAAGTTTTTGCGTCATAGTATTATCTTTTATGTTCATTTTCATACCTGTGATAGTGTTGGGGGGTCCCACGTCTGTTTACTGCACTATACAGTTTTTGAGCTTCGGGTAGCCGTGGGATGTACTGACTGGGTGTGGTTTAACGGCAATATATGGCAAGCCAAAGGGATAAAAAAAGCATGCATTCTAAACGTGCTTTATGTCTGCCAAAATGCGCATCCGCCAAAATGCGCGTCCTGAACACGCGTTTTGACGCCAACGGGGGCAAAAACTCACGCAGGGTCCGAAACTAAATTTTTGACTCACCGGCCAACTTGGCCGGTGGATGCTAAAATCTACTGGCCAAGCATATTTTTTACGGGCCAAAATTTTAAATGATTTATATCTACCCAAAGCATGTTATTCTATAATATGGTATTATTTTTTATTAAAACAGAGGAGTGACAACATAATTAAAACATTATTAATAAGAAAAACAACTTTTTAGTAATTTGATTTTTTTTTTACTTTTTAAAAATGTTTTTAATGAACTCTTTTATTGAAATCTAGTAAGACTCCTTGTTTTCTCTGTCCATGAAATCTGGCCTCCATAAACATGAATAGGTAGACGCTGGAGAGCGTAACAGCGTCGCCGCCATATTGGATGGGTCCCTCACGCTCTGAACCCAACTGGAGTTGCAGGGTGCACTACTAAGCCTGTTTTTTCTACAGCCTACAGTTGCAACAACCGGCTCACTATTGAAAACAGATCACGTGGGACTTTTCTGAGACTTTTCTAGCCTATCCGATGGGATTTTATATTTTTATTTATTTTGTTTAATTGTGTTTTAATTATCATGCCATACCATGTGTCTGATTTTGTGAAAAAGTTTGATAAAATGTGTTTTTTAGTTGGGTAAGCACCTTCCTCAGTAGAAATAAATGCACTGGGGGCGAATGGAGACCCATCTAAGATGGCGGCCGGCCACTACGGCAGCACCCGTCCACGGAGCGTCTACGTCTATGTCTGTGGTCCCTGATCTCTGGAGAACACAGCTACACCATGAGAATATCTTGTAATGATAAGAACAAATAGAAGTTGTCTTATTTGTCTGTTCGGTTAAGTGAGTTATGAGTGACCTGGAAGTGTTTGTGGGCACACGGAAACGAGAGTTCCGGGGGCAACCGGCATGCATGTATCTGTTTAAGATAACAGATTAAAAGAGCGCCGTCTCCTCAAGATATAAAGAGTGTCGTTATTGAAGAACTCACACACACAAAATGCAACATATCTGAAAGTATGTCAGGGCTTATACTCCAGTCAGTCCTATGACAAATTAATTGTTACGGTTCTTCTCCCTAGCGTGCTGGCGGCAAACAGTGCAGCTCATTTGCGCATATTCTGGTTCATAATGTAGCCACAGTTCGCCACGTTTCATTAAATCTTCTGGTTGCCACCGGTCCTGGTGGTTTTTTTTTCCAGTTCGACGTGTTTTCGTTTTGAAGGCTGACTGACTCTCGTTAAAAACCTCCACATTTCGCCGCTAGTTTTAACACGAAGCTAACCGCTACCTTGATAAACAGTGAATGGGATAGGCGGAAATGACGTGGGGTGCGGCGCTCACGTTTCGCGTTCGCCTGTGTACGTCGCATGCAGGTGGGAGAGGAGCGTCACAGAAATCCATCGAAGACGACTGATAAACATAACTAATTTGGTGTAAACATTTACTCGCCATGTGGCGAGTGGCGCTCCAAATTTTACTCGCCAAGTGGAGCAATTTACTCGCATTTGGCGAGTGGCGACCGTTAATTTAGGACCCTGAACTCACGTGTTCTAAAGCGAGCATTATGTCCGCCAAAATGCGTGTCTTGAATGAGCGTTTTGGAGGACATAATGCCAGTTTAGAACGCGCATTTTTTTTATCCCTTTGGCTTGCCATAATTGTATAATGTATACTCGCGGTTTAGCAGTGGCAGATTCACCAAAGAAAGCTAGAAATCCCTTATCAGAGAAATATAGGAAAAGAAAAAGAGAACGTGATAGAGCAAGAGCAAAGACCAGAGTTATTATTGGGCCGTCTTTTCCTCGCTGGAGAGCTCTTTTAGAAAGAACGGCATGTACTACGGACTCTGACCTAGCCATGCTGCTAATGGCTAGGTAAGTAATAAATGATTTCACCGGGGTTATTGTGTTTGGTCGGGCATAAAGTAGTTATACAGTCCTGATAAAACTATTTTTTAAATGTGTGGAGGTGGAAAAGTTTGTTTTCGTTGTTTTGCCTGACATTAGGAATGTAAACATGCCTCTTATGCCCGAGAGAGAGATTTGATTTTACGACAGTGACGTTACGCGGCAAGGCTCTAGAGCAGGGCTATTCAAATGGCGGCCCGCGGGCCCTCACCAGGTGGCCCGCCTGGCCCTATCCCCCAACCACCAACAGAACAAACCCAGTTAAAAACAGTTTTTGCGTGCGAGTTTCAAAATTCCCACACTGATATTGCACTTGAACGCAACACCATTTTAGCAATCACAGACATATATATGTAGACACCCCGTGGACTGGTGCTGCCTATTGGAGCTGCCCATCTACGTACTCATGTCTATGTCTGCAGTTGACCAATAAAAACACACCTTTGGGACACCGCAGCAGCAAGACTCTGGTTTCAACTTATGCTTAAAATGCGGATTATAAACTACACACCCGTTTTATTTTTGTTAACAGACCAAATAAAACCAGAGTTATACTAAAATAATTAAACTAAGAATGGGTTCAGTAGCGTTTTGTTGCTGAGGGAGAGGATGGCTGCTGCGTGATCTGACAGCAGGTGTCAAAAGGTGCGCTGAGGCGCTGTCACGGAGCGGAGAAAACACTGAGACAGACATTGACGGCAAAACTTTAGATACTGGAGCAATTTGTGACAGATAGATAGTTACTTCTCTGTAGTTTAGTGGTTTTTTGTATAAAGGAGGATGAGAAGGAAGGATGTCCAGCTGACAGCTCAGCTGTTTAGCTGGAAGACGGGAAAAGGAGCAGCAAGCGTTTTATTCGTGGACGGAAATGACGGGAAACGTGGGTTTAGAGGTGGCGAGTGCATGAAGAGGTGGAGAATGAGGGAAAAAAATGTGTCCGTGTTAAAAAGTCTCTAAAATACAAAAAAAGGACTAAATAAACTAAAAATAAACTGTAAACACATTATATTGGACCGCATACATGACAATTTACCCCATAACTCACTGTTGCTGCATCTTCTTTTGTTTTCTGGAGGCTTCCCCCCCCCCAAAAAAAAATCTAAAATCCGCTTTTAATCCAGCTTGGATGGAAAAATATGTGTGACAATGAGCATCCTGTCACCGGATCCCGATTGATCATGCACCTGGGCTGCTGGGCCACGAGTATATA
>SSNS01000164.1:760948-773524 GCA_006937985.1 Aphyosemion australe | reverse complement strand
ATTGGAACCCTCGCAGCCCAAACCACTGCTGTGTCTATCCAATCACAACTCACTATAGTTTTGGTTGGGCCAATCACAGCGCTCTATATCATGGGCCAATCACAGAGCGGGAGTAGCCGATGACATCAGCGCTGCGGCCGCGAACCCAAGCAACATGGCGGCAACTCGGAAAACACGTTCGTTTGAAACGGCTTTGTCATCAACATTGGATTATTTAGACTCCAACGTGCGTAAGTCTGTCGGCTATACTTAGCGGCTTCTTATTTTTATCAAACAAAGTAGTGCAATGTCCCAGTACACCTGATATTCACGTGTTTTTCATACAAAAACGACAGAAATCATTGATGTTAGACGCTATTAAAGCCTCCCGCTTTTCCGTCGCCGTGATTACGTCATGTTGTTCGTCACTCTGATTGGTCCTAGCGCTATCCAATTGCGTGCTGACATTTTGAAAGACAACCATAGATCCCGCCTCACGACTGAGAGCCGTCAATGGTTCGTGGCCAGACTATATATTCACATATATAGGATGGCTTGCCAGGCTATTAATTCCCATCAACAGATGGTTAACTTAATGAGAACATTGGTGTTAGCTACCAACACACCAAAATATTGCTCAATACCTGGAAAACCTATTTTAATTGGCTGTGGCGGCCATCTTTAATTGACTCTAAAATTGTATCTGTTGGAGATAAACACCCAGGGAGAACTTTGAGAGTTTCATTGAACTCCATCCAGGTGTTCATGGGATATTTTGCAAATGAAACCCACCGTACAGATCTGTTAATTTTTATCACAACCAAGATAACGCTTGTAGATTGGCAGATTCTGAGTCGGAACACAATAAGATTTAGCTATTTTTAAAAGGCAAACAATAAATAAGAGTGGAGAACGTTAAATACTGCCAGAGGGAAAGAAAAAGCAGAGTCTGTGGTACTTAAAAAAAGAATCGCCTGTGTAGAGAAAAAATATTTGGCATTTTATCGCAAAAAGAGAATATTTTTTTAAACAGTTTGCTATTATGGAGGAAAAAAAACATTTTAAAAAAAGGTTTAAAATCCCATTTTATATTATTTCTCCTGAGAAACAACCAGTTTTCTGATCATTTTATAAAACTCACTGAGTTGTTATTGAGAAAACAGAAGTACACATTTGATATTAAAATTGTTTTGATTTGATGAAAATTCAGGATCCTGAAGTTAACCGTTTTGAATGCATGAAGTTCAGACTTCGTAAAGAAGATTTCTGGTTTACTTTGGGAGCTTTGTTCATTTAAAGGTTGAATATGGAACACGGGACACTCTGGCAAACTCTAGTGTTCAGAGTAGGGATGCACCGATCCACTTTTTTCACATTCGATCTGATACCAATATCAGAAGTTTAGTATCTGTCGATATCAATCTGATACCGATATGGAAAAACAATATTAACCCTTTAGGCACCATTTTTTTTAAATATTCAATTCTGACATGACTATTTCAAAAGGTTGTAGCTTGAAAATGGTTAGAGATAAAGGTAAACTGTAAATGAGAAAAATCTTCAGTAGGACCCAAAGTTTGTGATAGGAGCGAATTCACTCTCACCAAATTAGCATATTATGACTTCACCAGGCTGCCATATTGGAATGTATAATTTTTTTACAAATGTTCCTTCTTATTTTTACATCTAATTTTTAAATGTTCATTATATTTTTTATATTTTTAATTTACATATGCATATATAAAGTTCTTTATTCATTTTTTTTTCCATTTAGTTATTTTTATATTGAATTTTTTGATATTGGCCACTCAAGATAAATGCTTTATAGGCATATTTATCAGGTTTGTTGGGTTTGTACAGCTTCAGGGTCGACCTTCCCTTGAATGTAATGATCATCTGATCCAAGGAAAGTTCCTTATTTGGAACATAGATGTTTGGAATACGTGGAATGTTCACATCGATTATGTGATGCACTTTTACGTTCACTTTCATATTTACGGCGGCTGCCGCTATTTGCAGCTTTTTTTCACATTCCCGCTATGCCTGTCACCATTAGTGTGTTTTTACCATCCTTTCTACACCCACCGTGTCCCCTCGGATCATGTGAGTGCAGCCTGATTACTCTGGTGTTGCTGCGCGCAGCGTGACTTTCTCTCACTGGATGAGTAAGTCTTCATCAGAGGGTCAATATTGCAATTCAGAAATTAGAGTCAACTATTACCAGTCAAAGAACTTTGCCAACAATGAACAGATCTGCCAGCATTGTAAGTTTTTACTCTAATATTCGCCCTCTGTGAGCTCCGCTTGTCTCCTCCCTCCGTCAGGAGCGTCCCGGCTGGAGGCGATTTTCAAACTTTATAAACTCCGAACATTTCAAAAGAAACACCCAAAAGTGTTGCTCAGATTTAATTTACACCTTTCCACTATCTTCTGGTTTAAAGTAATAACTTCATGACTGATACTATTTGCAGCTCGTTAAACTCTGCAATCATGCTGCAGCATGGGGCTGTAGCGCCGCATGACGTCGTCACTCACAGCACATAGAAATGTACTGAATAGATCTGTTCTTATGGATCAGGTCATAGATCGGTCCATAGTCACCGATACCCGATCTAGAATTTTCTCTATATCTGTACCGATACAGATATGCGGATCGGAGCATCCCTAGTTCAGAGGTGGTATTGCAACAACAGAACAAATTTTCCAGCCATTGGGGTGTTGGTTCATTGCTGATACGTGAAGTGACCAGCCAGCATCATGTCCAGTGACAAATCGTACAGGGTAAGGACTAATTTCTACTAATAAGTTTATTTTACAACAGTATTTATCGTTAGAACATCTAATGGGCTCAGAATCAGCGGAAGTGAAGCTGCTTTCAGCAGCTTAGCTCAGAAGAAGGCCACAGCGATGGCCGAAACGTCAGCATAATAAGGTAAATAAGATCTATCTGTGTTTTACAAAGAACGAAAAGTTAAAGGAATAAATCAGAATCAGCTGCTTGACTTGTCGAGTCCGCCATTTTACACAGTCCCAGTCTCGCCTTTCTCAGTGGCTTTTTTAGCGCAACGGTGCCCTCTATTGGCTGCTAGATATAAACATAAACCCAGTGTCGTGCCTGTCAAAATAGTTTTTTTTTAAATATAGCTTTTAAATGAAAAACTGTACATTCATTCTGCACACCTCTAAATGCCCCGTGGAGGTATTTAAAAAATATATAGCTTTTAATTAAAATGTTCCATATTCCACCTTTAAAACCACGATTACAGCTGTGAAAATTCCTTTTACATCAACTTTAAATAGGAAATCTGCATTTTCTCCAATGAAACCACATTTATCTAGCCTAGTGAACTAGACCAATTCTTGCTTTGCAGAGTTTGGTCTAGGCACGCTTCGTTAGAATCCTCGCAGCCTGTGGCTGTCCAATCACAGCTCGCTATAGTTTTGGTTGGGCCAATCACAGCGCTCTATATTTTGGGCCAATCACAGAGTGGAAGTAGCCGATGACGTCAACGCTGCGGCCGCGAACCCAAGCAAGATGGCGGCAACTCCGGAGCCATGTTCTTTTGAAACGGCTTTGTCATCAACATTGGATTATTTAGACTCCAACGTGCGTAAGTCTGTCGGCTATACTTAGCGGCTTCTTATTTCTATCAAACAAAGTAGTGGAATGTCCCAGTACACCTGATATTCGCGTGTTTTTCATACAAAAACGACAGAAATCATTGATGTTAGCAAATGTTAGACGCCATTGCTGCCTCCCGCTTTTCCGTTGCTGTGATTACGTCACGTTGTTCGTTACTCTGATTGGTCCTGGCGCTATCCAATTGCGTGCTGACATTTTGAAAGACAACCGTAGATCCCGCCTCACGACTGAGGGCCGTCAATGAGTTGTGGCCAGACTATATATACACATATATAGGATGGCTTGCCAGGCTAACATTTATCAGCATCACCATAAAATCATTAAAACCACTTGTCCTTTCATCTTATATCCAAATAAATTAGCTTCAAAATGGGATGATTCAAGGACTGGAGCGCTCACACCAACCTCCTAAAAGAAAACTAACAATATTGACAATCAGAAACATTCAAATGAAACCTAAAATTTCCAACCATGCTGCTCAGAACTGATTTGTGCTGGAATCACCAACAGCTTGGTGACATTGTTTTCTGGAGGTAATGATGAACATCAGAGCTTTCATTTTGGAAGTTGATGATATTTCATCACCTTACTGTTACTTTTTTTCTTATTAGGGAGATGATCAGACGTGGACGTTAATGTTGTATAGAGCAGATGCTGATGTGAAAATAAAAGCC
The DNA here is from genome assembly GCA_006937985.1 of Aphyosemion australe. Classification (NCBI taxonomy): domain Eukaryota; kingdom Metazoa; phylum Chordata; class Actinopteri; order Cyprinodontiformes; family Nothobranchiidae; genus Aphyosemion; species Aphyosemion australe. The sequence goes on along the minus strand of SSNS01000164.1, from coordinate 769,228 downwards.
TGGAATGTGCTCGTCCGTTTCAATTATTCTCAGTTATGCATCAACATAAAGAGAGCGTTTATATCAGTGGCTTTCATATTAGGAGGTCTTTTTATATTTTTCTGCCTCAGCCAAAAAAGTATTATGTGTTTGTGTGTGGGTGTGCGTCTCAGCTGAATTAAACCACAAACAAAATGCACAAAACACCTGCAGCCAAAATAAAAGAATTTGAGTGGGAGACTAAAATTACACAGAAATATGTTTGTTTAAGTGGATGCAGTAAAAGTGTAGGAATTATTGAAGGGAGAGATTTCCACCAGAGTGCCATCTCTGTTTTACAAAATAAGCGCATTTATTATAGAAAAGGAGCAATAATGTTCAACATATTTAATATATGCACCTTTTAGTTCCTTTATCAACCTTATTCATCTATAAACTATGTGAATTTTCAGTAATAAAAAAGGTTTTTCACTGAGCTGATGTAGACATTCCCAGCGGCCCCAACAATCTGTAATGGTAACCAGATGAACCTCAGTGAGTCACATTCGAGGCTATGTGGAGGAATATTAGTGAAAAGTGTCAGCTTTTATGTGTAATATGTTTAGTATTTGCTCCGAGTTAAAAATAAATTCTTGAAAGGCACAGAGTTACTGACTCCTATGGGAGTAACTATTTTTCTCTGTTCTGCACGTTGGTGGAATCTTATGTCAGGTGTAAAGTGCTTCATAAATAAATTGGTATGGTATCTTAGTCTCTAGTGTACACCTGAGGGCAGTGGTGTCCAAGGTGTGGCCCACAGGCCATTTGCAGCCTTATTTTTAACTTATTTTAATGTTTTTAACGTCTGTGGACACCTTTTGGTGCTGATCAATGACATTGCTCACTGCCAAAATGGTCGCAATATGCTGACATTATAGAAAAGTCCTGAAAGGGACAATTTTTGTATAGAGACACAACGTCTGAAAGGACTGAGCCAGTGTGTTTTCCCCATCACCTTCCACCCTTCCAGAAATTTCCCAGAACTCCTACATCACAACTTCTGTCTTGTTTACAATAATAAAATATGTATTTTTTTATTCCAAATGAAAACTTAAAGCTTGACATTCTTTAAAGAATAATTGAAAGCTTTTGTGGTTTTAAATTGTTGTCATTTAAAAATTAGGAATTGTAATTTGCTAATGATGTAGTGTTCATAAAGAAAATGATGCTCTGAATGTTTTTTCATCATTATAATTTATTTTTCTTTGTTGTTTTTTTAAAATACAAAGAATAACCCGTGGAGAACTGGGACTTTCATAACATCCAACTTAGTCTTCAACGCTCCAGCTGGATGATAACTGGCAGCATTTGTAAACATCGAGCCTTAAAGCAGGTTGTGTTTCTGTATTTCAGAGCAGGAACACCAACAACCTCGGGGAAACAATCTCGTCTGGAGAAATGTGATTAATGGTCTCCTAACAAGCGCTCCAAGGAGGCTCTGCCACTCCAGTCGCCCAGAGACTCCACATAAATGAGGGTGTGTGTGTGTGTGTGTAGGGGGGGTGACCTTTTGAAATATTCTTCTAAATGGCCCACAGTGGCCACGGGAAATTCGGCTCTTTATTTTGTCTGCCTTTTATGTCGTTAACAAGCAGGTTGTGACAAATCTTTGTTTTTAGTTCTGGTTCAGCTAAGACGATCGACTGACATGTTGGGAATTTTAAAAATGCATAAAAAAATTAAACGTTTTGAAAAAGTCTGTTGTGCTAAATATGAGAACAACAAACTGGACTAAAAACAATATTAAAGAGCTTCTGCCCAACAACCATTTGTCTCATTGACATTCAAACCTGTTTATGCATATTACTCTCTCAGTTGTAATGCTGCCCTCTAGTGGTACAAACACAAACATGCATTAGGCTCAATTGTGGATTTCAGGTGGAAACATACATGCAAACACAAAAATATGATACAACCCAATTCTAACAACATCTACGTAGTAAAGGGAGATGCCACAACTTAATACTTTTTTGTTCTAGATCTAGAAAGAATTAGTTTTAATCGAGTCAGGAAAACTTGCAGGAACTGCTTCTATTTTCTGACCTTCAAAAACCAGTTCCTCAAAGGCTGAACGCCTCCGTTTGTATTACATTTTAAATGCAGGTAGGAAATATTAAATAAATCATAATTTCCATCTTTATATCTATATAAATATATACATACCTTTGGGCCTGCTGCTTCATCTTCCTCTGAGGGGTCTTCCTGTTCCAACTCAGCAGCTGGTGCCTTTGTTTGCTAAATGGAAAAATATGTAGTAATACATAAAAGTTAGGAAATGACTATAGGGCAAGCAACACAAAAAGCAAATAAAAGCCACAATAATGCTCACTTTTGATCATTCAAGAGACAGCAGTAGCTTGGTTGTCCAGTAATTGGAAGGTTGCAGGTTCAATACCATCTCCCACAAGAGAATGCTGATATTGTGTCCTTGGGCAAGACACTTAACCCGCCTTGTCGGAGGGGCCGGTGGAGCCATTGTACAGCAGGCCTCGCCTCTGTCAGTGCACCCCAGGGCAGCTGTGGCTACATTGTAGCTCACCACTACCAGTGTGTGAATGGGTAGATGACTGTCTTGTGAAGTGCCTTGGGGGGTTGTAGAACCTTAAGCAGGTGCTATACAAATACAGGCCATTTACCATTCGTCCTGTAGATTTTTCTGAAGCTCCTCTTCCAGTGTTCCCCATAGGTCTCATGTTACACTAAATATGAGAAACAGTAAATTAGACAGCCTTTCAGTAATGCTAATGCTTCACTTCATGTCAATAACAAGCCTGCTGAACTGTTTTTCTAATGCTAGGTAAACAGCAGAGAAGTTTATTATTATTTGTTTATTATTAAAGTCCCAAGTCATCATCACACAATGGTGAAATTACATCTCCGCATTTGACCCATCCCCATGGTGGGGAGCGGTGAGCTGCAGCTGTGGCCGCGCTCGGGAACTATTTGGTGGTTTAACCCCCCAATCCAACCCCTTAGAGCTGAGTGTCAAGCGAGGAGGCTTACCTCTGGAACTTTCTGTGATGTTTCTGATGCCGTCTTCCCCCGCACACACTCCAGTGTTTTTGTTGATCATGTAGCAGAGAATGAAGGATGCGAACTCGGGTCTGCTTTCTTTGCAGTCGAAGACTGTACACACTTCAAATTGCAAGGCGATTCCATGCGCGATGAGGTGCTTTGACAAATGGCTGGTATTCCCATTTTTTGCAGCAGAAATCTTCTTGGATATGTTGCATTTTGCTCTATTCCCACTTACCTTTACAAAATGAAGTCATCTTCCTGGTGCATTGGTTCAACCCAAGGTCTCTGCAGCCAATCAGCAGTGAGGTGAGCAAAGCTAGGCTAGCTTGGCCTTAGCCAAAAGTGCCAACATAACTACACATATTTTGCGTGTTAATGCATTTACGTTATTTTCAGGTTTGCGTGTGGAATTAAGGTTCATTTCTCACTCGTAAAGTACGACCAGCGTCTGTCACACCTGGCCTTCCGCAGAAACACGGGTCCTTAAACTCATGATAGATAAAAGTACCTCAAGAAACAAAACTGAGGTTTGAAACTATTAAACAGGGCAGCCAAGTATCATGCACCATGTGACACTCGCGCATTCTTCACACCCCACACCTTCAATTCATCACACTGGAAAAGCAATGTGTGTAGTAGTTGTGCGACACCCCCCCACACACACACGGAAAACGGAGGGACGACTGGAGCTCGCATCGCGCTCCCACGGCTGACCTCACCACACAAAAGTTGGCAGCCGTGAATTAAACTTAAATTTTATCTAGGACCAAAGGCTTATTTCGAAAATTGTGGAGTTCCTACAAATTAGAAATCTTGAAAATGTGTTTTATGTGTGTGAGAATAAGTTGGTTGGAGTCTGCATTTGACCTTTTTTTTTTTTAACAAAACAATGTTCAAAATGAGGAAAAAGTGTGCCTTTCACTGCTGACAATATTATGAATAACAATTCATAGTTAATCGTTTGCAGCACAATAACATTATACACAAGATAAATCAGTACCAGCCTGCTAGCTGCAGCACCACCNACTACACACCCGTTTTATTTTTGTTAACAGACCAAATAAAACCAGAGTTATACTAAAATAATTAAACTAAGAATGGGTTCAGTAGCGTTTTGTTGCTGAGGGAGAGGATGGCTGCTGCGTGATCTGACAGCAGGTGTCAAAAGGTGCGCTGAGGCGCTGTCACGGAGCGGAGAAAACACTGAGACAGACATTGACGGCAAAACTTTAGATACTGGAGCAATTTGTGACAGATAGATAGTTACTTCTCTGTAGTTTAGTGGTTTTTTGTATAAAGGAGGATGAGAAGGAAGGATGTCCAGCTGACAGCTCAGCTGTTTAGCTGGAAGACGGGAAAAGGAGCAGCAAGCGTTTTATTCGTGGACGGAAATGACGGGAAACGTGGGTTTAGAGGTGGCGAGTGCATGAAGAGGTGGAGAATGAGGGAAAAAAATGTGTCCGTGTTAAAAAGTCTCTAAAATACAAAAAAAGGACTAAATAAACTAAAAATAAACTGTAAACACATTATATTGGACCGCATACATGACAATTTACCCCATAACTCACTGTTGCTGCATCTTCTTTTGTTTTCTGGAGGCTTCCCCCCCCCCAAAAAAAAATCTAAAATCCGCTTTTAATCCAGCTTGGATGGAAAAATATGTGTGACAATGAGCATCCTGTCACCGGATCCCGATTGATCATGCACCTGGGCTGCTGGGCCACGAGTATATACATTTGGCTGACTGGTTAGTGTGCGTGTCTCCCACCCGGGAAGTCCGCGGTTCGAGTCCCACCCGGGCCCTGTTTTGTCCACCTTGTCACATATGTTTATTTTGCATAGCTGCTATGCTATTATTGTTAATTTTCATTTAGTAGCTGCGATCGAGTTAATGCAGGTTAAAAACCATAAAAATGTTTGTATTACCAGCTCTGCAACTGTTGAATTGATGCCGATCATTAAAACAATAAGAAGACGTGCGTTGCTGTTATTTTTAGTTGTATTTGTAGGAGTGGTGGAGGTAATCAGTCAAAATATTAAAATTTAATATTTAAATGTTGTCAGTAAAATACATAATAAAGATTTGGGTATCCGGCCCTAAGCTGATCCGCGATTTAGAAATCTGGCCCAGTAGAGAAAGTAATTGAATAGGCCTGCTCTAGAGGGCGACAGAGACCATATAACTGCAAAGTTGCGGAATGCTGCTTTAAGAAGTATTCTTCGAGATCCATTAGTTCCCATCAACAGATGGTTAACTTAATGAGAACATTGGTGTTAGCTACCAACACACCAAAATATTGCTCAATACCTGGAAAACCTATTTTAATTGGCTGTGGCAGCCATCTTTAATTGACTCTAAAATTGTATCTGTTGGAGATAAACACCCAGGGAGAACTTTGAGAGTTTCATTGAACTCCATCCAGGTGTTCATGGGATATTTTGCAAATGAAACCCACCGTACAGATCTGTTAATTTTTATCACAACCAAGATAACGCTTGTAGATTGGCAGATTCTGAGTCGGAACACAATAAGATTTAGCTATTTTTAAAAGGCAAACAATAAATAAGAGTGGAGAATGTTAAATACTGCCAGAGGGAAAGAAAAAGCAGAGTCTGTGGTACTTAAAAAAAAGAATCGCCTGTGTAGAGAAAAAATATTTGGCATTTTATTGCAAAAAGAGAATATTTTTTTAAACAGTTTGCTATTATGGAGGAAAAAAAACATTTTAAAAAAACCAGTTTTCTGATCATTTTATAAAACTCACTGAGTTGTTATTGAGAAAACAGAAGTACACATTTGATATTAAAATTGTTTTGATTTGATGAAAATTCAGGATCCTGAAGTTAACCGTTTTGAATGCATGAAGTTCAGACTTCGTAAAGAAGATTTCTGGTTTACTTTGGGAGCTTTGTTCATTTAAAGGTTGAATATGGAACACGGGACACTCTGGCAAACTCTAGTGTTCAGAGTAGGGATGCACCGATCCACTTTTTTCACATTCGATCTGATACCAATATCAGAAGTTTAGTATCTGTCGATATCAATCTGATACCGATATGGAAAAACAGTATTAACCCTTTAGGCACCATTTTTTTTAAATATTCAATTCTGACATGACTATTTCAAAAGGTTGTAGCTTGAAAATGGTTAGAGATAAAGGTAAACTGTAAATGAGAAAAATCTTCAGTAGGACCCAAAGTTTGTGATAGGAGCGAATTCACTCTCACCAAATTAGCATATTATGACTTCACCAGGCTGCCATATTGGAATGTATAATTTTTTTACAAATGTTCCTTCTTATTTTTACATCTAATTTTTAAATGTTCATTATATTTTTTATATTTTAAATTTACATATGCATATATAAAGTTCTTTATTCATTTTTGTGTCATTTAGTTATTTTTATTTTGTATTTTTTGATATTGGCCACTCAAGACTAATGCTTTAGAGCCATATTTATCAGGTTTGTTGGGTTTGTACAGCTTCAGGGTCGACCTTCCCTTGAATGTAATGATCATCTGATCCAAGGAAAGTTCCTTATTTGGAACATAGATGTTTGGAATACGTGGAATGTTCATATCGATTATGTGATGCACTTTTACGTTCACTTTCATATTTACGGCGGCTGCCGCTATTTGCGGCTTTTTTTCACATTCCCGCTATGCCTGTCACCATTATTGTGTTTTTACCATCCTTTCTACACCCACCGTGTCCCCTCGGATCATGTGTGTGCAGCCTGATTACTCTGGTGAAGCACAGACTCTGTTGCGGCGCGCAGCGTGACTTTCTCTCACTGGATGAGTAAGTCTTCATCAGAGGGTCAATATTGCAATTCAGAAATTAGAGTCAACTATTACCAGTCAAAGAACTTTGCCAACAATGAACAGACCTGCCAGCATTGTAAGTTTTTACTCTAATATTCGCCCTCTGTGAGCTCCGCTTGTCTCCTCCCTCCGTCAGGAGCGTCCCGGCTGGAGGCGATTTTCAAACTTTATAAACTCCGAACATTTCAAAAGAAACACCCAAAAGTGTTGCTCAGATTTAATTTACACCTTTCCACTATCTTCTGGTTTAAAGTAATAACTTCATGACTGATACTATTTGCAGCTCGTTAAACTCTGCAATCATGCTGCAGCATGGGGCTGTAGCGCCGCATGACGTCGTCACTCACAGCACATAGAAATGTACTGAATAGATCTGTTCTTATGGATCAGGTCATAGATCGGTCCATAGTCACCGATACCCGATCTAGAATTTTCTCTATATCTGTACCGATACAGATATGCGGATCGGAGCATCCCTAGTTCAGAGGTGGTATTGCAACAACAGAACAAATTTTCCAGCCATTGGGGTGTTGGTTCACTGCTGATACGTGAAGTGACCAGCCAGCATCATGTCCAGTGACAAATCGTACAGGGTAAGGACTAATTTCTACTAATAAGTTTATTTTACAACAGTATTTATCGTTAGAACATCTAATGGGCTCAGAATCAGCGGAAGTGAAGCTGCTTTCAGCAGCTTAGCTCAGAAGAAGGCCACAGCGATGGCCGAAACGTCAGCATAATAAGGTAAATAAGATCTATCTGTGTTTTACAAAGAACGAAAAGTTAAAGGAATAAATCAGAATCAGCTGCTTGACTTGTCGAGTCCGCCATTTTACACAGTCCCAGTCTCGCCTTTCTCAGTGGCTTTTTTAGCGCAACGGTGCCCTCTATTGGCTGCTAGATATAAACATAAACCCAGTGTCGTGCCTGTCAAAATAGTTTTTTTTTAAATATAGCTTTTAAATGAAAAACTGTACATTCATTCTGCACACCTCTAAATGCCCCGTGGAGGTATTTAAAAAATATATAGCTTTTAATTAAAATGTTCCATATTCCACCTTTAAAACCACGATTACAGCTGTGAAAATTCCTTTTACATCAACTTTAAATAGGAAATCTGCATTTTCTCCAATGAAACCACATTTATCTAGCCTAGTGAACTAGACCAATTCTTGCTTTGCAGAGTTTGGTCTAGGCACGCTTCGTTAGAATCCTCGCAGCCTGTGGCTGTCCAATCACAGCTCGCTATAGTTTTGGTTGGGCCAATCACAGCGCTCTATATTTTGGGCCAATCACAGAGTGGAAGTAGCCGATGACGTCAACGCTGCGGCCGCGAACCCAAGCAAGATGGCGGCAACTCCGGAGCCATGTTCTTTTGAAACGGCTTTGTCATCAACATTGGATTATTTAGACTCCAAC
>SSNS01000164.1:722998-758329 GCA_006937985.1 Aphyosemion australe | reverse complement strand
TGAATTTTCAGTAATAAAAAAGGTTTTTCACTGAGCTGATGTAGACATTCCCAGCGGCCCCAACAATCTGTAATGGTAACCAGATGAACCTCAGTGAGTCACATTCGAGGCTATGTGGAGGAATATTAGTGAAAAGTGTCAGCTTTTATGTGTAATATGTTTAGTATTTGCTCCGAGTTAAAAATAAATTCTTGAAAGGCACAGAGTTACTGACTCCTATGGGAGTAACTATTTTTCTCTGTTCTGCACGTTGGTGGAATCTTATGTCAGGTGTAAAGTGCTTCATAAATAAATTGGTATGGTATCTTAGTCTCTAGTGTACACCTGAGGGCAGTGGTGTCCAAGGTGTGGCCCACAGGCCATTTGCAGCCTTATTTTTAACTTATTTTAATGTTTTTAACGTCTGTGGACACCTTTTGGTGCTGATCAATGACATTGCTCACTGCCAAAATGGTCGCAATATGCTGACATTATAGAAAAGTCCTGAAAGGGACAATTTTTGTATAGAGACACAACGTCTGAAAGGACTGAGCCAGTGTGTTTTCCCCATCACCTTCCACCCTTCCAGAAATTTCCCAGAACTCCTACATCACAACTTCTGTCTTGTTTACAATAATAAAATATGTATTTTTTTTATTCCAAATGAAAACTTAAAGCTTGACATTCTTTAAAGAATAATTGAAAGCTTTTGTGATTTTAAATTGTTGTCATTTAAAAATTAGGAATTGTAATTTGCTAATGATGTAGTGTTCATAAATAAACTGATGCTCTGAATTTTTTTTCATCATTATAATTTATTTTTCTTTGTTGTTTTTTTAAAATACAAAGAATAACCCGTGGAGAACTGGGACTTTCATAACATCCAACTTAGTCTTCAACGCTCCAGCTGGATGATAACTGGCATCATTTGTAAACATCGAGCCTTAAAGCAGGTTGTGTTTCTGTATTTCAGAGCAGGAACACCAACAACCTCGGGGAAACAATCTCGTCTGGAGAAATGTGATTAATGGTCTCCTAACAAGCGCTCCAAGGAGGCTCTGCCACTCCAGTCGCCCAGAGACTCCACATAAATGAGGGAGTCAATGGTGTGTGTGTGTGTGTGTGTGTGTGTAGGGGGGGTGACCTTTTGAAATATTCTTCTAAATGGCCCACAGTGGCCACGGGAAATTCGGCTCTTTATTTTGTCTGCCTTTTATGTCGTTAACAAGCAGGTTGTGACAAATCTTTGTTTTTAGTTCTGGTTCAGCTAAGACGATCGACTGACATGTTGGGAATTTTAAAAATGCATAAAAAAATTAAACGTTTTGAAAAAGTCTGTTGTGCTAAATACGAGAACAACAAACTGGACTAAAAACAATATTAAAGAGCTTCTGCCCAACAACCATTTGTCTCATTGACATTCAAACCTGTTTATGCATATTACTCTCTCAGTTGTAATGCTGCCCTCTAGTGGTACAAACACAAACATGCATTAGGCTCAATTGTGGATTTCAGGTGGAAACATACATGCAAACACAAAAATATGATACAACCCAATTCTAACAACATCTACGTAGTAAAGGGAGATGCCACAACTTAATACTTTTTTGTTCTAGATCTAGAAAGAATTAGTTTTAATCGAGTCAGGAAAACTTGCAGGAACTGCTTCTATTTTCTGACCTTCAAAAACCAGTTCCTCAAAGGCTGAACGCCTCCGTTTGTATTACATTTTAAATGCAGGTAGGAAATATTAAATAAATCATAATTTCCATCTTTATATCTATATAAATATATACATACCTTTGGGCCTGCTGCTTCATCTTCCTCTGAGGGGTCTTCCTGTTCCAACTCAGCAGCTGGTGCCTTTGTTTGCTAAATGGAAAAATATGTAGTAATACATAAAAGTTAGGAAATGACTATAGGGCAAGCAACACAAAAAGCAAATAAAAGCCACAATAATGCTCACTTTTGATCATTCAAGAGACAGCAGTAGCTTGGTTGTCCAGTAATTGGAAGGTTGCAGGTTCAATACCATCTCCCACAAGAGAATGCTGATATTGTGTCCTTGGGCAAGACACTTAACCCGCCTTGTCGGAGGGGCCGGTGGAGCCATTGTACAGCAGGCCTCGCCTCTGTCAGTGCACCCCAGGGCAGCTGTGGCTACATTGTAGCTCACCACTACCAGTGTGTGAATGGGTAGATGACTGTCTTGTGAAGTGCCTTGGGGGGTTGTAGAACCTTAAGCAGGTGCTATACAAATACAGGCCATTTACCATTCGTCCTGTAGATTTTTCTGAAGCTCCTCTTCCAGTGTTCCCCATAGGTCTCATGTTACACTAAATATGAGAAACAGTAAATTAGACAGCCTTTCAGTAATGCTAATGCTTCACTTCATGTCAATAACAAGCCTGCTGAACTGTTTTTCTAATGCTAGGTAAACAGCAGAGAAGTTTATTATTATTTGTTTATTATTAAAGTCCCAAGTCATCATCACACACTGGTGAAATTACATCTCCACATTTGACCCATCCCCATGGTGGGGAGCGGTGAGCTGCAGCTGTGGCCGCGCTCGGGAACTATTTGGTGGTTTAACCCCCCAATCCAACCCCTTAGAGCTGAGTGTCAAGCGAGGAGGCTTACCTCTGGAACTTTCTGTGATGTTTCTGATGCCGTCTTCCCCCGCACACACTCCAGTGTTTTTGTTGATCATGTAGCAGAGAATGAAGGATGCGAACTCGGGTCTGCTTTCTTTGCAGTCGAAGACTGTACACACTTCAAATTGCAAGGCGATTCCATGCGCGATGAGGTGCTTTGACAAATGGCTGGTATTCCCATTTTTTGCAGCAGAAATCTTCTTGGATATGTTGCATTTTGCTCTATTCCCACTTACCTTTACAAAATGAAGTCATCTTCCTGGTGCATTGGTTCAACCCAAGGTCTCTGCAGCCAATCAGCAGTGAGGTGAGCAAAGCTAGGCTAGCTTGGCCTTAGCCAAAAGTGCCAACATAACTACACATATTTTGCGTGTTAATGCATTTACGTTATTTTCAGGTTTGCGTGTGGAATTAAGGTTCATTTCTCACTCGTAAAGTACGACCAGCGTCTGTCACACCTGGCCTTCCGCAGAAACACGGGTCCTTAAACTCATGATAGATAAAAGTACCTCAAGAAACAAAACTGAGGTTTGAAACTATTAAACAGGGCAGCCAAGTATCATGCACCATGTGACACTCGCGCATTCTTCACACCCCACACCTTCAATTCATCACACTGGAAAAGCAATGTGTGTAGTAGTTGTGCGACACCCCCCCACACACACACGGAAAACGGAGGGACGACTGGAGCTCGCATCGCGCTCCCACGGCTGACCTCACCACACAAAAGTTGGCAGCCGTGAATTAAACTTAAATTTTATCTAGGACCAAAGGCTTATTTCGAAAATTGTGGAGTTCCTACAAATTAGAAATCTTGAAAATGTGTTTTATGTGTGTGAGAATAAGTTGGTTGGAGTCTGCATTTGACCTTTTTTTTTTTTAACAAAACAATGTTCAAAATGAGGAAAAAGTGTGCCTTTCACTGCTGACAATATTATGAATAACAATTCATAGTTAATCGTTTGCAGCACAATAACATTATACACAAGATAAATCAGTACCAGCCTGCTAGCTGCAGCACCACCGCAGGCTCCACTAGCCATCCGCTCACGGGCTTTTTGCTGATAGCGGTTCGGCACTCCGCCGTCTAAGCTCTGGGAGATTCTTCAGGGTTAAAGTCTAATATCTACTTCGTGGTCGGAACAATGCTGAGTGTATCTTTATAGAAACAAGCGCATACCGTAACTCGGACATTTTTCAACGAAGCTCGAGCTCTCTGGTACAGTTCAGTTTTTGTCCTCGAGACGGCGGCGGTTGTCGCGAGCCAGGCCAGACCGGTATGATAATCCCGCCCCTTGTGTCAGATTGGGTCGACAGTGAAATTGTAAAATGACAGATTGTTTTGTAAAAATCTAAGCTAAATATGAAATTTTTTTATCTTTTCTTTTAAAATATGCCAATTAATATAAAACTATTTCAGAGGTAATTTTTCCCCATTAATGCAAATTATTAGAGACGTTTATTTATGAAATCAGAGCTGACTGAGAAAAGGACATCATGTAATAAAAAATGAAAAATTGAAAACAAAACATCTCAATAATTTGCATTATTGGGGAAAGCATACAAACCATCTACTGAAAACACCATTTACCTGATTTGAGAAGTCAAATACCACATACCTCTCTTCTTCTGTCACTTAGACGAGCTCAAACTTGTAGCATCCAGTGTTTCAGATCATCATCCTCGTATTGTTTATTAACAAATCAACAATTTCAGCAAAAGCTGTTAAAAGCCAACTTAACAGCAGGTGCATCGTCGTCTGCAGCAGCTGTGCATAATCAAGCTGCTAACAAGCAGAACTTCTTCTAAAGGGGGTCTGGTCCTCGTTAATGCACCTGCTTTTCCAGGTCAGAATATCTGCCTTGAAATTTCCTTTGCTGTTAAAAAAAAGAGCAATGAAGGACAAATCAGAGTCGCTGAACTTTTCAAACAATTTATTTCAGTTCATTTACAGCAGTCCCACTGAAGAGAGAAGGGGTTTGAATGACGCCTTAGCCACAATAAAACCTATCTACTGTATGTACAGGAAGGAGGATGCAGCTGGACAGTGCAGAAGGCACAGAGTTGGCTTAATACTTGCGTGTAAGCACTGCTAAAATGACGGGAAGATTACAGGTGTGTGTGTGTGATGGCAGCATTATTATGGAGGTTTGTTTAATTCAGCATGGTACAACTTAAAAAGACATGACTCCATTGGTCTTACTGGTGGAGTCCAAGCAGCTGCTCATTAAAAATCCACTCATCTAAATGTACACCAGAAGATTTGTTACTGTTTAAACCACTTCGGTTTTCTTCTTTTTTACGATATGTGAAGCGATAACGAGTAAAACTGGACAATGTTAAGGCAATCTGCAGTTAACGAGAGGCAATTCTATCAAAGGTTGAAAACAAACCTGCACAAACGATGGACAGGGACCAGAAAGATGCAGGCAAAAGATGAAAAGGTGACAGTTTGGCAATAACGTGGCATGCTACAATCACATCTGATTCAAAATATGTTCCTAACTCACAAACACGCGGTCAGACGTTCCTCCTCTTCCTCAAGGAGAAACAAAGCTGCCGGGTTTCAAAGCAAAAACTGTGAAAGCAAATAAAGTTGAAGGTCAAAGGAAACCAGATCACATCAGAATCGGGAAGACTTGTATCCTAGCATCACTCATCCACTTCCACACACACAAACCCAAGAAATGCATCAGATACAACAGATTTTTAGCACAAAAAAACCCTAAACCACTCGAAACATAAAACACAATTCAAGTAAAGCCTTTCAAACTAAATCACAAAAATCACTTGGAATTCTTGCATCTCAGATTTAGATTATGCTGCTTATAAAAAGTACATTCAACAGGTACGTTAAATATGGATCAAAATTATAGTACAGAGAAACTCATCAGGAAAAAAAATCATACAAAACACAGTAGAACGTTTAATTCTGACTCTCCTTCAATGAATGCAGATTTAGCTTCGATTATTAAATTCAATAATGGAGTCTGAAACAGACGGTGTAAAAAATGGAGACTTCAGAGAACAGCCGTCTACTCACTCTCATTCACACAGTGAGTTTATGCTCATGTCCTTTATCACGTTTGTGATAAATCACAAATAAATGCTCGTAAAGCGGTTAAAGATACGCGTTTTCAAGCAATCTGATATTTTAATGAAGCTCAGTATGAACGCAGGGCTACCAGCGGAGCCGTACTCCTCGTTGAGAAGGTCAAGCATTTACTCTTATAATTAATCACAGATTCATCTTTTGACGGCACTAGTTGATATAGAATTTTACTCGTCTTCACGTGGAAAACAACTAGTTGATTAAATTTTAAACAGTTTACATGTGATCTTGGAAAAAAAAGTAAAATATGCAAGAAATCTGCAGAACTAACTATGCAAACACTTGAAACATGTGCAACTGATCTTAAATTGTACAAACTAAAAATAAAAAAATAATCCAAAAATCACCTTGACAAAGTTCCAGTGTCTAACGTTTAGATTGGCAGAGATTAAGAATAATGATGATAAAGTAAGAATTTTTGTTTTTATCGTAGCTAATATCGAACCAGTTTGTTGCAATTTCTCATTTGTGCCACCGGGTGTCACTACAAACACACTGTGGCTTTTTTTAAATTGACATTTTGACGTTTGAGGGAAAACTTTCCCCTCAAAGTTAATAAATTCTGTTCAAAATAAACTGCCGCAAGAAACATTGCAGCTTATTCAACTATTATATTAATGCCTAATTATCTAAATATTTAAACCCACTTAATCACAGACGATAAAACAAAAATATTGCACAGAAAAACCTTTAAACCTGCCTTTATCAGTCTCTTTAATAGTGATGTGATTCTGTTAAAGCTAACAGATTTTAGAGCATCTGCAGCTACTTCTGTTTTAGCTGAACCGACTTACGCTAATAGGAGAAAAGACGACACGTCTCAGAAACCAAAACCTGGCGACGAAACCGCGTCGAGTCTGGGTTTGTTTTGCCACGGCACACGGGAACTCAGGCAAAAAATAAAAGATGAAATAATAACAAAGAGGTTTTACACGGAAGTTCCAACAAATATTTACACCACAGATACAGGCACTTGTAAATCTTTGGTTGGAGAAACCCCAACATTGCGAGAGTAATGCATTCACAGAACGTTTGTGTCCCTTATTGTATATCCAGGGTTTACTAGGCAACTGGGATGTGGATTTTTCATTTCCTCTGCTTCTCTGAGTCCTGGTTACAGGTAACCTCTGGCGGAGCTCTCTGATGTCCTCTTAACCCTCTGACAACGCCACCTGCAACACAACAGGTGAGTTTTAGTTTTTCATGACCAAAGAACACAACAAAGTAAGACATTTATACATATAAGTCAATAAAAACATAGAGAAAGTGAAAACTATTTTTTCCAGCATCTACTGGTGAGATAGAAGTTCTAGTTCCAGTAGGAGAGTTTAAGGTGGTGATGATAACCGAGGTCAACGTGACAAATGAACAGACATGTTCTGCTTTGTTTAGTTAGTGAATTGATTTTGGAACAAATGTCCGTTTCAGGAGCTTCTGAAACCAGTTTGACCTCCATGCAGTTTCAACAGTGGGTTCAAATCATATTTACATTCAAGCTCTCATTCATTCGTTATTTCAATAAATCTGCTTTTCTGTGGAAAAAAGCTCTGGCGCTCCTGTTTCAGGAGGTAGAAGTTTGTCGGAGGACTGGGTGGGCAGAAAACAGGAGTACGAGTCTTGCTCATTAATATTCATGATATGCAAAGGTCTCGCCTCTGATAGGATAACAGCAATGCGACTCTTGTGCTGCCTTCGTTCTCTCTTCTTTCTTGGGTAAAACGTTGATGTTTTATCTCCACAAATAAAAAGCCTGGACGTGTTCCGCCATGTTGTGGAATGCTAATGGTTAGCCTCTACTAGCCGAGATGCGCTCTGCTCTGTCCTTCCTGTGGGCGGTCCCAAGCCAAAGTGGGCAGGGCCATGAATGCTAATTTTCCCTGACATGTGGCTTTTTCCTGACTCACTTGTTTTCCCGTTTATTTCCTTTCTGTGGCAGATGCAGGCGATGGGGGTAGAAGAAAACCTTCACATTCAGCATGTATGTGACGCTCAAAAATAACAAGTTTCTCAGTGAACCAGACCTTTAAACCCGTTTTTCTTCTTCCCTTATTTGATAAAAAGATTTATGAAAACTTATTCATTGAGGAAACTTTTTAGAGGCTTCCAGAGGTTCTCAAAGTTGGGGTCACGACCCCTCCTAGGGTCACTATAGTTGATGCAAAAGCCGCAAAACAATAGTCATAAATACATTTAAATAACAGGATAAAGGCTGAAGCTGTTTGTGTTCTTATTTAGCTATTTTTTAATTTAGCTTTTTAATTGTTAACAGTTCAACCTGAGATATTTAGTGCTTTTATGCACAAATACGGCACAGTTTCTCATTTTTATCTTTTTTATTTTGTTACCTTTGTGTGAATATGCATGCACACATAGTTGTGTTATTTTGTGGGTCAGAAGCTGAAAAGAGTCACTGTATTACATAACTACATGAAACACGATAATAAAAACAATCTTATCGTGACAAAATATACAAACCATTTGGTGCTGATTTGGATCTGAGCTTGATTTTATCAGCTATTTGAACCCTTGAGCAACTTAAGCCTCCATAAACTGCTAAATAATTCAAATATTACAGATGTAAGAAAATATCGATATGGCAATATATCATGATATTTTTTCCTGCAACATTATATCGATATTCAAAAGCTGTGTATCAAATTTTTGGAAGAATTTACATGCAAACATTTGTGTTTTTTCTTTTCTTTTGGTCCCAAACCTTGGACCACCTTTGCCTTTTGCCTTTATCGTTTTCTCTATTGTCCTCCATGCTGTCGTGATCACCGGTGATATCCAACGTTGTGCTCCAGTAAAACGTGTCCGTGTAAATTAGAGTCCGGCTGCGTTACGCATTTAACGCCTCGAATCAGTCAATAATAATGATTTGAGGAATTTTTTTAATCGAAACATTCGAGTATTTGTTTCAGCGCTAAATTTAACATTTTAAATGTTAGTTTGGTGCATTAAAAAAACTTTAAAATAAATAAGTGACGCTTAGCTTGGCGGGGGGGCAGTCAAAGCCTGGCGACCCGCCAGGCTAAAATAGCGCTGGGGGAAACCCTGATATGGTTGACTCATGTTAGCTCACCAATGTCAATGCAGTCTGTAAAATCTGCAGCACGTTATGTATCAGTTTGGACTGTTTATTGAATTTTCCTACAATAAATTTAGTCTAAAAAGGTCGCTAAAAGCATCTGGCTGAATGTATCGCAATATATGGTGATATATCGTATTGACTCCCCTGTATCCTGATACGGATCGTATCGCCAGAATTTTACCACACATCCCTATCAAATACAATCATCAAAATCTGCCGAGTCATATGAAAACAAGAACAATGTTTGAGAAGCATCGTAAACATTTTCAGATTTTAAGAGCAGAAACAAAGAAAACTCCTAAGAAACGACCCAGGTACAGAAATAGAGCGATAGATCAGAAATTTGAGCCCAGAACACCAAACAGACACAGATCTATAAGATTCTCCTCCCATCGCCTAGCAACAGCAGCAGGATTACAGGTGATTAGAACAGATTTGTAAAGAAAAAGCTCAAAAACAACAATTAAATGCATTTTATTTCCTACAAATAAACTGAGAACTAGATGGACGAAAAATTCAAATAGACAGAATTCAGCCAATATCATCAATCTAAAACTCAAAAATCTGACTTTTTGTGGGAGTCTGTGAATGCAACATTAAAAAAAGCAATAAAAATAATTTTTTGTCTGTAAAATTTTTCTGTGTTATATGCCCTCTCCTTTTGGAGGTTTCTACTTCCAAAATCTTCACTTTCATGCTAATAATAATAATAATAATAAAAATTTTGTTAACAGTTCTTTGGAATGAATCTGACATTGTTATTGGCCATTTCTACCAATCCCACCCATCGATCCTTTACTGTAAATACATTAACCAACCAGAAAATAACTGATTATGTTAATATTTGCCAACATTTGAGCTTTTCTTCTTTCAGAAGGAAATCATCAGAAGTAAGAGTGAAGGAAGTTGGATAATCAAGAGGAAGGATGATTGGATTGTGTCGTAGACCGATCACTGGTCAACCGAAGATTGACTGAAACTACCTGTTGATGTCATAAAGCACTGCTGGTGTCTGTTGTACCTTCTCAGGACAAAAGTCGGGGTTGGTTTGGCGCACTTTGCCAGGCCGCCCTTTTATGACTGCATAGCAGAACATAGTGATGACCATGACAAACAGGAAGTAGCTAGTGTGCATCAGGTGAAGGTTGATGAGGGAACGGTCGTCCTGGAAAAGGAAAAATGTTCATTACTTTATGGTTTTAACAACAGGCGGCTTTTTGGTCAAAATGATCTCCAGAAAGAGCTGAGATGACATTTTTGTGGCTTTTATCGGTTCAAAGACAATTCCTGATGCTTCTCTAAAGCTTCCAGACACACACTGCCTTTGCTCCACTTCTAACAGTTTACTGATTGCTCAATCAGAGAAAATTAAGCATTTTATTTACTCTATTAATCTGTTAAGAGATGCATAAAGCCTCAGCTGTGCAGAAATGGCTTCCCGCTGATGTAATGACTGTTCAGATCTCCTGCCAGAAGGAAATATGAAGAGTGAGACTCACATCTGGAACAATGACGGTAAGTTTGGGGTTCAGTGCATGGTACACCTTCCCGATTGCTCCCTTGTAACACCAGAAGGGGTTATAGTCCTGGCTGTACTTGGTATCAGAGTCCCGGACCGTCGTGAACAGCTTGTACCAAGATGTGGCGTTGGTGTACGTCTCTGGAACGCAGTGAGGCGGCTGCCTGCAAATCCAAACGCACAAATATTCTTTAAGCCGTGCTGCCGGGCTCTCTCTTTTATCGACTATCCCTTTAAGGTCCTTGTGACACCTTGAAGTAACACCAGAACAAGTTCAGTTGGTTTCCAAGAAAACCTCAAAGCTTTACCACCTCCTTAGATTAATATTGAGCTGGATGTTGTTATAATAATGTGTTGTGCAACTAGTTTTTCTGTGAAAACAAATAATGTGATGAGATTAAAATTAACTCCAGATACAAAGTCTGAAGAAAAATATTTTACTCCTAAATTCTCAACCTTTACTTTGGTGTAAATGGACGAAACAGTCTTCTGAGAGAGAGCGGCCCTTCTGCTAGTAATCAAGAAGCCAGCGTGAGGTCAGAACGGACCCGGGGAAGCGGTCCAACTCACACTGTGACTGGGAAGATATTGCTGGTTGCTGTGATGGTCATGCAAGTGCTGAACACCACCTGCTCACAGTGGCCGTGCAGAACGCAGTCGTCCGAGTTCCAGGACACGGGCAGAGTGAACGTGATGTTTATTTCTTCATGGGCTTCCCGACCTACAAACACACGGATTACAACCATCACATGGCGGATATTTTCCCCTTTTTGTAACATTTACCCAAACATAAAAAACATGTATTCAAAAGGGCATTTGACCAAAGTTGTGTTTAAACCCAACTTCTACAAGCGTTCTGCTCTTTAGGCTCACGTATGCAGCCTGGCTCCTGCTAAGTTGTCAAACAGAAAACAAAAACTGTTTGTTTTTCTGGGAAAACCCGACCTTTTCTGCAGTTTAAACACAAAAACAACCTTTTAAACTGTAACTGTTGTTCAGATAGCATCAGATGTAAAACATAAAGTCAAAAAGACAAACATTAAACAATGTAATCAGTATTTTCATGGATTGGACTTTTCACCCAAAACCTCTGGAATTTAAGGCCTTTGATAACATTTCTGATACAGACGGTACACTTTCTAGAACGTAGGTAGAAAACCCACAAATCAATTTAAAGCATGTCAAATATTAGCTTTTCCTTTTGTATCTTGTGTCTCTTAAAAGGCGACCTGTTGGATTAGAATACCGCGAGTGTATATCTTGGATATACAGCCTGGCAGGGATTAAACGCAGGGTTGAAATCTGGATGAACGTCTGCACGACGGCTGAAGGCCGTTTGTGTGACATTTGAATAGATTGGAGTTCCAGAGAAAATTCAAGCTGACCTTTCCCAGTAAAACCATTTACGTCCATGCAGAAGATGTGCTATGGGTTTTTAATTATTAATGCAGAGACAAAGAATATTAGTGAAGGATTATCTTTGTTCATTAACAGCTCAGCCTATAGAAACCAATATAAAGTCAAACATGAGTCAAACATTTGATTACAAGGAAGAGAAAACCTGATGTTAAGACGATGTTCCTTTTCTCCAATACCATTAATGATTAATGAGCCATGTGCTGAATCTGAAAATGTAATTTTGTGGTGGAGGTGTTTTTTAGTCTAAAGACAATAAAACAGGACATCTAAAGTAAAAAAGTGAGAAAATATACACGCTGCTGTGTTCGTCTAACGTTAATGGTAGCTGCCACGCAGCCATCCACCAATCACAATCATTCTTACACAATTCGTGGAAGCCTCGTGTGAGAGTTCCTTGTTTTCCAAATTTCACTAGCTATTTCATGCGTCGCAGTTGGTTCGGGCATCACACGTGAGAATAGTGAGCGGCACTTTTGACCTATTAGCCAATAGAAAAGATTTTGCCTCCGCAGAAGAGTGGTAACCCATCACCAGTTGGATCAGAACAATCAGAAGTTTGAAGCTAATATGAAGATGCTAAAGGAGGTTAAAATGTAAACGTTGTGAGAAAAAGGTGGATTCTGAAGGAAATTTTGAAGGTTTATTATGTTGGATTGTGGATGTAAGACTTGTTGTGTGGACTAACTTTTTTATTGGAGGACATTAATTGGACCTTTGTGGATGTAAAAACAACAATTTTGGTCCACGGTGGCTCTGTTCTGTCACTGATGTGAGTGGTTTGACTGTGTCCACAGCTGTGATTTTATCATGTTGCAAAATAACAAAAATTTTACCCGGAGACTGTCATTTAACTCAGTCTGTACGTAAAACGCCAACGGGGTCATAATCAACCCGAATGCAGGAGTAGAGCACGACTTGGTGAGATTTAAGGCCTTTGTTGAAAATTCCTGTAGTTTTAATATCGCAATTATAAATTGAAGGTTCTAAAAAAATCAAAATGCGACATTTTTCCAACTCAAAATCATTCAAACTTAAAATTTAGTGTCTTCAGCTGGTCACAGCTCAGTGACATAGGTATCAGTAACATATATCCATTCTAAAACACACACACACACACACACACACACACACACACACACACACTTAGCCAAACCCAGTTTGTTGTTTAAGTCAACCAACATTGACACAAAGGCGTTACCTGATAGGCCGACCTGCTGCCCCAGCACTGTGGCATACAGGTGTGTGATATTGCGCGAGTACCCTCCAAACGGGCGCTGAGGGTCCAACGTGAGGGTGATGGACACTGAGATGTTAATGGGACCCGAGTCCTCCAGCAGGAGGGGAGGCTGGGTGCTGGAGCGAGCCTGACCGCTGGTCACCACCGTGCTCTCCGGAGTGGTGGACTCGTTCAGGCCGTGTTTTATCGTCTCGTTCTCCGACACACAAAAGTCCAGCTCGTTGTAGCGCAGCAGAAAGGTGTTCCAGTCCTGAGAAACAGCAAGTGGGTGGAAATGGAACAAGATTCTACTTACTTATCCCAAATTCATCAAAACAACCATGCTTTAATCACATTACCATGAACTTTAAGCACTCTCATTTATCTGTCCTTTTTAATCTCAAATTAATCCTTTAATTTTAAATTTTGCATTAGAATCTGGTGCACATAGTCAAACCCACAACATAGCTTCACACGTACAACATCTAAAGTCTGGACTTCATTATTCTACTAATGACCTACTGTCAGTCTCAAAGATAAAACTCCAACAAACCATGGTTCAATGTCAAGCGTCTTCATGTGGCACAAAGGGAGCGATAAAAGAAACGTTTTGACAGACGTCTGTGTAGGTTTAGCTTACCTCCGTCAGCTCTGGAGACTTGATCTCCTTAATCTTAAAGAAATATCCGATGGTCAGGAAGGCAATGGCCACTGCACTGACGCTGATCATAAAAATGACCAGAGGTGGACGGTTGTTGATGTAACCTCTTAGGTTCTCTATAGGATTTAACAGGTACACCTGCAAAAAACAGACACGACACAAATATGAAGGTGTTAATAACGACTCTTCACTCAAATCAGGAGAAAAACTGGCTAAAACTCTCCAAACTCAAATCTGACTAAAGGATCCAGATCCTCACACGTTTATCCTCATCGCTCTCCTACTTTATTTAATCGAGGTGCAATATTAATTAAAGGTGGAGTAAGAGATGTTTTTCTGGAGGATTTTTTGCCATATTCTTTGAAATGCTCTTCACATACCACATACCGTTTAATTAAGTGTTTTGTCAAAAAGGGAATAATTTTAATCACCTCTGAAAAGTACAATCCTGGAAAAACCATGTCCAGTCATTGTGAACGTCCCGATCCTGATCTATCCATCTAACGGCCCTCTGACCGTCCCACCCCCCTTTGCACATACCCCTCTATGTGCACGAATCACTCGATCTTGACTTGGAGCCGCTACAACAGGAAGTGAAGCCAGAGCTGGGCTAGCTATATTAGCTTTATGCAAAGCTGTTATAAGGTTACAAATCCTGAAAGAAAGTAGTGGAGGGGGTTTCCAGTTGAATAAAACCAGTCTTCCACACACTGGATCTTCGATCTAGGTCACAGTTAGCCTAGAAATCTAGACCAACCGTAGTTTTAGCAACAGATTTTGCTCTGCAGGTCGGTCTAGCCACACTCCATTGTAGCTTTCACAGGTCTACCATTGGCCTGAGCAGTTTTGTACATAGACATGAATGCGTAGACGCCACATTGGGCACTGGAGAGCCTAACAGTATCGCCACCATATTGGATGGGTCTCCTCATTCTCCAAAGTCAATGAAGGGTGGGCAACTATGCCCGTTTTTGTGCAGCCTACAGTTGCAACAACTGGTGTACTATTGAAAACAGATCACGTGGGATTACTATTGATTTTTCTAGCCCAGAGGTTCCCAAATTTTTTTCTTTGAGGAACCCCTTGCTCATGTTCAAGACAAGCCAGGACCCCCAACCCCTACATACATAAACACATTAAATGTGATCATTTACAAACTTTATACAGACATACAGTTATAACTTTTATATAGAGTTCTGATTATACTGTAATGTGTGTTATTAGGATTTTTTAAGAGTAATTTTTACAAATAAAATCTTGCTCACCTCAGCAAAGACAAAATTGTGGGGACCCCCTGCAATCTTGTGGGGACCCCCAATTTGGGAACCCTTGTTCTAGCCTACCTGATGGGATTTTATATTTTAATTCATTTTGTTTAATTGTGTTTATATTTTAATTATCATACCATACCATGTGTCTGATTTTGTGAAAACGTTTGATAAAATGTGTTTCTTAGCTGGATAAGCACCTTCCTCAGTAGAAATGAATGAACTGGGGGCGAATGGAGACCCAACTAAGATGGCGGCCGGCCACTACGGCAGCTCCTATAGGCAGCGCCAGTCCACAGGGCGTCTACGTGTATATGTCTGTGGTTTTGTGTCCAGCCAATTACAGCGATCTACATTTGTTAGGCGGACTTAACACTAGAGCTGCAACAGAGAAAAACTGCACAGATGGAGTCGGCTCAGGAACGGTGCTTGTTGGAAAATGCTTTGGCATCAACTTTGGATCACTTAGACTTGGACTTTTCTTTAAGACATGAGCAGATCGAGGTACTTAGGTCATTTATTTAGAAAAAAGAATGTATTTGCTTCTTTGATGGAGTATGACGAACTGCCTTGCTGACTATTTCCATATGTCACATGGTTCGTTGCTCTGATTGGTCCTAGCGCTGTCCAATTTATTGCGAAGATAGTTTGAAAGACAATCGTAGATTCCACTCCACGACTGGGTGGCTTCAAAGGCCCGTGGCCAGACTAAATATTTACATATTTAGGATGGCTTGCCAGGCTAGGTCCCAGTGGCTTCTCTCTCTTAAACCTTCAGTGGGGACAGAGTCCGGAGAACTCCTGACCAGCGCCGGGCTATGAGGAGCTAGTCAGAATCCTGGAGGCTCCGCGGCTGTTAGTAGGTGCGATACATTAGGAATTATAGCAGAAAAGGTGCCAATAGCAGGTAGGGATGGGGCCGATCCGATCCAGTATCGGTATCTGGCTCCGATATGGACTTAATTCACGGATCGGAAAATTCCGACCCAACCTGGACAAATTTCCGATCCAGAATTGTCTACTGAAATGCCTACATAAGTAATTCCGGGCTAGGTCACGTTGTCTCTGCCCCAGAGGCGCAGAGTGATGACGCGCCTCCTTTCAGGAAGTTCACTCACACTGCAGTTTACAGGTAGCGAGTTAGCATGAGCAGCGCCAAACTTTTAGACGCAACATGTCCGCAGTGTGGAAACATTTTACACTCGAAACGACGCAAAGCAAGACAGCAACGTGCAATGTTTGCAAAGCCGTTGTTCCGAGAGGTGGAACCTCCGTCGCAACTTTCAACACTACTAATTTGATCAAACATTTGAAAAAACACCACCCGCGAGAGCACGAGGATTTTTTAACTAGCGGGGAGAAAGAAGAAAAAAGACGCCAAGAATCACTTCTGGAGTCATTCAAAAAGCAAAGTAAACTTCCCGCAGACAATGTAAAAGCCAAAGGGATTACAGAGAAGCTGCTCAACTTCATCGTACTCGATGACCAACCGTTATCGGTGGTGGAAAATGAGGGATTTCGCAGCCTGATTGAACACTTGCAGCCAAGGTACAGTTTACCCTCCAGGACATATTTATCAGAGACTGCGCTACCTGAACTATACAGCCGAGTTTCAACCAAGTTAGCCGATAAGCTAAAAGGAGTTCCAGCCCTGAGCTTTACTACAGATATTTGGACTTCAGATGTCTGCCCAATGTCACTGATAAGTCTTACGGTGCACTGGATTGACTCAGATACACATAGCTTCTGTAGTGCGGTGCTTCAGGTAAAAAAGTGCAGGGGTTCACACAACCGAGCTACAATCGCAGCCGCCATTACCGAGATGCTAAATAACTGGGGGATTCCTCTTGAAAAAGTGCATGTCATTCTACGGGACAACGCAAGCAACATGAAAGCTGCTTTGGAAGACATGGCAGTTCCTAGTCTGGGATGTTTTGCTCACACGCTGCAGCTCGTTGTGCATGAGGGGCTGATGTCACAACGCAGTGTTAGCGATGCATTAGCAAACGGCCGAAAGATTGTTGCACATTTTAAGCATTCACAACTGGCACAGTCTCGCTTGGAAGACCTGCAGCGTGAAATGCAAGGTGCGGGAACCACAACCATCCCGGCTCGTCTTGTTCAAGATGTCCAGACAAGATGGAATAGCTCTTTCTACATGGTCAAGCGCCTTCTGACAGAGAAGCGAGCTCTTTGTGCTTATGCTGCCGACCACAACTTACCGGCAACATTATCAGCCAACGAGTGGAGTTTACTGGAAAAAACTGTGACCGTGCTGGAACCCTTCGAGGAGTTAACGAGGAAAATCAGTTCAGCGACCTCAACTGCAGCCGACGTAATCCCAGCCGTCACCGTTTTAAAACGCCTGCTAGCCGAGGAGAACAGTACCGACAGCGGCATCAAAACAATGAAAAACACGCTCCTCCAAGCTGTCAACAGGCGATTCAGCAACATCGAAAGTGAATCCCTCTACGCTGTTGCCACTTTACTGGATGCTCGATACAAGGACAGGTGAGGCATATTTTATTAATGCATTATTTATTAATATTGGCTAAGTTTTTAATTGAAAATGTTAAATATGATGTTTATTGTTTGTATGGGTCTGTGTGTATGCATGCAGGCCAGGCTCTTGCCAGCAACAAATAAAGTTGTACTCAACCCATTTTGTTTTTTGTGTCAGATTCTTTACAGGGGGAGAAACTGCCAGGATGGCAAAGGATCTCCTGAAGCAAGAGCTTGAGAAGATGGAGCCAGTGGCCAAGACACCAGCTGATAAAGCAGGGACAAAAAAAACAGAACCAGCAGAAAAGGTTGCTCGCATGGAAGCTGGTTCTCCTCCAAGCACAAGTAAGAGTAGCTTTAGCAGTCTGTATGACAGAATTCTGGAGGAACATGATGAGCCTGCACAAGGTACCCAGGCAGCAGTTATCCAAATGCAAATGTATTTGAAAGAACCAACAATGGGTGAGCAAGACAGCCCTTTCCAGTACTGGGCAGACAACCATGCCCGCTTTCCTCTCCTTGCTGCTGTTGCAGTAAACTTCCTGAGTGCCCCATCAACCAGTGTGGAAAGTGAACGACTGTTTAGTACAGCATCCAACATTGTGGATGAAAAAAGGAATCGTCTGACAGCAGAAAGAGCAGAAATGCTCATATTCCTCAAAAAGAACCTGCCAATGTTTAAGTGAGATTAGTTGAACACCATGTCACTCATTCAGTGTCATTATTTTATTTTGTTTTAAAGAATAGTTCCAGACTGCAGTGTTAAGTTTATCCAGGTCACCTTCAATGCAAAACCTGCTTTACTTGAATTGTGCTGTTCACATGCACACTTTTACTGATAGTGTTTGTGTAAGATGTTTACCGTGCCCATATTGCACTTTTTTCTTTAATTCAAAATGTTTAACATTTGAAAACCTTATTTTGTTGCTGCTACATGAGCAAGGATTTACTGAATTTATGTTTATCAGATGCACATTGTTTTTTGTGTAATTTTATTTATTTATTTCAAATATTTGAAAACTTTACTTTTTTGATGCTACAAGAGTCAGTGAAGTTAATTTCTGGTGATCGGATGAAGCAGCCCTCTGTATTTTGTTTGGAGTGGTAGTATGGAAGTTTAACCTTTTATTTCATATTTGACACTTAAAAACCGTGTTACTGGCAGTGATTAGTATCTGTTTAGTTTATATGACAGGGTTTGTTTGTTTGTGTATATTGCACTATCAACCCTGCCTTGAAATTTAATAAATAGTCATTTGAAACATTACAGTTGCATATTATTTTCAGGATGGACATTTTGCTGTTTGCTGACCTCATACTTATCTCAAGTTACCTTTTGGAACATGGTGCTGTTAGGCTTTTACTTGTAGGGCTTTCTCACAAGTACATATTGTAGAGAAGAGTTTATTATAGCCTCATAAAATCAACCATAATGAAAATAATAATAATCATAATGATATTAAAGCAAATAAACCTTTAGGATCGGAATAGTATCGGTATTGGCAGATATCTAATTTCAGGTATCGGAATCGGATCGGAAGTGAAAAAATGTGGATCGGTGCATCCCTAATAGCAGGTCAAAAAGGCAAGATGACATTATGTTTTTAATGATTGTTTGACAGTACGTGTTGCATCCGGAATTCTCCTGTATTCTGGAGGCGTGGTTCATGCGGTAGCCTGAAGAAAGGGTGTGGACCTTTGAATTGTGTTTTTCATAATGTAGCTTGCTTTAACAACAACTTCCATGAACACCGACCCTACCTTTAAATGAAATAAGCACAGTGTTCTAGAACCAAATTAAACAAAAGAAAGTAATTTGACCAGATCTACTTGAGTGTCAGAGAGAGAGAATACTTCAACCTTTCTATGGCTGTAACTGACATCCAAATAAAAGATGAGTTTGTCCTCTGTTATTGACTCTTCTAGCTCCAGACAGCATCACATAATGCATGATCGTATTACTGCTAGCCTCACTGAGCTGGTATTATTTATATCTTTGTGTAAATCACAAAGGGGCCGAGTAATCTAATGTAGATGGGAAGATTTTGTTGTTGAAACATCACGGCTACAAAAAAAGCAGACGTGACTGTTTACAAGTGTGCTTATAAGCAGCCGCCACAGCTGCAGTGATCCGCTCACAAGATGGTGTCGAAGCCACCAGCTGCTCCACAGCATGACTTTATTCATCTGTTCCTGAGAGGTTACGACTGGTGCGTTCTCATGATAGTGTAAGCCTCTTTAAGAACGACCACAGAGGCACTTTTCAGTATTTTATGGGGTGTTATTTGCATCTGTCTAGTTTGAAATAAATCTGTACAACACACTAAATTAATAAGAGGAAAGTTGTTTTATAAGCTAATAATAAAGTGCATTATATCTGCAATATTTCATATAGACAGCAGCATCTCTCGTTGCTTGGTGAATGTTCTGGTGAGTAGACGGGCGTCTTTAACTCTAAGTGGGACAAAGTGAGTGGCGGAAGATTGACGACTATTACAGCAGAAAAAACAACTGCCTGTTTTAAAGACTACAGCAAAGGCAGATGAGATAATCTGCCAAGCGTCTAATTACATTTCAAATGAAAGGCAAAGCATTCCTTCGATGAATACGAATAACCCGCTGGCTTTCGTACCAGAGAAATGCAATCCAACAAGACCCTTGCACCATCAGTTAGGACTCAGAATATGTCGTGAATCATTCATAGCTGCTATGAAATCAACCTTTTGCTCAATATCTGTAAATTTAATAGCCTGGCAGTGGAAAACACTCCTATATATGTAAACATATAGTCTGGCCACGACTCATAGTGGGGCAGAATCTACGGTTGTCTTTCAAACCGTCTCCGCACACAACTGGACAGCACTGGGACCAATCATAGCCACGGAAATAAGTCAACGGGCCGTCCACCATAGAAGAGGCTTACATCCTTTTTCAGAAAAATAAATGACTTAAGTACCTTTATCTGCTCTGGTCAAAAAAGAAAAGCCCAAGTTGACGCCAAAGCCGTTTCAAAACAAGCATTGTTCCTGAGCTGACGCCATCTTTGTAGTTTTTCTCCATTGCAGCTCTGGTGCTAACCCTGCGTTCCAGTCGTCCTCGGAACTCATTTTTCTGAAATAAGTTAACCGGAAATGACGCAATGAACTTGGAATTCTGAGCTGCGAGCTCCTTTGTTTCAGAGGACCCCGAGATCACCATTTTAAAGCTGGCCGCGCCCAGTGTTGTTGTAGTCTTTATTGTTTTCATCATTTATATGTTCTGCTTTCTTTCTTTTTGCTGTTTAACAGCACCGAGTTGTTGTTGATTCTTGTTATCAATAGTTGCGTTGCTGAAAACATCAGCATTGCCGCCGGTGTTTATGTTTTTTTTAACTCTTCCTGGTGTTTACACTTTCACGTTTGATTTTTAATGTTTTTTGTCTGGTTTTATGTGGCAACTGCCGATTGCTGTGTGTGACACTATCTATGCGTTTCCTGCATTCCTCCTCGAGGGACTTTAGGTGCAGAGAATACTTTATTAGTTCTTTGTACTCATACAGAGCAACAACACACGTAGCTTTACTGGCGGCGGCCATTTTTCCCCCGAATCTGGAACGCAAAACGAGCTCTTTACATCATTTCCTGGTTGGAAATTCCAAGTTCCGAGGACAACTGGGACGCACCATAAGCCCACCCAATGTCTCTCTATAGAGTGCTGTAATTGGCCCGGACTAAACTTAGCCAAGCCAATGATAGACCTGCTGAGTCTACGATGGATCGTGGATAAACCGACCTGCAGATGAAAATCTTTTACTACTTCTAGCCTACTAAATTAAAAGTTAAAGCCATTTTTGTATTTTCAACGGTTTATTAGCTATGGTGGCTATCACACACGTTGTTGACTAAATGTTAGTCAGTTGTTTGTCCAATGAAAATGTCCTGAAAGCTGCATTAAAATCTATCCAGTGGTTCATGAGACCTTGTGTTAACACCACCGACAAACCAAATCACACAAACGCAGAAACAGCTCCTGCTGTTTGACGATAGCAAAGACCAGATTCAAAACAAACATGTGCTCTGGCAACTCAGCAGAAGTCAATGTGATACGATTACATCTTAAAATATTATGTTTAATCCACTAGAAAATGTCTGATAAAACCATCCTAGTGACACCGTATATCACTTGATACTATTTAGTGATTACAAGATGTAGTTGCCTGACAATTAGTAATCTAGTGGCCCATTTTTTAAAGCTTAGAGTTTAGGCTTTTCCAGTTGACGCATATGCACAGCAACACATTTGCACCTTCTATTAAATTCTAACTGAAGCTATTATGATTTCATTAGATTTCTGAACTTGGTTTTCTTAGTAGCATCAGCATCCTTTGCAAATATGTTGCTGGGAAACTCTCTTTAGTTTATTTATATGCTTCCATATATGCCTCAGGCATTTCAGAAGATAATAGACATGTATGGAAATAATGTTCCTTTCCTCCAGCTGAAACAGGTGAACAGGTGAACCAAATTAATAGTCACAAGTGAGCTAAATAATAGGACTTAACCATAATGACCTCGGTTACATAATACTTGTGGCTGAACTAATATCACCAGGGCAACATTTTGCCATTATAGCTGACAAAACAATGACACACTCATAAATACAAGTGAAAACAACACCAGAATGGCCATAACTGCAGCTCATCTCAAAACTTTAACTGGTTTGGCAAGATGTTTAGACAGAAGGCATGTCACGTGGACGTTTTAAAGAGGAGTCACAGCTTTAAAGGACCCGTTCAAACACCAAAATGATTCCTTTAAAATGTATTATTGCAGAATTTGATGGGATTGTTTACATCGAGGTTTAAAACATGCATAAATAGTATTTTAGCACCATCAGGGAAATGCAAACAACACATAAATGAGCAAACGAAGGATGATCAGATCCTGTATCATGTCTTCTTGCTGTTTTTTTAAAAACACAATTTTCTGAGTGTTTTTTTACAACTTTTTTTTAAAAGCCTGATACTACGTTTGACCTTCACTCGTCAGTTTTCATTAATTTAAACAGAAATTACACAATACGCTGTCATGGTCAGGGACAAGGACTGGACCAAAAAATAAAAATGCAGCCAAAGAAAAACTGAACAATAATTGAACTAGACCACTTAGGAGATTACAGAAGAAGTCTGGCCTCTTAGAAAGAAATCAGAGGTGGTTTAAAACTTTAGAGCATCACTGTATGCAACAAAAACACTATGGACAGCTGTTACAGCTGCTATTGTTATGAATAAATTAATTAGTAGGCAGGATAATGTAGAATAAGTCAAAAGTAATACACTTTAAAAGATTTTGCTCTGTGTTTGTATTATAAAACAACATTATTTGTGCATTCTTTGTGAAAATGTTAATGTTTACCCATTTTTAACCAATAGAATTTTTTAAATTTATATAGCTCGTTTCAAGATAAAAACATCAGTTTTTCCACAGATACAGATGAGAAATAAAAACACCAGATACATCAAACATCAGCGGATTTAAAAAGAAAAGTTTTTAACACACGTTTGAGTAAGTTTTGACTAATAGGAATGTCTTTCTTTATTATTGATATAAAAGCAGAATCGCTTAGTCATTACTCAAATTAATCAACATTAGCTTGTTTCCTTATTTATAGACTGCAGCCAGGAGCTGTCAGTGTGCTACAAGGTTGAAACTTAGCTCTGCATCTGATAAAATATACAGATGACGAACGAGACATATTTACAACTCAAAACAGTGAGCTAAAGTTCATTAAATGATTAATACTCACCATTTTCTCTTTCTGTGCATGCGACGGATGGAGGCTAAAAGATGTGTTGTGGGCCACAACAAAGCTGCGATGTCGCTAGCAAGTTAGCCTCCCTGCGATGCTAGCCTGACCTGCTAGCTGACTTTAACGGAGCTAGTCCCTCCTAAATATAGCGCTGAAAAGCAAAAGTCTAAGCTCGGTGGAAGCAACCAGGCTTTGAGCATACGAAGCAACACGTATACTCCTTCCCATTCTTTATTCTTAAGTTTCCGACACCTCTTGAGATAAGCATAAATTGAGCATTCAGTCTGAAATAACGTCAGTATCTTCCTGCCGACATCTGATCCGCGTCCCCGCACTGCGTAGCAAGAGCGTCGCAGCGCCGCGTTCACGTTATTTTCTTACAACTCGCGCACGGAATATGGCGTCCGTGCTTTGGAGGCAAGCCTTCTTACGCATTTTACGTAGCTTGAACGCACTTAGCCTGTTTACAACTGGCTGGAGGCTGAGGCCGCTTTAAGGTACAGTAGGAAATTTCATGTTCGCGGGGAAAGTACGCAGCTGACGATTATTTTTATTCATTATTTATTTATTTATATTTATTGTTTTGTGCACATAACTTGACATTTAGCGTTTTAATTATTTATTTATGTATGTATTTATTTATTTATTTTTCGGATGGACGTGTATCTGTGCCATTCGACGTCGCTTTAACTTTTAGTTTAGCTACTTTAAAACAGGTGAAAATATAGCCAAGTCTTTTAAAATTTGTGTTTACATTGCAGCGTACCCGTAGGATTCATTAAAATATTAATATTATTTTTTCTATTACTTTCTGATACAGGTTTGAAGATAGATAGATAGAGAGAGAGAGAGAGAGAGAGAGAGAGAGAGAGAGAGAGAGAGAGAGAGAGAGAGATAGATAGATAGATAGATAGATAGATAGATAGAGAGAGAGAGAGAGAGAGAGAGAGAGAGAGAGAGAGAGAGAGAGAGAGAGATAGATAGATAGATAGATAGATAGATAGATAGATAGATAGATAGATAGATAGATAGATAGATAGATAGATAGATAGTGGTCTGAATAATCAGCACGGCAAATTTTAGTCGGTAAGGAAATAATTTAGTTCCTCACAAAAAACGTGTTTTGCTGCAGAACGTTTGCATATTTTAAGTGCCAGTGAAATAAAACAATCCTCATGCAAAACGCGACATGATATCCTCGTTTCTTGGAAAGTGTGTCGTGTGCGTCATTAATTACATAGGAAATTGTCACATGTTAATTCAAGGACTTACTTTTTGTAAAACAATCAAAACTACGGAGCTCCGACCAAAACATCTTTTTTTGTAATCCATCTCTCATCAGCTGTTTAGTTGCTCCAAGTCAGCAGAGGGCAGTATATCTGCTAGAACAACGTGCAACTGATTTCAGCATTAATCAGTGACTGCCGGAAACAATAATTTATTTTCAAAATAAAACAAAATGAAATGTATTTAGCATTACAGCGGCACCTCTCACAATCAACAAAGGTAATTTTTCATATTCATTTTGCAAATAATCATTTCACATCAGTTTTATGTACATTAAACACTACTGGACTCAAACAGCCCTCAAATACTTCAAATAAATCAAGCATTGTGCCTTTGTTTTGAAAGTGCAAACAGGAAGTAGCGTGTTCTTTCGTTAACTTGATGCTAAGTGCAGTTTGCTAATAAACAATGAGGGACTTCAGCCGTATTATTACATATTTCACTGTTTCTACAAGGTAAACTAAATATGTGCCTGTGAGGGTATTTGCAACCTTTCACCTATTTTTCGTTGTGTTGTATTTTCTCTCTTTTTTGCCACGTTTGTGTTTGTGTTTAGGTGCGAAAGGTGTGGCTAATGCTAACATTAGTCAGACTCACGCCTTTGTCATTAGATTTTAGGTTAACGTGTACACGTATTTATGTTGTTAAACCGCGATAGCGATTTTAAAATGGCAAAAAATGTTACGAATACGTCTCGTTTGTGTTTAGAAATAAAGCAATGAGCATTTTTAAGATACATGCTCATTTAAGCCAACACGGTTTAGTCAGCAGGTGGCTGGCATGGCAGTTAATGAGAGTCATTTGGATTAGCAGACCTTTCATTTCTAATTTAGTAGTAATTTATGTGATCAAACTGCTTTTTCTCAAACCAAAAACCTCATACATGCTAATTGTGTTGCTCCTTTTACTTATGTGTGACATTTAAGTTAATATCTGGTTACTGAAACTGATCAAAACTGCAAACTTGGATAGTTTGTTTCTTATGTGAAGCAAAACAATCGACTTAGCAATCATCCTTCGCTGGTGTATTTAAAATCACTGATTGTCAAACTTGCAGCCAATATGCTCGAAAATGTGCAAAAAAATAATTTATATAACAAAGTTTTTATCTATACAAAATAAATATCTATATACTCTCTAACCATTGTTTGTCTTTGCTGTTTTAGGTTCTAATTTTCCAAACGTCACAACTACATGCAAAGAAATCTAATTCTACTTGTTCACAAGTCTGTCTGTTCTGGCCGACATCCTTTTCCTACGCTTGTCAGATGTCAACAGTTCTCAAAATTGTGCCAAGCCTTCCTTGTCTCCTCTAAACGACCGTCCTCACTTGTCCATTGGAAGTTTCCAGGAGAAATTTGTCGTTTTAACTACGTATCCCATAACCAAAGTCTTCTCCCCTGGAAGTTCCTGCAGTGCCTTTTGTCCAACCAGCCAGATATGTCAGAACAGAGATTCCTCGTGGAATATGCCAAACGCGGCACCGCAGGCTGTAAGAAATGCAAAGACAAAATTCAGAAGGGCATAGTACGGATAGGGAAGATTGTGCCGAACCCCTTCAGCGAGTCTGCGGGGGAGATGAAGGAGTGGTATCATGTGAAGTGCATCTTTGAGAAGCTGGAAAGGGCACGAGCCACCACCAAGAAGATAGAGGACATCACAGACCTGGAGGGCTGGGAAGAACTGCAGGATGAGGACAAGGAGCTCATTAATAAACATGTTTCAGGTTGTGGGTTATCCTATGCTGTTTGCTTAGTCACCTGTCATTTTTCCTGTTGAACCAGTTGGTTTAACGTCACATATGACTAACATCTTTAGCTGTCAGATGATAGAAAACAGTAAAAGTCTGTACTTGACTCGCTTATAAATAACCTTTTTAAAGAATATTTTTAAATAAGAAAATGTTTGGTTCTTTATTTAGGTTAACAGAATGAGACGAACAAGCTCCTAAATGGACAATGAGACGATTTGTACATTTTAGCTCTTTATTTTGATACACATGTATGCGTAACTCATGCAGGTCAGGTGTTGATTTTTACTTTTTGTTTTAGACCTGATGGCTAAAGTCAACGCAAGTCCAAAGAAAAAGGTTCAGTCCAAGTTGAACACCTCCGGTCAGCTGATGTCTCCTCCTGCCGACCCGTCTGTCAACGCTCCGCGGAAGTTCTCAGGCTTCACCGGTAAAACAACACCGAGGGTGGTTTCTACAAACGGTTTACACAGATAGAGGAATGGGATGGGGGGGGTAATGAAAACAAATGAGATCCATGTAACCTAAAATAATGAGAACTGGATGAGTGTTTAATTTAAAGCCATCTTTAGGATTTTGTTGAGTCCGAGTCACAGATCTATTAGTTTTTTTCTTATTACACAAACGATATGATAGAACAGAGAAGGAGCATTGTGACGTTAAAGAAGTGGACCAGAAACAAGTTTCCTGACTTCCTGTGCCAGGCATGGAAGATAAAAGCTTTCTTTACAAAGCAGCCGCATCAGATCAGTGCAAAATAAAAACGTACTCGTTAGTTACTGATTAGAGGCCTGAGAATCCATCCTGAAGAAAAGCAGAAAGAGACGTGAAAGAAAAAAGACGACATCAACAGAGGTGCTGCAAAACAAAAGGTAAACTAGCAGAGGTGAGATTAAAGATGTGTTCAGGGATCATTTATCTCCTATCAGTTTTTTGTCATCATTTGACCCAACAGACGGTTTAGTTTAACGTCGTCTTTCATTTTTAAATCTTTGCAGTTTAACACATCAACAGAGGTTCAGCTCCCAGTAAACATGCTTTTATAGCTCCAGTGGTTTGTTGGATGGTGATAAAACGGGAAATATCTGACTTGATATTAAGATACTCAAAACGCTTCCTGAAGGGAAAAAAATGAACTTTATTACATGAAGAGATTTCATTCGCATGTTTTGTGATTATTTTTATTTTTTGATGAACCCTGCGTTTCTTTCTCCGGTCAGCTGCCAAGGCCGGCAGCTCCAGCGCTCCCGGTGCGTCCTCGTCCTCCTCCAAAGCCAACGAAGGCAGCGCCCTGTCCAAACAGCTGTGTGACCCGCAGCACAAGGACTGCCTCCTCAGAGAGTTTCGTAAACTCTGCGCCACCGTGGCTGAAAACAACAGCTACAACAGCAAGACTCAGATTATAGAGAAGTTCCTGAAGAAGGGCACGGGAGGAGGTCGGTGCTCTTCTGGTTACATCTGCACATTTCAGCGTCTCACAGCTTCGCTGACTCTTTATCCTCCTTCCAAACCCAGATAAGTTCCACGGAGATCTTTACCTGACTGTGAAATTGCTCCTGCCAGGCGTCGTAAAAAGTGTTTACAACCTAAACGACAAGCAGATTGTAAAACTCTTCAGCCGAAGTTTCCGATGCAACCAAGACGACATGGTGCGGGATCTGGAGCAGGTCTGTTACCCCGGCAACTGTCTCACAATAAAACCTATTCTGGTAAAAACACTCTGAAAACACTTCAGTGGAAAATAAATGCTGGATATCTGGACTGATGCAGACTTGGAACCAAAGGATGCAACATTATTTGACTGAAATGAAAACTATCAGCTGACTTAGGGCAGAATTAAAGACTCCTAATGATAATGCAGCCGGCTAGAGCAGTGGTTCCTACACTTTTCAGCTTCAGACCTACAACATAGCAATAATCAAGACCAGCAGTAGGAAACTACAGTCCTAGAGAGCTGCTATCCAGCATGTTTTAGCTGCTTCAACACTTGCTTTTAATCAGCAGGGGATTCTGCAGAGCTTGATGAGCTGAACAGGTGAATCATCTGTG
The DNA here is from genome assembly GCA_006937985.1 of Aphyosemion australe. NCBI lineage: Eukaryota > Metazoa > Chordata > Actinopteri > Cyprinodontiformes > Nothobranchiidae > Aphyosemion > Aphyosemion australe. The sequence continues at coordinate 730,032 of SSNS01000164.1, read as the reverse complement.
TTGAAGCAGGGAAACAACTAAAACATGCTGGATCGCGGCTCTCCACAACCAGGGCTGTCTACCCTTGGTCAAGACAGACGACCCCAGATGTTTGATTTCACAACACAGACCTGCTTAAGTAGCTAAATAAAGGTGACGATGTAGAAATGAGAATCTGGTGTAAAAGTCCATTTATGTCAGTAATCCAGCTCAGACTGAGAGACCATCTAAAGGCTCAGGAACCCTCTGCAGGTGTTCTGGATTCATCAGCTGATTAGAGTGTGACTCTTTAGCTGTAGCCATAATCATCACAATTATAACAAATAAAGGCTGAAATATCTGGCTTTGCATGGAAGGAGTCTGTCTCATAGATTAGTTTCACCTTTTAGGTTCAATTACTGACATAAGAGAACTTCTGCACTATATTTAAAATTTTCTCGTTTCACCTGTAATTCAGGACTTTAAGAAAATTGCTTCAACTCATGGCCACTTATGACAACTTAGTTGAGATTTTGTAACATTTATGCTAGAAATACAGCTACAGTAATTGTTTTTAATGTTGTTTCTATTGCTGGAAATCATCTCATGACCCCTGTGTAGTCATGGTGACCCACAGTGAGGACACAACCACTGGGCTAGACCATCCCGCTGTAATCTTGATGCATCAACTCACAAAAGTGCTCCTGCGCTCTCTCTCTAACGGCCTTACCGTGTTCCAGCTGATGGGTCACGTACCTTTCAATTCAATTTAATTCAGTTTATTTCTATAGTGCAAAATCATGACGAGTTGTCTCAAGGCTTTCCAATGCATTATAGTTCATTAAGCCAATCAGTAAAAAGGTTTCCTATATAAGGAACCCAGCAGACTAGTGTCAGAGTCTCGATGCAATTCCTCATACTAAGCAAGCATGTAGCGACAGTGGAGCGGAAAACTCCCTTTTAACAGGAAGAAACCTCCAGAGGATCCTGGCTCAGTATGAGCAGCCCTCCGCTACGACTCACTGGGGATTGAGAAGACAGAGCAGGCACACACACACACACTAACTTCCTGTCTCCTGGAATCTCCTCCATGATTCTAATCATTGATATGATAACCTTGAGCAAAGCATGACCAAACCTCCCACTGTGACTTATTTTTAAACAGTAAATAAAACGTTTAAATCAAATATGCATAAGTTCATATGATGGTAAAATGGTAAATGGCCTGTATTTGTATAGCGCCTTCTTAGGGTTCTACAACCCCCCAAGGCGCTTCACAACACAATCAGTCATTCACCCATTCACACACACATTCACACGCTGGTGGGGATGAGCTACGATGTAGCTACAGCTGCCCTGGGGCGCACTGACAGAGGCGAGGCTGCCGAGCACTGGCGCCACCAGTCCCTCCGACCACCACCAGCAGGCAAGGCGGGTTAAGTGTCTTGCCCAAGGACACACAGCAGCATTCTCTGGCCGGTGCCGGGATCGAACCTGCAACCTTCCGATTACTGGACAACCCGCTCTACCTCCTGAGCTACTGCTGCCCAAACATATGACACAAACGAGCGTGTTCCCACTGAAACAATAATGAGGCGATTGCACAATAATAGAAACACTAACTTTGTGTCATTAAGAAAAGGTAAAATTAGCAGAAGACTAAATCGTCTCTACTCTGAATAAAACAAAACGGCTCCTTTAACTTTTTATTTTTAAACTTAGAGCGTCACAAAGTTTGAACACTCCTCTTTTTATTTGTTTTAAAGGGCGACGTGTCCGAGACTGTGAGAATGTTCTTCGAGGACAGTAAATCTTTCCCGCCCGCTGCCAAGAGCCTCCTCACAATCCAGGAAGTAGACGCATCCTTGACCCGCCTCGCTCAGCTGACAAAGGAGGACGAGCAGCAGAGCGAGCTGGAGGCCATCGCTAAAAAGTAACTCGCTGCTGATTTTCATTCTTGATGCTGAAGTAATCAAAGAAAAAAGCTCAGATAAAATCCTCAGATCAGCCGGTAACAGCCGCGGAGGCGTCATTACAGCATTTATAAATTATGTCTTTGGTTCAGCTGCTTGGATCAGATCTAAAAACCACAAATAAATCATAAAGAGATCTTTATGTGACTTTCTGTGGCAGAAGAAGTTTATCTATCAGGAATTATATCTTGGAAGCTGTGGGCAGATGCTGCTGTGAAGAAAAGGTCCTCCATGGCTGTTTGTTTGGTAATATGTTGGTTAATCCAGGAATCCTCTCGGGAATTCCTTTCAGGCTTTTGACAGGAAGCAGGGGCGGTTTTGGGAAGTGGTTTTAGAGCAGGCGAACGCCACCAGCTAGCGGTCTGTGTTTTTGGTCTTGCTTACATTGATGCATTTGTGTCCAGAGTCTTTTTGTAAGTCCTGTTATCGGTCCTTATTGGTCTTCGTCTAACTTTAAAAACGACCAGATGAAGTAACAACCTCCTTCCTTACTCACAGATGCACCAGCAATGACCTGAAATGCATCATCCGGCTAATTAAACACGACCTGAAGATGAACGCCGGAGCCAAACATGTGTAAGAGTTCACCCCGCGTCCCGTCAACACGCCGAGTTTTTCTGTCTGACTGACGCCTCTTTGTGCAGTCTGGACGCTGTGGATCCAAACGCTTACGATGCCTTCAAGGCCTCCCGTAACCTAGGCGACGTGATTGAGAGGGTACTGAGGAATCAGCAGGAGGCGTCCAACGGGTCGGGACCCAGGAAGCTCCTGACCGTGGAGGCCTCACTCATGACCCCCGTGCAGCCGATGCTGGTGAGTGACCAAATATAAGACCTCATGAATCGGAATGGTGAAGAGTGAAAATGTTTTTGCCTGGTGTGTTCTTTTACAAAACATCCCATAAACCACTTTAATAAAACTTGCAAAATAAATAATTACATTTGGAGGTGATTTGATTCAAGCGCTGATGCACCAGTTTCAGGAACTAGAAGTGAGCCACATCAGAGCTGAGCTACAGGTGACAGGATCTGGAGTCTTACTTCCTGATACGTGGACGTCTCTCCTCTGATTGGCTAACAGCAACACGACTCTACCACTGACTCTGTTTGCTCTGCAACGTTGATGTTTTATCTCCACCAATAACACAAGCCTGGAGGAGTTCTGCTGTGTGGTGGAGTTGCTAATGCTAACGGTTAGCTTCTACTAGCCCAGACGTTCTCTGCTGTTTCCTGGACGCTAAACCAACAACAGCCTTCCCCGTCGTGAGTCAAGATGGGTGAGTCCATGAATGTTCAGTGACAGTGTGACGTAGATCTGTCAGGATTTTCTAATCCTAGAGTTTCACCTAGAGTCTATTTTCTATCAGAAGCTAATGCAGGAGATAGGTGGAGGAGACTGTTTTCATGTTCAGCCTGCAGGAAACACTCAGAGTGACCCGTTAGAATCAGAAATACTTTAAAAACATGTTTTCAGCGATCCACACCTTTAATTGATTCATGTTTGTGGGTGACACACATTACCTATAGGCTATAATGAGTATACGGTGTAATGAACTTAAACGTTTCCTTTTCTTCTGTCTACAAAAATCACCCGTTGGATCTCCACATCCTGGATAAGTGAGAATCTACAGCGATGACTTCATTACTCATGACTTATTCCCACACACAGCTGCGTTCGTACAACATGCTTCATGCCTGATGTCGTGACATCCCTGACCTCTTACATACAACATCCACACGGATGACTAATCCACCGTGATGCTTCTGCCAACCAGTGACCTTTTATTAGCCTCCATTTAGTATCCAGACGAAAGGTAAACGATGCTGGAGGTTTTTCATTAAACACAAATCAACTAAATGATACATTTTCATTTAGAAACAACACGGATCCTCGTGCCGTTCGGTTTCCACACAGAGAAAAGTTTATTAGAGTTTGCTGAAGCAGATGTAAACACTTAAGAATCAGGAGAAAACTCATTTCCACCGTTCAGCTCTTCCTTTTGTAGAAGCTAGCTCATGTTTACAGATGTAGGAGTTATTTTCTCTTGTTGAAGGTCCAAACATCTCCATTCTGAAAAGCTGTTGCCCTCAGACCTTTAAGCACAAACAACCGAGTCGATGAAAGCGTTAAAACAGAGGAGAGGCGTTCGTACCTGCAGCCGACGAGGTCAACACTAAAGTCATCAAAGCATCACGGTCCTGTTGGAGTGGCTGTGGTCTAATCAAGATATAATAGAGCCTTAATTTAATTCAGCATCACAAGGCTTAACATTTAGCTGACTCTGGATTATTTAAATGGAGCTTTTGGCAGTGATGGTCCTTGTGTTTAGTACAGGAGGAGAGAGAGGGTAAACGTTTAATAAATGACCTTTTTGCTTGAAGAACAGAATCTTTCCTCAGTAAAAAGTGCTCATGTGTTGGTTTTTTTAGCTTAAAGAAAATATTTACTGGTGTTTTACATCATTTAGTAGCACAAGTTTAGCATCTCGGTCTCCCAAAAGTGATCCGTGACAGCTTCGACACACGGCAGCGGTCTGTTTCATTAGACAGTCAGAGTAAAGATACAGAATATAAAGCGTTTCCACATAATGTGAGGCTATCATTTATCCCAACTTTAAGAGACATAAAAAGGCCTCACAACCAGCCATTACAGGGTGAAACTCCCCGATATGAGGAGAAAATGAAGTTGTCTTCCAGCAGGCGAGGCTACGTGAACAGAAGTTTGACCTTACGCTCAAGTCCCTCAGCGTAAAGGCGTGTAATAATTCAGCATAATTCTGAGTGTGATGTTCCAACATCCAGGACTAATAAATCAGACATTACCCTGCTGAATTTAAACCAGCCTGTTTAAAATTCACTCCGGTTTCATCCCAGTCCGTTTCCTTAATTATTCACAGACACTTGACTTTATTTTACAGCAGCTCGCAGAGCTTTAGGTGCTGATTCGCCCGGTTTCTTTGGCACATCCAATAAACACGGACGTGTGTAATTTAATCTCGTGTACGCCGAGACACAATTAGAGTTTTGTAGTCGGAGCAGCAGCCTCTTTGCTGAGGTTTTGATTAGTGGAACAATTACAGAGCAAAGGAACTACATCTGGCTCTAGTCTGAAAGGTATCGACACCACAAATACACCAGGAGAGAAACTTCTACAGCAGAGCTGGTTTATTCAGGATTAATCTTGTTAATAATAAAAAATCAAACATTTATCTATTGTATATGTTTTGTATTCAGAAGCTAACAGGATAGTTTTATAGGGAGCGTCATTGTTCCTGGAAAAAGCCGTTCAGGTATGCTACATTTTGAAAAAATTGCAATTCAAAGGTCCAACCCCCTTTTCTGCAGACCCCGCCCCCTAAGCCACGCCTCAATAATACAGGACAATGACACAACAGATAGTGTCAAACACAGAAATATAACTTTATCTTACCTGTTCGACCTGCTGTTGGCACCTTTTCTTCCATAATTTCGAACATAACTCACCTACGTAACAGCAACCTAACCTTCAGGCTTCACAGTCCCATGTCCATCAGGAGTTCTCCAGACTCGGTCCCCACTGGAGAGAGAAGCCCCTGGGACGTAGATCAGAAATCCAGCAGAGAGAACACCACAAACTCGCTCCTCTACGTCCACTCAGGCCACGTTACCGTATTACTGTTCAGTGTGCTAGCTAATAAAAGCTAGCCCGGCTCTGGCTTCACTTCCTGTTCAGCTGCTCCAAACCACGAATGTACGATTTGTGCACATGGAGGGGTGTTCAGAGGGGGGAGGGACAGTCAGAGGCTAGTTTGATGGGTGGATCAGGAACCAATCACTAAGAACGGGACCTTCACAGTGATTGGATGATGTTTTTCAAGGATTGTACATTTCAGAGGCAATTAAAATTATTCCCTTTTTTTGACAAAACATTGAATTTACTGGTTTCCATCTGTGTGTGAAGAGCATTTCAAGCAATACGATGAAAAAGGCTCCAGAAAAACAGCTTATTACTCCACCTTTCGCTAGTTTTAGACGTTTAAATGTTTCCTAAGGCTGAAAAGCAGCTTGTCCAGAATGTCTGTAGAAATAAACAGAACGCTTGTCACAGCCCTGGGCTGTTTGTGGTTATATTTTATTTTCTCCTCTGGCTTCCTCCCTTCCTGTGTGTGTGAGAGATGGCACGCCACACCTGGGCCCTCTCCCACTGATTGCCTCAACCAGCTGTCCCTGGTTGCAATCAGGCTGGCTCAGCTACAAAAAGCCAGCCTGTCTTCAGTTCAGGGGGGCAGCAGGACAGAGGTTCTCTGGACTGTTGTCTCCCCGGTGGCTTTTTGGTTTGGAACTTTGTTTGATTTGTTTTTGTGTTTAAGTAACAACTTGTCTCTGCTTTTATTCCCCTTTTAGGAGATGACTGTGTCTAAAGGGGGAATACATTTTGGCGCTAAGGCTAAGTGACCAGAGACCTTTTGGGGAAGTTGTTCAGGTCTCCACACATATGTGTTTTGGTCAGCAGAGACCCCCAGTCCAGTTGTTATTGTTTTGCCACCGGTTTTCATGGTTCAGTTCCCTTTGTAAATAAATGGTTTCACTTATTTTTGCACCCGAGCATGTGTCCTTCATTGTTACCCTGGTACCTAGACGGCCAGGTCTGTAACAAATGGGGGCTCGTCCGGGATCTTATGATCCCAAGCCACGATGGACATGTGTTCGGTGTGCTTGTTTAATTCTGTGGTTTATTTTTTTTTCAGCTGCTCCTTTCCGTCCACTTTTACTCTGTTTGTGCTTGTGGGTGTGTGCGCATGGGAGGTGACTCTTCGGCTGGAGGGACGAAGACTCGACGCAATGGATCGTCTGCGGGTGAGTGGCCCCGCTTATTGCCTCCTTCGGGACGTGAGGAGATGTGTCCTATGATGGAGACGCGTCACCCTGACGACACCGCCTCCTACCATGTCACGGACGAGGAAGTGCCCTGCCGGGGACTCGTGGAGGAGGATGGAGGCTCTATACAGAACTGTGTTGGTCCGCTTCGCCGTTGGTCGCCTCCCTCACTGCACGTCGCACCACCCCGGACTTTGGAAGGAGCAGTTTGTTTTGTTTGTTTGGGACAGTTTTGTTTGTGTGGGGA
>SSNS01000164.1:671612-713507 GCA_006937985.1 Aphyosemion australe | reverse complement strand
GTGTGTGTGTGTGTGTGTGTGTGTGTGTGTGTGTGTGTGTGTGTGTGTCAGAGGGCAGCAGATCTGGCTGACATGATAACTCGAGTCATCAGAGAGGGACTGGAAGGCCTGGTGCTGAAAGACATAAAGGTCAGTTACGTCATCAACACGAGCGGCTGTCTGAGCGACGTTAGCTTGTTAGCTTAACCGCATCGTCCTTCAGGACTAACATGCTAACAGCTAGATGGAGTGTTGTGTTTCTTTGTTCTTCAAACGGCTTCAGTCTCCTAAATTTAAACCCGACTTTATCCAGAGTTCCATCTAAAATGTTTGCCTGAGCTGCTGCGATGTTTAGGAACTCAGAACAGATATGAGAACACATTTTAGTCTCGACAGCTCTCGGGTTAGCCGCTAGCTCAGGAGTAGACGGCTCCCTTCCCAGAGGGCTGGTATGCAGCATGTTTTAGTTGTTTCCCTGCTTCAACACACCTGATTTTAATCAGCAGGCGATTAGCAGGCTTCAGCAGGGCCTGATGAGCTGCTGGACAGGTGAATCAAGTGTGTTGGAGTAGGGAAACACCTAAAACATGCTAGCACATCAGTCCTGATGGACTGAATGTATTTCTTCAAACAGAAGCTATTCCAGGGTAATTAAGACTCAACATCAATATTGTAGTTGATATTAAAGTCTTAAATCTGGTTAGGATTCATTTAAAACAAGTTATTCTATCAGAAATCAACACATAAACCAATAAAATAACGTTTTCCTTCTTTTATGCCGGCTGTTTGGGTTCCATCCGTACCGCCTGACTCTACGTTCTTTCTGGTTGCAGACGTGATGCAACCATCTTATTTGTAGTGAAGATGCATCAAATAATTTACTACCAGTGAAAATGGAGACGGGTGAATTTGTGGATTCACAGCAGAAGAACTCTAGCAAATGAACGGAAAGCAAATGTGATAAAAATGTTTTAATGTTCATGAATAAGGAAGCCAGGAGTATTTGGGTAGATGACTTACTTAGTGGCTACATTTAGTAAACTTTGCCTTTGTTAAAGTTTGATTTGGAGATTTTATTCGTTTCTATTTGACTTTGAAAAGATGAGTTTTTATTTGTTACAGACGGGTCGTGATCAAGTCTTAAAGGTTTTAGATGCTGGACATCTTTGGGATCCCTGCATTTACCCTTTTACACAGATGGTGTGTGTGTGTGTGTCTGTGTCTGTGTGTGTGTGTGTGTGTGTGTGTCTGTGTGTGTGTGTCTGTGTGTGTGTGTTCATCTCAGGGCAGCTACGAGCCAGGGAAACGCCACTGGCTGAAAGTGAAAAAGGACTACCTAAACGAAGGCGCCATGGCGGATACAGCTGACCTGGTGGTGCTGGGCGCCTTCTACGGAAAGGGCTCCAACGGTTAGTAAAGCTCCAGTCGTGTACCACAGCGGTCTCTAAGCTGTTTAATAATCTGTTTGGTAAAAATAAAAAATGTGTGGATAGTTAGGATGTGCTGCTTTCACACAGCAGGATTAAACTGGCAGAAAACACGGTTACTTTGGAGCTCCTCCTGTAAGAAATGTGCAGATATAACATTCTGCATGAGGAGAGGACGTCTGTGAGGAAATCATGGAGGTGGACGAGGTTGTTTAGGAGGAAGGTTAATGAATCAGAAGCATGCTGCAGGAGGAGCAGTTTAGATGATGTTTGGGTTTGTGAGGGTAAAAGGAAACCTGCACACCTCCTCCCTTCATCATGCTGTCCCTCTGTCCACCAGGGGGCATCATGTCCAGCTTCCTGATGGGCTGCTACGACCCAGACTCCAAGAAGTGGTGCACAGTCACCAAGTGCTCCGGAGGCTACGATGACGCCATGTTGGCTCGGCTCCAGAAGGAGCTGGATGTGATCAAAATCAGCAAGGTCAGAGAGGATCCACTCACGGCCCGGCTGGAACGCCCAGGTGATGTCATACGGACTAATATTCATCTTTTGATGGTCTGTCGTTGTGCAGGACCCCAGCAAGATTCCTGGATGGCTGAAAATCGTCAAGAACTATTATCCAGATTTCCTTATCCGCGATCCAGAGGTGAGGTTCAGCTGTGGGTGCTGCAGAGTTAAATAATCAGTGAAAACATGGGAATGAGCCTGCAGGAACATGCTGGGAGCAGCCTCCATGATTCCTTCTAACATCTGTACTCTAACGACGTACGAGCGGTCACACGTCCACCTTCCTTTTCCTGCAGCAAGCTCCGATCTGGGAGATCACGGGCGCAGAGTTCTCCAAATCAGAGATGCACACCGCCGACGGCATCTCCATCCGCTTTCCCCGCATGACTCGGATCCGAGACGACAAGGACTGGAAGACCGCCACCAACCTGCACCAGCTCAAGGTGGAGACTGGTTTTAATGATTTGGCTTGTTCCTAAAACTAGGCTCTGGTTAAATACGGCCTCGGACAGTTTAGCTTTAGTTAGGATTGGATTGGAAGGGAGGTGTGTCCTCTGGGTTGGGTGGTGCTAATTACTTCCTGTTTATGACGGAGTGTGGGTGAGACGTGACAGGAAAGATGAGGTAAATTAAAGAAAACCACAGAGGAAGAACACGTTTAGTCAGAGTCATCCGAGGCGGTAAAACATGAACGTAGGCCTTCCGTCTCCGTCCAGCTGACTCTTCCATCCTTCTGCTCAGGAGCTCTTCCGCATATCCAAGGAACACTGTGACTTCAAGGTGACGGCCGGGCCGTCCGGGTCCAACGATGAGAAAGGCTCGTCGGGAGGAGACAGCGGAGGAAGCTCCCCGGCCCCGAGCAGGAAAGCTCCACCCAAGAAGACCAGTAAGTCTCCAGTTAACTAGCTTCTCTGTTCCAGATCACAACGCTGAGAGCTCAGCAGAATCAGAACTGTTGTCTCCGTTAACAGAGGAACTAATGGTTCCTTTTCTTTATAAGAAACCACTCGACTATAAAACAATCCCCTCACCTCTTAACCAGGAGTTTATGAGCTCATAAATAGTTTTAAAGACTAAATTAGTTGATGTTTGAAAACCTGGAGAAACTTTTCTGTGGATTGAGTCGATTTTAGATTTCTAACAGGATTACCGGAGCTCTCTGTAGGGCCTCAGCAACAGTTTTAAACACAATGTTATATTAGTACGTTTAATTTAACTCTGCTTTGTGATTGGTCAGCTGATGTCAGCAGCTTCAACGTTCAACTTATTACATAAATGTTTGCAGACATGCAAAAAAATCAACTTTACATTTTAAAATGTTTTTTTTTAATGGGCCTTTGAGGTCTTTTAGTGCATTTCTATATAAAAGTTAAAAATCATTCTTAACAGCTTCCTGCACAGCCTCTGTTTGGAGAAATAGTTCACCTAGAGGACGAACGAGCTAACGGCTCCGATCATCTGTTTCATGCAACAGTTCTTTTTAGAAACCTCTACACCTTTATTTCAGCAGATACATTCATTAATTCCACTTAGAAGGGATAGGGTTAGCTTTGGTTGGAGCTGTGCTTGGCCTAGCTCTCTGAACAGAGCTCACTTGGTATTTATAACTAAATGTCCCTTTAAGATGTGACTTGAACATATGAACGTGTTCCATAGCCAACAGCACTCCTCCTAAACCAAAGGCAGTGAAATCAGAACCTCGTCCTCCAGGATCAGAAGCTCCCATCGCAAAGAAGGTAGATCAACATCATCTGTTCCTCTTCAGGGTGTTTAACCCAGCATGTTTTAGTTGTTTCTCTGCTCCAGTGTGTTGGAGCAGAGAAACAACTAAAACATGCTTGCTTGGAGACCCTGAACTAGCCTGTTTGTTTCCCTCCAGGTGAAGAAGAGCGAACAAAGCGTCCAGAGTAACGGAAAAGCAACGTCTCAGCTGCTGGAGCCAAAAAACGACAAGGTCAGTGACAAACAGAGCTTTTAATGACTTTAGGGCTGAGTGCAAAACATAACTTTAATCCCAAGTTCCAACCAGATAATCCAGCTCTGTAATAATCCTTCACTGTGGAGGATCTCAGACCATAAATCAGCCTGAAAAGCATTAAACCGTTATGGTAAAGACGCTCTAGCTGTCTGAGTCTCCGTCACACTGACTTGTTGTTTCAGACGCTGCTGGACATCTTCAGCGGGGTCAAGCTCTTCCTGCCCGTCTCCATGCAGGACTTTGACAAACTCAGGAGGTACTTTGTGGCGTACGATGGAGACCTGGTACCGGATTACGACGCCGCCTCTGCCACACACACGCTGGCTGAGCCAGAGGACAACAGCAAGGCCCAGAGAGTCTCAGCCTCCTGGATCTGGGAGTGCATCCGTAAGAGACGGGTCATCCCGCCCTGCTGAGAGAGGAACGCCGTCGGTGGTTTGGGCTCAGACACTTGAATTAATCCAAGTTTTCTTCTTGTTGCTTCCTCTGTAGATGAAATACAGACCCTCATGAAATAAACTCACTAAACAGACGTTTTAACTACAGGAGCTGAACATTTGTAGGAAATCATGAACCGCAAACAGAAATCAATAAAACACTGAGAACTCTCTGCTGTTTCTGCACATTTTACATCTTTCTGTGGTTTCATGGTGGAGTATCAGAGGCTGGGCTGGGTGCAGATTTCGCTGCAGCCCAGTAGGTGGTGGTAAAGTGTACTTTCCTTCTGCTGATGGGGATTTTTTGTACAACTAGAGGTAAAAACTGCAGTTTGTCTACTGATGGACCTAAAGCCAGAATCTCAAGCCCCATGTGACCTGACCAGATAGAAAACCAGAAGTGCCGTATGGATATTTTCTCTGATAGTCACGGCCCAGTGAGATGCAGAAAGCTACTTCAACCTTATTTTATAACCATAAAACGCCATGATATGTGGGTGAGACTCAAACCAGCAACCTTCCTGTCCTTGACCTGAAGCCCACAGCTCTCTGTTTAGCATCATGAATAACTAAGAGCATCAGAGAAGTGAGATTATCCTTTCATCTCTTTCTGGCTACGAGGCGGTTTTAATGCTCAGCGGGGGACAAACTCCAAAATAAACCTGCTTCCCTGAACAAAACTCCATATTCTTTCCTCCTGGGCGGCGATGCTAATGATGCAGCGGGTGACTGACGGAGGTCCACACAGACTCCATCTAAACTGGCCACTCTTACAGGTAAGAACTGAAGCAATCAATCAAAAGCTCTGCTGCAAATAAGGCCCAGAGACACACACTCACCTTTGGTCTGAGGATTAACGCGGCCCTCATCAGGAATCCGTCTCACTCCGTTTCCTCTTCCCCGAGGTCCCGGCTCCGGTGCTGCGGCTCCACCACTGCAGGTCAAACTCTTCTTTGATGTGACACGGCTGAGGAGGAGAGAAGACTGCGTCGATTAGGCGAACCCAAACACGTTTCAGACGCTGGAACATTTAAACCAATATTCTGTAGGCTGTAAATCCATGATGAGACTTAAACAGGGTTTGGTAGGTTTTCCTTAAAGTAACACTAAATAGTAGGGCTGTAACAATATTGGCAATATCATGATATCGTCGTAGTAAAATGGCCACGATATCGTACAGCACGTCTTGAGGTAAAAATAACACTTTTCAGTCTGCTCCACTGGAGCATAGCAAAGTAAACTACATAGACCATGATCCTTTGCTTCTGTGTCTTCGGCCAGTTTGTCAATGGGGTGCGTGCAGCCCACACGGCAAAGAAAAACAAACCTGGAGGATAGAGGCTACAGCGGTGAACGCAGCACCAAGGATACCAGTCAAAGTATTTTATGTTGTGAGTCGTATTATCGTGAGCCTCCACACAATATCGCAATAAATATTGTATCGAGATGTTCATATTGTGACAATATCGTATCGTGAGATTTAGATATTGTTACACCCCTACTAAATAGTTTTTTAAACTTTAAGCTAGAGCTTTAATGTTGATCTCAGTGACTGTCCATTTAGAAACTTGACCAGTTTCATATTTGACACCACTCTGCTCCCCTCTGCTGGCCAGATACTGCACTTAACAGTTTTGTGGAGCGGGTAGGTGTTCTAGGGGGTGCGTTTATACCTGCATTATGGCTGTTAGCTGTAATGCAAGTGGTTAGCATTTTCAGTTTGTTGATCGTCAATAAAAAGCTGAAGTTTGCTTTTCTGTTGGCATCATGGCGGAGCCTGGAAGTAAAAGTAACAGAGTAATGTTTTTGGAGGTGAAGCAAAGAGCTAAAACCAGAGTGAACATCGGCGCGGCCTACGCTAGTTTGAGGGAGCTAAAGGAGGCTACAAAACCACGGACTGATGTTGACCTGGCTTTGTTGATGCTGGACTTGTAAGTAATAATATTTTTTGTCCAACAGTGTGGATCTTTTTACTACGTGGTTTATTTTAGTATTAGTTGGCTCATGTTAGCGTTAGCTTGTTGTTAGCACTAGCTACAGCAGGGTTGTTTACTACAATTGTAATTCCACTTTCAACCAGTAGGGTGGATGAGCAGCAAACTGCTGTGTGTTATGTTAATAAAAGAAAGCGTTAAAATCCCTGAACTAGTTTCTTGGTCGTAAAAACTTTATTCATTACAGTTTTTAGTAAAAGTCATAGAGGGTTTGTTGGTCCCATTCACTAAGATATTAAACTAGAAAAAAGGTTAATAAAGACTGATGCTATGTTGTGCACTTAAGATATTTTTTAAATGGAAAAAGTTAATTAATCTGTATTTTTTGTTGCCAACAGCCATGATCGGTAGTTGAAGGGCCTCAAAAAATCCCTCCAGTGGCCACAAACGGCCCACAGTCCACACTTTGGACATCCTTCATTTAGCATTCAAAAAATGAAAGTATGCTTTTGAGCCGAGCAACAAAACTACAGAAAATGCTACAAACAACTTCCTTTAAAAGGGAGATAACTTGTAGTTCAGGTCAGATCACACCTGAGTTCCTGTTGCTGATTAGTCTCAGCAGCTGTGATTGGACGAGTCAGCAGAGCTGTGGTGCATCTAAATGAGCAGCATGACTCGTTACTTACAGCCTGTCGTTATGAATTAGGGCGATAAGGCTGGTGTATTTCTGTCTGAGCCGGGAGATGTTTTTAAATGGAAATCAGGAGTCTTTATCAAAGCGGACCTGTGGGCAAACATCTTCGCCGTCTCCGTTTTAACAGGATGTTTTGACAACAGAGCCGGTGCTGCTTGCGGTACCTGTCTGGAAGACTTGATCAGCGTTGCGGAGCGGAGACTGGAGTGGCTGACAGACGCGGCGGCGCTCTCAACTCGCTCCAGCAGGATTCTGGTTCTGGGGACGTGGCTCCATGATACACCCAGGCCCGGCTGCACTTCTCCGCTGCCACTTCTAGTTACATGGTTTGTTACCTGCAGGCCCAGACGTCAGCATGTCTTTTTTAAAAGATTACATCCTGGGTTTTTTGCTGCATGCTTTTTAAATCTGGTTAGCTTTTTGTTGTGAGTTTGTTTCTGCTCCAAAACAAAGAAAGAGAAACGTTTGATGTTCACATCCAGTCTGACAGCTGTGGGAAGACGGGTTTGTGGGGGAGAAGCGCCGACACGGCAAATGCAGCTTGCATTCTGAGAGGAGAACATCAAGGCCAGCGTCATCCTTACCAGCGCTGCAACGTTGAAGTCCTTTGCCATCGTCTTAAGAACGCCTGCCACTTGTGTCATCAAGGACATGCCTGGAGGCACAGGAAGTTAGGGAGAGGTTGGTACACGGGCGGAATATGTTCAGTGTCCCAAAGTTACACTCTGAAGTTTGAGCATCGCAGCTAAAGCGACACATATTCCAGTTTTTACATCATTTAATATTCATAGATCGGTTCATGTTTGTTTCTGAGCTCCAGGGATGAAAAGTTCATCCTTCTGACGTCCAGGAATCAGCCGAATAAATATTTAGTTTTTCCAAATATGACCACGAAAACGTTTATTTTCTAAGTTTAAAAATGTGCAGAACCCATTTTTATATTTAAAGGTGGAATATAGATGTTTTCTTTCTGTTCAAGCAGGCTACCTTTCTGAAAATACAAAATTCAAAGGTCCAGCCCCCTTTTTCAGGCTCCACCCCCCTAAGCTGCACCTCCAGAATACAGTAATGAACAATGCTTGTTCCCGAGGGTTCAGTGTAATGTTTTCGACCTGTTGTTGGCACCTTTCCTGCCATAATTCCTAAAATAACACACCTACGTAACCGTGTAACGATTTAGTATGCTAGCTAAAATAGTGTGGTGTTTTTAGCCTTCTTGGTTTATTCCCAACGTCAAAATCACAGCAGCTAAATTCCACCAACAATCTGGGGAAACCACCCCACGTCAAAGAATCAATAGCCCACCCCGAAACTCCCCCCACTTGCTCCACACACACACATTGTAGAGCTCTACCAGCCAACAGAGGACAGGCTGCGTTCACAGACAACAGGTCCGTCACCTAAACGTTTTCCAACCAGAATGGCGCCAGACTCTAAACAGAACATATGAACAACTCCCTAAATCAAACCTGCAAAACAAACGCTACATTCCCATCCGTTACACTAGTTAATGTAGCTAGCCCAGTTCTGGCTTCACTTCCTGTTTAGCTGCTCTGAACCAACAACGCACCATTAGAGGGGTATGTGAAGAAGGGGGAGGGACGGTCACCATGATTGGATGAGGTTTTTCCAGGATTGTACGCTTTAGAGGTGATTACAATAATTTTTTGGCTAAACATTTAATTTGTTGGTTGCCATCAGTATGTGAAGAGTATTTTAAGCGATGTGGCAAAAGAAATGCTCCAGAAAAACGTCTCCTACTGCACCTTTAATCTACAGATCCACAGCAGCAACCATAAACACAAACTGGCTGTGAGCAGAAAGAGACATCACCTTCACTCTGCTTGCCTCCCAGTAGAGGAGTGATAACAGCCGACACAGAGTCCACGATCACCGCCTTCACCGAGCCACCGCCGACACACACCTAACAAAATGTGACAAAGTTAGCAGCTGAAGAGTCGAAGCTCCCCCAGGTGCAGCTGGTGTGTTTTCTGCAAACACACCTGCTGAAGCCCGCCGCTGCAGAGCCCGTACAGACAGTTGAGCACGGCGTAGCCGTCAAACAAACGGAACACATGAATCCTCTGAAGAGCTTCCATCTGGAAAGTTAAAGTTTAGACTGTCAGGTTTTTTTATTTTAGATCTATAAAGCTTTTCTTTTCAAAAAGACATTTCTGTCAGCTCACCTGCTCGTCTGCGTTACTCGTTTCTGTTCGAAGCATCTGCAGCAAGCGGCTGGCAGTCAGCCCCCCGGTCGTATCGATGTATATGACTGTCTGCTTCAGGTGGTGAGAAATGTGCACCGCCACTCCAAAACACACCTGGATGACATGAAAGGCAGGCAGGGAGGAGTTAGAGACACCACAGACTGTTTCAGTAACTCAGTCTGGAGCTGAAGAGGGAAAAGGAGGAGAAAAAAAAAAAGATGAGGCTGAATTTATCTGCGACGCCGAGGGAAGGCTGGAAAAGTTCACCTGAGATTTTCCACTGGCTGGGCCTCCTGACAGCTCTGTTATCTCTCCCGTATACAAGCCTGAATCCAGCAGTTTATCTAGGCTGCAAAAAATACAAAAACACGGCACAAGGCATTACTCACAACTGCCATCCGGTTTAATAAACTATTAGCTTCGAGTGCAGCCACAGGCCAACAGAAACACACTCAGGTTTCATCAGCTTCCAGATTGTTTGTTAGGTTCTCAGCTGCCGTTGGAAGCAGAATCTTTCAAACCGAGTCCGTCTAGCAGAGATGGCTTTTATCTGTTTTCTAAAGGGCTTGTGTTCTTTGCTGCAAGCCAAACAGGAAAGTGCTAAATGTTTATGTGATCAGGCACTAAGTTACAAAAGTGTCTGCCAGTATTTCTGCCAAAACCGTGGTAACACTGGGGGGGGGGGGGGGGGGGGGGGTTCCTGTGTCATCACGGGGACCTTTATGGCCTATCATTTATCAGCTGGGTTCAGGCTGTCGTGAGGGGGAGGCCCCACGGCTCCGTCTGCAGGTGCTAAACCTCAAAAGTAAAGCTCCTTTAGTTTTTACATAATAATTAAGGTGTGAGGTTTAACAATCATAATTCAAATTTAAGTGATTTATGTGATCTGGGTCTCTGAGTGAGTAGCATACGTGTCCATTTACTTCTGATCTGATGTGAAGCAGTTACATAATAATGTCGTCACAAACACGCATGTTTTCATATCATCAGTAGACATTTGGACACCAAGCTGAGGTCCTCTGGGTCAGCAGGATGTTTGGTCTGGGCCTCACTCTCGTCTTGCTGCAATTTCGTACATTTTTCCCTTAAAATAGTCAAAGTTGTTGCAAATGTTGGCAACTTTTCTCGAACCGTTCCCCGTTTAGTTTTCATGAGTCGAAAAGTGTGAGAAGAGTTGGAAACCAGTGAGACTAAGCTGGGAATTCTTGAAGACAAAAAAAGACAATCTAACATTCTGAATGTGACAAATTGTGAACATAATTTAAAACACGTACTGAATAAATTGATACACGAAAAAAACCACGAAATTCACACAAATGTCACAAACGGTCTGCTGTTACGACAAAAGTCTTTTAGGTACCAAGTCAGTGACTCGATGCTGGGTTTTCTCACATAGGAAACGTTGAGCTAACTGAACTCAGTGCTGATAAGTAGGTTCATTTAGGATGTTTACCTTGTGAAGTGCCTTGAGACGACTCTGGTGCTGGTTTGGTGCTATAAAAATTAACTGAACTGAATTGCTTCAAGTTTTTTTTAGGGCTACCAGATAAAACCCAACGTGGACTCATGCAGAAGGATTTTGTAGTTTGGTCACAACAGCGATCAAACTTTTTGGGAAGAAATTAGGGGTGAGCAAAGCAGCCAGTATTTGTATTTGAGTAAAACTCAAAATAGGCCTAAATCAATTTTTTGCGTAACACTTCTAATTTATGTTCTAGTGTAGAAGTGTAACACAAAACATTTATATTTACACCTATTTTGAGCTTTACTCAAATATAATAGACATACAAATACCCCCCCCCCCTCAAAAAATACAGATACAGATACAAATACTGGCTTCTTTGCTCACCCCTAGAAGAAATATACTCTCACCAGAATATGACTTTTTTAAGACATTGAATTTATGACACTGAATTTTATTCTGTGAAATTATGTATTAGAATTTTTTTTACTTAAAATACACCAAAAAAATTTCAGCTGAAAAAATTCAACAACTGAGGTGACCTGGTGACCCAAACCAAAGTAGTCAGTTGATCGAGTCGCTTACGCTTCTCTAGTCACGTGACACCAGTGAGGCGTCGATTCAATCGAGTGGGTCACCAGGAGGTCACCTCATTTGTTGTTTGTTGAATTCTTGAAGATCGGTTTTTTGCTGGTATATTTTAAGTTCTCTATGGTTATTCCCAAAGCTCGCACCTCATTCCAGTTTGCTGCTCCCAATGACTGGAATGAACTGTAAAAATCACTAAAGCTCACCACCTACGGTCCATTATCTACCTTCAATAACTCATTGAAATCAATAGTTTCTGATCGATGTGCCTGCTGCTGAGTACTTAAAGATTGTTCTAAGTCTGTTTTGATGGCTTATACATATTATATATGAGAACAGTCTCTTGTCTTTATGTCTAGCTGTTTTATCTTATTTTATCTTGTTTTTTTATCTCATCTGTTTTTCTTTGGTGTAAAGCCAACTGTGTCTGTTGCTGCTGCCTCTTGGCCAGATCGTTGTCGTAAATGAGAATGAGTTCTCAATCGACTCATCTGGATAAATAAAGTTCATATTCTGGTGAGATTGTATTTCTTCCATAATAAACCTACTTCTAAGTCAACATCCAGAAAATGACATTTTCCTTAAAACCAATAATTCTGCTTATAAAAGGCTGCTGTCTGCAGATTTGGAGAAAAAAGGTAAATAAATTAGCTGAAACTCTTGCAACAAGAAAACATTTACTAAGTAATTCTGTGCACATGTTCATGATCTCAGGATTCAATCAGCAGTGATTCTGGCAGGCGTGGGCTGATCCAACGACGCATCGACCTTTGTAACTTTTCACTTTGGTTATTTATCTGTTTTTCTGCCGAGTTTAAAAGAGAAGCAGCTGAAGCCTCAGAAATTACTCTTTTACTACTTTTATTCAAAGGAACACGATGAGTGACGCCTGGTCTCTGATCCAAGGGTTAAAACCTTATCCATCCTGTTCTGGCCGTGATGTTCCTGCGCGAGTAAATCTGTCCCAAACTCCACCTTTCTACACCCACAGGTGTTTATACCTGACCTCCTCCAGACGAGTGTGTCTGCACACAACAACAAACTTGGGCCATAAATCACCAGAGGTCCATTGGTTTCTAATTGAGTGGACAGAAGGGAAACTGGACAGATGTGAAGGTGCAGACGTGGTTAAAAGAAGGTCACGGTGTTACGGTTCCACAGCCATCCAAGCTGATTTTAGACCATGAACAACAGCTCTGACAAGTGAGAGGACTGATGTTTTTAAATGTTAAGTGAATTTATGTTTGAACACATTTCAGCATCAAAATAGTATAAGATGTAAGAAATAAAAGGACACTTAGAAATAAACTAAATAAACCAGTTGCTTTTGAATTTTAGAAAACTGTAGATTAATTCATTAAAGTATTTGATAAATGGATTTATATAAAAACGTTGTTAGGGGCAGCCCTAGAAGGCACCGTAAAGTAGAAATCCAGAGTTTTCCTCTTTTCTGGAATTATGCAAGATTTTCTAAATATCAGTAAAAGTGAAAGTCTGACCCTATCTTATAATGTAGGCAATACATTAAAGCTGCTAAAGCAAATTTGGAAAACAAGTTAGCGTAAAACATTTTCTATCATGCCTCTTACCTTCTAAACATAGTATAGATATAATAAATATGTTGAGATAAAAAAAAAGTTGTTCTGACATTTATCTAAAATCCTCCACCAATAACAACACTCAGTCCAAAAGCAACCATTGGACCATCCGGTTGTTGGTCTCAACGAACCGCCGCACTTCCCTGGGTCCTCCACTCATTCCACACTCACGTATTCATCACCAGAACACCACTGGTGTGAGAGGTTCTCCGCTCAATAACATCAGAGAAGGAGAAACAGCCGGCTGCTACCACTTCCACTTTAGGACAAACTACCAGAGTCCCAAAAAGAAAAACACCATTTGAAGTCACGGACAACAAAAGACGTTTGAACCTAGAAAACGGAGACTGGTGTTTAGCGCTAGCTCGTTTCCTCTGGCATTGTGGGTTTCCAGTTTGGCAGAAGTGCCTCAGGGAAGATACTCGAAGGGAGGTGTGAGTGTTCCGTGACCGTGTTTGCATTCAAAAGCTAGCTTGTTTGCAGATTTGCTTTAATATGTTTTAGTTATTTTTGCTAAGCCCGCCACCTTTCATAGATCCTCATGCAATTTGACTTGACTGCCGCTCAGCACCAGCCAGTATGACATCCGCTAACGTACAGAAGTCAATCACAGAGTGTGAAGGCGTGCGTTTGCGGAAGTACCTAGATTGAGCGCCCTTCTTGAGCTATTTGCGAAGCTGCAAAGACACGGCAAATCATGGAGCAGCTACAACCGCCTTCACAGCCACAATAAATACCGATTCCACTACTGTCTCAAAGACAGACCAAATTAAAGAAAAGTTTACGAACAAAACTTGCCAAACAGCGCCTCAAAGACCGGCAAAGAATTCCTTCTGGACCCGTTTTTCAACGGTGGAAAAATGTCAGCGTTCAACTCAAATGTCGAACAAAGTTGGAGACAGTTCTTATGGACAAGTAAGTATTTAATTTATATATATATATATATATATATATATATATATATAGGGTCTTAAAGGCGCAGTACGTTTTTTCCGCCTGTAGGTGGTGCCCTGAGAAAAAAACACAAATTCTGCTTTAATAAAAAAAATGTTTTGATAGCGACTCGTCTAAAAGAACACAAAAACCTTTTATATGTTAATTATTAATCAACTTCCACTACTATAAAAGCAGACGCCTGATGGATCTTAGAGCAGAAAAAGGATTAGTTTTGATCATGTTGACTCTTAATCCATTTGTAAAAAACAAAAACAGGCTTTCTAAACAACAGATCAGGAACTCTAATCGATTGTGATCCTGAATTATGCTGATGTACCCAGAGATAACAGACCATCTGACTAAAGCAGCCGTTTCTCTGCTTAACATTCTGCGGTTCCCTGGAGCTGCAGCTCCACTGATTCGGTTTGCCACTGAGCTGAAATTGATGAAGCCAGCCAGAAGAAGAAGAATAGCTAAACCTTATAAACTGAAAACAGAAGCTATTTTTGTACTTGATTTATTCTCAGCCACTAAACTGGTACATACTTTATTCTTCTGCGGTCATAAAAACGGAATGATCTCAGTTTGAGTGAAATAATGATGATTTCTAAGATTGTGGAACTTGTCACACACCCAGCAGCACTGGAGGAAACACTGGGCAGATATTTGCTGCCTCGTTTGATGGCGTGACATTTACAGAAACTACAAGAACGACAAATGTAAACATCTCAAACGAGATTCACTCTTTTATTTAATCAGAAATTAAAAAGCTTCTTCTGCCTTCAGTCCAAGCTAGTTAGAAACAGTAAATAGAACTAAGACTTACTGGTCAAAAACCAAACCAAGTGGGACCATTAGGATTGGGATTAGGAGGTGACGGCATTCCAAAATGGATGTGATTAATTAATGTCACTCTTGTGGGACTGTTCCATTTCCATTAATAAAAACCGGAATCAAGAAAACCAGAGTTTGTTTTGAAGTCAAATTACGAGACGTCACAAATGTGTGGTTTATTGCTGTGAAGCTTCTCAGCTGCTGAATTGTTGTTTTGGGCTCATCAAAGGTGATTATTATCGTTAGATTGTTATTATCTATGTAGGGTTGGGTTAGGGCCAACTGACTAATGCCTAGTTTATACTTCTCCATTAGCTCGGAGATGGAGAGGCGCAACGCCATGACTCGTCAGTGCAAGGGCTCAGTGGCAGGGCCGCATGGGTGACGGAGACATGCCCAATGTTTTAACCGTCCGTCAAAAGTTCCACAGACTGCAAGCCTGTGATTGATCAGCAAGCCACTTTCTTTAAATTCGTCAACAGAACAGCCCCCCCCCAAAAGAATAAAACTAGTGCTGAAGATATGTAGCGGCAGACAAGAAGCAGATCTGAGGACTTGTCGTGGAAAAAGTTAGATGATGTAAACGTTTAAAACACCCGTGAATAAA
The DNA here is from genome assembly GCA_006937985.1 of Aphyosemion australe. Taxonomy (NCBI): domain Eukaryota; kingdom Metazoa; phylum Chordata; class Actinopteri; order Cyprinodontiformes; family Nothobranchiidae; genus Aphyosemion; species Aphyosemion australe. The sequence continues at coordinate 698,313 of SSNS01000164.1, read as the reverse complement.
GGAGCACAATGATGCACAGCAAACCTTTAGTTTGTGAAAGGAAATTGTGGAAAATGTGGATTTGTAGGTGGCAACTGCATGAAGAGGTGGGAGAAAATGAGGGACTAATTTACACAATACAAATACACAATAGTAAATACACTATAGCCAACCCAAGACGTGACTGCGCCCTCTGTTGTCCTGGCAGGGAATTGCTTTACAACAGTCCCCAGGCAACGGAGACGTCCGAAAGAAAAATGTCTCCGTCAATGCGTGTGCAACTACACACCTTAGCTGATGGAGTTAGTATAAACTACAGCCTAGTCAACCCAGTTCGTACGTTAGCAAAGCTGTCTCATAAACCAATTAGGCCTTGTCCACACGTAGCTGGTTTTAAAAAAAACGAATATCCACACTCCCAAAAAATAGTATCCACACCACCTCGTTTTTAGGAAAAACTCCATCCACGCGTAACCGCATAAGTGCATTGTTAAGCACATTCATAGGCATGCCAGACCTGTAGGTGGCAGTAGTTCCCTGAATCCTATCTATTTTGTCTTCCTGCTTAACTTCAACAAAACATGAAACATGGCGCCTAGCTCGCTTGTGTGGACCGATAAGGAGGCAGAATTGCTCTTAAATGTAGTTTTGGAGTATTAAGTCAACAAGCGTCATTAGCGCTTGATGATTGATAACGTGAGCACAGCTCTGAGGGCATCCATGTTGTAGCGTAAACACAGGTCACACATGGGCCGTCAGCATTTTTGTCGCAGACAGTGACGTGAAACCTAAAACTGGTTATTTCTGTCCACATGCAAATCTTCACTTTGGACGGAGTTTTTAAAAAGATTAGTTTTCGTTGTGGAAATCTGTGTTTTTATGCAGATGACAGGCCGAATCCTAGAAAAATATCTTCGTTTTGGGAGACACCTGGCTACGTGTGGACTGGGCCTTAGTTTGAAACGTTGACGTGAAACACACAGCAGTGATTCCATTAAGGAATTCCTTTAATTCTGATTTGTTATCACTGGAGTTGAAGTGACCATGGGGGCCATTGCTGACCTAAACCTGCTCCAAAGCAAACAGCAGCTAGAGCGGCGTTACACCATTATTGTTACCTTTACAGCGTTTTGAGTCGTTGTTTAGGCACCGGCCAACCATCTGTGCAGCTTTTGAAGCCTCATCATCTTACTTGTGATGATGGACGTGAAAAAAGACGTGCACTTAATTCCACACAGCCAAGGTCCTCCAGCTTGAAGGTTAAGCCTGTGAGTCCCACTAACCCCCCCTCCACTGTTTGATTGTCTAGAGAGGAATTGGTGGAGACGGACGTATTTGCATTATTCCTGCCTATTCTGACACCAGAGCGAGGACGGCTGCTGTTGATGGAGCATCACGTTGGGAGGAGATGAAAGTGATTGCCCTTGAAAAGTCACACATTAAAAAAAAAGAACCTCCCTTGGGCTGTTGTCATCAGCGTGCTCAGAACACTCAGACTTGAAAGGCTTTGTCTTGGTGTTTGATTGGAGGGGGGTCAATGCAAGAGCGGAGCGCTGGTTTCGATGGGGGAACATTTACAGGATAAATGTTCCACTTTACTGGACCGTCACAGAGTTTTATAAACAAATGGAGAACTTGGCAGGATCTTACTGATCATGACTGCTGCTATGTTTCTGCTTCGTTAGGTAACATTCATCATTCCCCATAACACGTTTATAAGGGAGTATTTTCACCTGATGATGGTTTTTACAACAAAATCAAATGTTCTAGCAACTTCTCTTAATCTCATCATCACACCGCGTTGAGATCTAAATGTTTATCAAAGTTGTGACCCACCGTCAGCTTTCATCAGTCATCCATAATGAATTAAAGCTAGTTTTTACTTTTATAGCTTCCTTTCACTCACATGGCGTGGCAGCTTTTGTGTTTTTAATTGTGATGATCGTGAAAGGAGCACAGTTTATGAGAGTGTGGAGTCTTTTCTTTACCAGTGTGATCAAACGCATTTTAGCAGTAAAAAGTGTAAAAATGAGCATCTTCAAAAGGATCCCCGAGTCTTTTATTCACCGTTTATCCGTCAAAGACGGAGAAGTGTTGAAGCAGGCGTCTTCGGTAAGCTGGAGGTAAACACCTGAATATGTGAATTATTCACTCGAGATTGAATCCTTTTCTTCTGAAAACAACTGTTTGGATTCTGAGGAAAGGAAAGGCTGAATATGCAGCTGTGAAAACTGGCTTCACGCACCACATTAAGTTAGGAAACAGGAAATATTCCGTGAGTTTAGGAGTTGATGGGAAATTCTGGATAGATGCCTCAAACTTGTGCAAAAGAATAAGGAGACCTGAGTTTTGTTTTTACTAATGAGCTGGAAATCAGAATAAATAGATAACTCAAGATTAAGTTAAAAAAACTACAAAAATCTGAATTTCTTTGGGAAAAATGTGAAAATGACCACACACACACACACACACACACCACCATATAAACCACATCAACTGACTAAACCCACAAATTATAATCTGACAGCCCGTTAAAGACATTAATGCATTAAAAATGTTTAAATTGGAGGAAATCCCAAGTGATAAATAAGCAGTATCAGAGTATAGGAACTCTGTCAGAGTCAATTCAATGAAAGTGAGTGTAAAATACCTCCCTCTGTCTGCAGTGTTGGTGTTAATATTCAGAGTTAAAACAGCTTTTTTTTTTTTAAATGACTCTTTATAGTGTAACCTGTCAAGTGTTAAAGAAAATTCACTCTTTTACTAGTACTCTATAATCCAGTGTTGATAAGAAAAATTACTCCAAAACAGTGTAAAAACTAATGACCCCGCCCACTTCTGGAGCTGCAGCGAGCGAGGTGCATTGTGGGTAGTCATATTTTTGGTTTCTTTGTCCTATTTTAGGGTGTTTATGCACGTTTATTTTGTAGGGATTGTGTTTTTCTTAGTTACTACTTCACTTTCATTCACTCACTGTTGCAAATGTGTTATTTGTTATGTTGGCACCATAAGCGAGGAGGTCGGTCACAGGAATGAGACCGACTACTGTGTAGTTTCAGGAACGTCTTTAATCAGGACAACGAACCAAAACTTTAATTAAAAGCTGCTCATCATAAAGTTAAAATAAAGGAAATGTTTTAAATTAACCAGAAAATGATTCCTAACCTAAATTATAAATAAGAGTGAAAATCAGCACATTCCAGAAATGGTGGAGGAAGAAAAACTAAACTGCTAAAGGTGTCATCAGGTTTAGTTTGTTTATTTTGAATCAATAAAACTGTTGTGTAACTGTTTAATACTCGTGTTTAACACCATAAACAGATTATGGTTGATTAGCATCATTTTCCATCCCTCCCTCTCTGATCTTTGGTCATCAGGACTCGTCTGTTCAGCTTTCCACCAGTAGAGGGCACCAAAGACACACAAATCACAGCAGCTTCACTCACATGTATGATCTAGTTTCATATCACTGCTCCAGAGCTGTAACTAATTTATAAAAACCACTTAAAGAACCACAGAGGGGGAGAAAAACACCTGTGGTCATTAATTATGCTGTAGGTCCGACTCTAGAAGAGGTCCCACATCTTATAAAATATGCCTTTCTGGACCGTTTCAGGGATCTGAGACGAGTCGGCGCCCTGGCTGAAGAACATTTATCCTCCATGCTTTGTGCTGAGACAGACAGACAACTGAATCGTGTTTCAGCAGCAAACATCTCCACACGAAGCGTTCCTGTCACGCTGCGCCCGCTGTAACACGAAGCCTCGCTGATAGCAGTGGGATTTCTAGCTTCCAAGTCATTAAAGTTTGATTTTCTGATGTGCCGCTAAGACGTTTTAAATTACTTGTCTGCAGTGTTTGTTTTTCCTTTTTTCCAGCAGAAAGTGGTCAAGCTGAGGGCAGAGTTAATGCAGCTGATATATCAGAAGCCACTTAAGGGCGGATTTACGAGCCAAATGGACCAACGAGGAACAACATCAGCTGTAGCTGCCAGGACGTTTCGTCAGCCGGGTCACTTCTGAAACACTCCCAGCTCAGCTGGGTTTCGTTACACCGTTCTAAACTAAGGTACGATCAAGATGCATTAACTATAACCAGGATTCAATGTAAATAGAATAAAAAACATGTTTTTCTTTATGATTTTAGGATAAAACTCATCGACTAACGTCACTGGTGATGTATGAAAGACACAGAAAGACTCAGGACTGCTATGGAAATCCATTTTAGTGCTAAGTAAATAAAGTTCTAGCGTTACTTTTATAATAAAGGTTTAAACAAAAGTCATCTTTTATGGCCGAGCAGTCGAAGTATGTGTTGTTAGAGACGGTTGTGAAGGACAGAGTTGACCCTAGGAAAGGGCAATAGCTCAAGTTTATTAAAAAAGGCATCGATTTTATTTTCAAGAGAGATGACCGAGTAATGCTTAAATCAACATAAATGTACAACCAGTGAGTTTCTAGAGTTAGCAGGCTTCGCTTCTGCTAATGGGAATGACTCTCAGGCCCAATTCCAATACTCGCACTTGCGCCCTTTGATTGTGCGTTCCCGGCCAGGGGTGCGAGTGCGTAGGGTGTCCCAATTCTCAAGTGCTGAAGGTGACCACGCCCCTTTTGCGCCCTTAATTCGCACTTCGCGCAAGTCCACATTGATGCGGACTTTTGGCAAGGGTAATACCCACAATCCATTGCTGCGTGGGACGTTTGAGAAGAAGGTGGAGCAACGGCTCAAGTGCCTTTTCTGAAAACATGTATTTTCAAATGAAAGAAGTTAATTTTAAGACGATTAATGATATTTATTCATGCTCTGAATTAGGGATGTTCCAATCACATTTTTTTGCTCAAGATCCAAGTCCGAGTCATTTGATTTTGAGTATCCGCCGATACCGAGTCCCGATCCGATACTTCAGCAAAGCATTAAAATAAGAAGAAAAAAGGGAAAACGCGTCAAGTTTTCCTTTAATTTTTTTTTTGCTTATCATGCAGCTGTCTGTTCCAGCATGTTGAATGCCCAGTATGCACACATTACAAGTGGCTGTTACACTGCCTTTGCTGTCCGGTTTAAAATACCACCAACATACAGATATTTTAGCTCTCCTGTGGAGACAAGTTAGCTCTGCGTTAGCCTGCTAGCTAACAGCGGCATGTTATGGTGTCTGAATCCCCGCCTGCTGTAAATTGTGGGACGTAATGATGTTGTTTTCTTCCAAGAAACAAAGAATATTGATGTAGAGGAACTTGTTAAGATCTCAGGATGAATTTAATAAGTCATATTTGTTGTTTTAAAAGGTGAAATTTGATCTTTTTCACCCGATCCCGATTTTTTGAAAATCACGTGATCGGCCCCGATTTCCAATCACGTGATCGGATCGGAGCATCCCTACTCTGAATGTTTTAGACTAAGATTTAATGTGAACAGTAATGAATGTAACTTTTGGTTGTTTGAAAGTTAGCACAAACAGCGACCTGCATCCCAGCATGCGTCACGGTCGATCCCTGTCCCAATTCAGCACACTTGTGTACTACGCACTCGAAGCCTTACTGCGCACCTCCTCTAAGTGCACTTCACAGAAGGGCGCAGTGCGAGTATTGGGATTGGGCCTCAGTTTCCAACACCAAAATATTTAGGGGTGTGGCAGGAATCTGGTGATACGATACAGGGGAGACGATACGATGTATCGCGATACTAAGAGCTAGACGATATTTGCAATTTTCAAGAATTTTTAATTGGAAAAGACACTTCCACGACATGTCCAGTGTTAGTGCGAGATTTTGCTCTGTCAGAATTGAGGCTGTAAAAACTGCTGCCACCTACCAGTCTGAGTTGGAATTGCACCAAAAAAAAGAAACAGTAAATGGTTGCATGTAAACTCTCGTGGCTTTTAAATATCAATTCAGTATCATATCAGGAAATATCGATATTTTCTTACATCCCTACAAGTCTTAGCTCAACATCTTTACAAACGACTGCGTTGACTAATGTCGCCTAGCTGTGCCAGCCAACTTAAATCAGGTTGACAAAAGGTTATCTTGACTTTTCCTTTAATTAGTCAAAGAAGTCCAAATCTTTTTGAAGCAAAGCAAACCAAGGCAATAAGAGGGAAGGAATTAATGAGAAGATTTCCTGTAAACACACACACACCCCAGTAACACATACTTGGTTCTGCCACTCCAAAGGCATTCCCGCTCCGGTCTGATCCCACTCACTAAAACTTAGAAGTGTGCATGCCATTATTTTTAACAACTGCAGATGGTTTCATTACAGTTCTCTTTAAATTGCATCCGAAGCTGAATGAAGATTACTATCTGGAAGAAAAATAACACCAACTAGATCGGGTCTCTTCCAGAACCGCAGACGCTGGCTGACCATTTCTATGTTGCAGAAGTTTCACAGCTCATTATGAAATCTAGTTTCATCCAAACAGAAGTAACAATAGATTTATGTGCAAAAAACCGAGCAGCATTGTGTGGTTAAAATCTGGAGCTGCCACATAAGAGCGTACAATCTGACATGACGAGTTGAATGAAACTATAATCTGGACACAAAGGGACCAGAACTGCAGTTTCCAGCTGAGAGCAGAGCAACGTGACCTCCAGACAAACTTCATTAGGCTTTACCTGAGACGGTCGGTAAAGCCGAGCAGCAGCAAGTGAAAACATTATGAAACCGTCCCATCACAGCAGCACACGTTAACTTGGCAGAGCACACAAAACTTAAAGCTTATGAGCCAAAAAGTTAATGAACTTTCGACTTTTACAGCAAATACACTAGCAGTAACTTTCTGAAACCAACCAGTGGCTTTAATCTGATGCCACTGATGAGAAATCCACTGTAACAGCATCAAGAATACGCTGAACCTTCCTGTAAGCCGCTGTGCTACTGTTGAGCCCACTGCTAAAGCCCTCCGGCCCTGGAAGACAAAGCAGCATGCTCTGCTGCGTGTGCAGAATTGACTTTACCTGGGATTTCCTGTGGAGAGGATGGCTGTGGAGCTCAATAGTTCCTCGTACAGATCAGCGCCTGACACTGGAAACGCTGTGTGCTGGGCCAGCAGCACCCGGCGGATGGCAAACAGAGCCTGAAACACAGAAAGAACAGCATTGGAGGCTCAAACGGCTGCAGCGTGGATCAGCTGTAGCACACGTAATCGTGCTTCTCAGCCAGAGTTACAGGATTAGTCTGATTTCTGAGCACGTTCTGACTATTATGCAAAAGAAAACATCAAATATTTATGTTGGAAGCAAAATGAGTCCAAATAAAAGGCATCTATTCCTAATGGGTCAATTTTCAGCACCAATGCTTATTTTTTTCCTGTGATCCACAAAACATAAATAATAGCCATGCTGGCATGACACAGTAGATGGATGAAGGTCTAAATAGTTTAGCTAAGTATTTACCGAAATTAATTTGATTAACATTAGTTTAGTCTGTGCCAGAAAATGTACAAACCAGCCCATGTTTATGTCAATTAAATAATGGAGGATAAATTCAGTGCCTTACTGGGTTGTGACTGTGTAATTTAATAAAGACCAGTTCACTCGTTTTTCCCACACATCCGCAGTGGTCTCTAGTATAAATTAATGCCTTATGAGTCGATTTATGTGATAAAAAAGCTCTGGTGCTCCTGTTTCAGGAACTAGAAGTGAGCGAGATCAGAGGTGAGCTGAACACAGGATCTGGAGTCTTACTTCCTGATATGTGGACATCTCTCCTCTGATTGGCTAACAGCAACACGACTCTACCACTGACTCTGTTTGCTCTGCAACGTTGATGTTTTATCTCCACAAATAACACAAGCCTGGAGGAGTTCTGCTGTGTGGTGGAGTTGCTAATGCTAACGGTTAGCTTCTACTAGCCCAGACGTTCTCTGCTGTTTCCTGGACGCTAAACCAACAACAGCCTTCCCCGTCGTGAGTCAAGATGGGTGAGTCCATGAATGTTAAGTGACAGTGTGATGTAGATCTGTCAGGATTTTTCTGACTCGAGCATTTTCCCGACTGTTTTCCATCGGCGGCTAAGAAAGCAGGAAATAGGGGTAGAAGACTATTTTCACGATCAGCCTACATGCTAGACTCAGAGTGACCGATCATATTTCAAATGTAACAAATAAAAAACAGGTTCCCAGTGAACGTGGTCTTTAATCAAAACGTCAGTATCTGATTTATTGGCTCTAAATGAGTCTGTTGTGGCTCCTCGTATGGGTGAACATTTGGAAAACTTGACCAAAAGTTTCCCACAATTGAGAATCATGATAATAACTTGTGCAGAGATATTTCATATTCAGAGCTAGACTGATTTTCTGATGCATCGTTTCAGAAAACATTAGTGATGGCTCTCTTCCATCCAGGGTATGATAATATCAGCAGGTTCAAACAAAGGAGACTGAATTGACCTTTTCTTAGTTTTTAAAAGACATTTTGCATCTCATCCAAGCAGCATTTTCAGCTCAAACAGAAAAGTGGAAGCTTTAAAACAGCAGTGAATACTCCATTATGCAAGCTAACTCACAAATCAATCTTCCTCCTCGCTCTCCTGAGGGTTGCTAGGGTCTTGGTTGGCCTGAGTTACATGTGAGATGTTCTGATCACATGTCTAAGTTTTAGATTCAAAGATGCATTTTAAAGGTGCAGTAGGTCATGGTTTTATAGCATTTTTGCCATATTGTTTTAAATGCTCTACACATACTGATGGTAACCAAAGTGTTTTGTAAAAAAAAAAAGTACAATCCTGAAAAAGACCTCATCCAATCATTGTGAACGTCCTGTTCTTAATGATTGGATCCTGATCCCTCCCCCCTCTGCACATACCCCTCTGTGTGCACAAATCCTGCGTTCTCGGCTTGGAGAAGCTCAACAGGAAGTGAAGCCAGAGCCAGGCTAGCTATATTAGCTAGCATAATAAATACTTATAACGTTATGTAGCCTGAGCAGAAGTAGTGGAGGGGGTTTCCAGTGTAATAAGCCTAGTTCTCCCTGCTGCATCTCCAATCTAGGCAGTGGCTTGTCTCTCTGAAACTTTGAGTGGGGGGCATAGTCCAGAGAAGTCCTGACCGGCACTGGACTATGATGAGTCCATCAGAAGCTGTTATGTTCGTTTCAAAAGACTAGATGTTGCATACATGAGTCCTGCAGCACGGACTCTGTGGGGTAGTCAACTGAATGATGGCACTGCTCTGGGTTCTCAAGTGGGCGCCCTCCTTCCTCAACGTTTGTCTGATAGGTCCACGACGTCTGCAGAGGGTTCAGCAGTGACTCTCAGCATCCTGGGTTCACCCTCAAGACACCTTCTACCTGACTGAGGCCCAGCTAGAGTTCTTTCTCTTAAGCCAGAGCCACTGGCTGCCCCTTTCAGCAGCTCTGGAGAGATCTTTCACCTCCCACCGATGACCCTGGCCCAGCACGTCAAGCTCATGCAGCAGCCTTGATGTTGTAATGGCTATAAATCTGTCGCATCCCACCTCGACAGGTCGAACCTTCATCTTCCAGCTACGTTGTTGGAATTATGGGAGAAAAGGTATCAACAGCGGGTAGAAAGGGGAAGATAACGATATGTTTTTATGATTGTTCGAAATTCGTTGCATCCAGCGTTCTCCTGTATTCTGGAGGTGTGGCTTAGAGAACAGCGCCTGAAGAAAGGGGTGGACCTTTGAATTGGGTTTTTACAAAAGGTAGCTTTGCTTGAATGACTTTATCCAGGAACATCAAGCCTTTAAGTGCTGGGAAGTTACAAGTTGAGACCTTTTTCTTGTTTAATGTTGATTTTTCTCAGTCAAGAACTAAAAAGACTATTTAAACCTACTGGGACTATTATATTAGAACCATCTAGCTTTTTAACAATTATCCCCAAACAGATGACTCGTGGTAGAACCCATATGGGTCATGTATTATGTCATACCAGGAGATACCCTGTAGTTATCCAGCCTAGTTTTGTTAATGTGAATAAAAAGAAAAGCATCTACTATCGGGAAAGCCCCTGAGAACGTTTACTGAAGTTAGACAAGCGGCCAAAGATTTCCTCCAGAGATTTATTTTGATATATTTCTTTCAACAGTAGCTATAATTACCCTGATGCTTTACATGTCATCTGACTCTCACTCGCTGCCCAAAACAAACACATTAGCGGTCACATTAGTAGCCCATTTAAAACACCCTCAGTTGATGGAAACATCACAATTTTTCTCAATGTAAACAGTTCCAGCACCATATTTGTTTTATTTTAATGGATGCAAATCTCTAATTATCACTAAGTCAACAGTGATCCTGGCAGGGACTGAGCCACACCCCACCTTCCCTGAGGATAAATAGCTTGTTAGTGGACCACATGAAGTGTCCAGCTGTATTTCTGTCATAGGAGTTTGTTTTTTCATTCAGAAAATTTTCCCTAAGAAAGGAGCCTCGTTTCCACACAGTTGGTTAAGAAGTCTTACTGATCCAATAAAGCCTCGTCTCCCCGTCGCTACTCGACACCACATGATGAGTAATGCACTTCAGAATATAAATAAAGAGCTGCACATCAAATCTCACTCACACACACACACCCATATTTTTGCTTTCTCATTAATTAGGCAGAAAAATACGTAACGTCTCGGCCAACGCCGACTGCCAGATCCCACACGGTGATGACTGAGTTACCTGACAGGTTTTTATACCAACTAATCAATCAGCCCTGAACAATATCGGGTTTTCATTTTCACATGCAACTTAAAAAGGTTGTATTTCAAAAGCATCAAAAGAGAGGCGTAATCCATTGATTTTGCTGTACTTCTCAATCAGCTCAGCTGTTTTCAGGCTACGAACCAAACTCTTCAAAGCATTTTAAAGCGACTTTTGGAGATTTCACTCGGAACATCAAAGAATCTGAAAGTAGAGCACTACAAAAGGACAAAACTTTGTTTTGTCTCATTTTATGAAGAATTTTGCTGTATAATTTCACAGACTGGAATGTCCTCCAATTTGTTGATTGTTCATAAAGGTGTCCCCCAGGGATCTATATTGGGACCCATTTTATTCACCTTTTGTCAAAATGTCACAGATGTAATGTTTCCTTTTATATGCAGATGAAAATTTGATCTTGTTCTGCTTCATCATCAGTAAGATCCACAAATCATCTTCAATCTGATTTTAATATCACTTATCAAAATTTTACTAAATGAAACCCTCATGGTTTATTTACTTTATTTAGGTAGGTTACAGATTATCTGATAACCAAAGGTGTCACAGACAAAGTACAAATACTTCAACTTACTTTAGCAACTTTGGGTTTCTATACTTCACCGGATTAATGATCTATTAGCCAACTTTTTTCTTCTAATCTTCACCTTTAAAAAACGCTGTTACTCCTATTTAAATTAAGCCTTGTCATTAATTAAAAAAACACAAACAGAATAAACCTGTACAGATAAACTGTACCATCCGTTTAGACTGAATTTGATTGGGGTTGGATAATGATTTTAAACATCCACCATTGTGACACCCTATTGGTTTGTATCATCCACACATAAGGTTCTTTAATGTACTTGCATTGCATTGAAATACATTTATTTTCAGTTGGGCAAACATGTGGCTGAACCAGGTGGCCTAGTGTATCCCAAATCTTTCAACATTAACATTTTTTAATAACATTATAGCCATTATGGCCTCTAGTGTGGTAGAGCTGTAGCACGGCTTAGGCCTTTGTACTTAATGGCATTTTTTATTTACTTACATTACTTTTACATTCATACTTTAAGTAATTTTGAAACTGGTACTTTTTAACTTTTACTCAAGTAAAAAGCACAAATTGATACTTTAACCTTTGTATCTATACTTTTACCTAAGTAATGCATGTGAATACCTTTGACACAAAATGGTCCAAACAAACAATATAAACCAGCAGGTGCTTAAAAGAATACTTAAAGCTGTTTAGAGGACTTGCTTTTTGATCCGTCTATCCTTCTGGACAAAGGAATTCCTCTTAGAATTCAAGCCCAACAGCTGATATTTATTTGGAAGAGACGGGAAATCTTTTGGGTCTCAATTAGTGAGATTGTTGGCACTCCTATTAGAGGAGGTTTTCTCATAAGATAGGTGTGTTTCTACAAGAAGACACCGACTTCTGTAGATTTAATTAAACTGTAGGCGGCTGTCGTCAGATTAATGTCTGTCCAGGCGACCCAAAATTGACCTCAGAGCTGTTGCAATTTGTGTGCACAACAAAGGCTGAAATCAGCAGCAGGAGCCGGCTGGACCACTGGGATGCTGGTTATCAGCTCAGGAGATAGATGCCTGCAGGCTGAATACACAGGGCAGAAATTCTGGCTGAACCTACTGCAGGCAGCGAGGGGAAAAAAAGAGGAATATTTGAAAAACACAATGATCCCACGGGGAAATATCTTTGAAGTTGCCCTCCACTCAAAAATGCATTCTGGTCGTTGTTACTTCTGCTGGATGCTCGACTTCAACTGCAGTGAAGGATTTCTGCTCAGACATTCGAAAGCAGCATCAAAATGAATTTGCTGACAGTTTCTCAGTTAAAGCAAGTAAGCAGGACTTATCACATCTCATATTTGTTTAAAGTGAGATACGAAAAGGTGCATTCAGAGTCTGGACATTGAACAAATATCAGCTTTATTTGTATTTTTGCTCCTTACATATTGAATTGCGTAGTATTTTATGTTACCCCATCCATACCTTTTTATGCAAACCGAGGAACAAAGTTCATTCCCTGTATTGTCATTTTAGGTTTAACATATTTTAGTGTTTTCAGGATGACAAGGAGGGAATTAGTGATAACATATAAAAGATGTTCAAGCAAGTACCTCTGCATCATTTACTGCTGATGTTTTTAGCTATTTAGGTCTATTAAAAAATCACGTCTATTAACAAAAGAGAATTAGGGTAGTAAATGGAACATTTTAGGTTATGATACAAAAATCATTCCAATTACTCGTCTTCGTTTTATTGCATGTCATTTTACGGCATAATTTCAATAATAGCGTAACAATAAACATACACTAATTCAGTGGCACTTAACACTGCATCATAAAAATGAAATATGTCTGCAGTGCTTTCTAAAAAATTAAAGAAGCGTTGCTCCCGGCAGATGTGACATAAATAAAGCTGTGCCTCCAGCTGCCTCTTCAACCTCCATGTATGAGGTGAAGAGCTGGATCTGCGGATGTTTTCTTTACATTAGTGGCATTACCACCTTTGGCCCCAACCTTTTTGCAGAAAATCCAGCAAATCACTCTCAATAATACTGAGCTCCTGTCCTCATGTGGCTTCAAATCAAAAACTGCTCAGAGCAGACTGCAGCATCTGACCTTGGGACTAAGTCTGCAACTTTATGAAAAAGTATGATCACTGACAAGCAGTCAGATATATTTTAAAGAACTTTGAAAATTTTCAAACAGGACAGAAAAAGGAGAAAAGAGACATGATTAAAGGGGAGCTAGTCAGACTCAAATCTAAAAATATTGATTTGACTTTTTTGATTCTATTCAGCCGCACAAGATGAAGGGAATCAGTTCTGAATCCGACCCAAGATGACTCCTTCAAAACATGCAATAAGGTTCATATTTATGATGCGCCTAGATTCAGCGAAGACTTAAAAGACAGCAATCAATTTTATAGAAAAAGTAATAAAATGTGCTTTTTAACTTATATCTGGAATGTTTAACATTATATAAAAACAAAAAAATAATGTACATAAAGTGGGAGAGTTGGTTTATGTTATTTATTCCACTAAGAGGAACTAATCATTTAAATATTTGGTTTATTTAGTGTTAATCACCTCATCCTACAGAGTTTGTGACAAGAAAAAACTGTGTATGTCTGTTGTAATTTAAATTATTTGTTAGACTTTTAAAAATGCAAGAAAATGATGGTCTTGGGTTAATCTGAAGCTGTATCTTCATTCAGAAGTCAAATAAAGGAAGGTTTTCACAATTTTTACATGACAATCTGACATTTTACATGAATGAATGAATGAATACCTTATAAGACACGGAGCATTTATGTGCCAGTTCTTCGGTGTCAGACGAAACCAGGTCCTCCACTGTAAACAACAGTTCAGGGTTGTTAGTGCTAATTAGAAAGTGTAAAACAAAAATGAATCGTTCGTACACACACCTGTTCGAACATCAGCTGAACGCAAATTCCGCAGCAAATCTTCATCTAGTCCAGGGCACATTCCCACTCGTAAGATAACCATGTTTTTACATCACTAACTGCTTTTTAAAATCTTAAATTAGCCCCTAAAGCAGCATCCTTAAACTAGGCTGTTTCCAGCTGTGGCTAGCTAGTTGTTTTTAGCATCGCGGCTAACTTCAGCAAACTTTTCCGCTTTTCGTTAAACACAGAATAAATGACTTTAGGGAGTTTTAAATGCGGGTTTTAGCCACTAAACGTACTTTAACAACAAATAGTATCACCTCCACAAAACGTTGTGCTCTCAACACCAAAATCTATCGATATTTGTGTCACAGCCATTAAACAGCACGCGCTAATTAGTTTCTCCTGTAGCTTGCCGTAGATTCACGTTCTGACACGTTGCCTTCTGGGTAATGTAGTACACTTAATGCGTTTTATAACAACACCACTTTTAAATAATTTCTCTTAACTTTTAGTTTATTGTTTAGCTTTTGAACTTTGTGACTATTATGCAAATGAAAATAAACAAATAAAAACAATAATTCACGTTTGCTAAACATAAACAAATCCTCCAGGAGGCAAGATTATTCATTTTTCTTGTTATGTTCTTCCTGTGTGTATTTGTATTTGTAATGAAGATTATTCATTAATGTCTTAAAGGGGTTCTGTAAGAGCGGCTGTCAGCATAAATCAGAGTCGTTTCAGATGCAGACATGGTCAGAAATTTTAACAAGGTCTTGCAGGTGAAAAATACAATAACCTTTTATTATGTAGTGCTCACCTCTAGGTTTAAAGACTCTAGCTGAGTGTATCACAATTTCATCTCTTTCTAGTCAATATCCTGCCGTTTCAGGGCAGCTCTGGGGGAGAGGAGAGTCCATATCAACCATCCCCTTCTATCATTTCTCAGATGATCTTATTTAAACACATTCAAGCTGAAAATGAGTAAAATTGAATTTATTTTCAGATCCTATATTAACTAATATTGTAATGTAATTCTACTCCAGTTGTATTAAAGTATTTGGATAAAGTAACAATACTCATAACTATGTGATCTTGTGGTCACGGAGCTTTAAAGTCTTTCTGCTTTCTTTCTTGCTATAATTAAAAACTATTTATGGTCTTTATTTTGTTTTCTGAACAGTTCTTTATTTACACAGTGAGCAGTACCACTGCTGAGAGAATCAACCAACACATAATTCAGGTTTTGCAGTTGCTGCAGTGCCATTTCCATGTAATTCAACAGTTTTTGTTAATAGCATGTTTTGGGTTCAAATGGAAACTACAAACATTTTGTTCTTAAAGGGAATAAATGTACTTCACATTCTTGTTTTGATTTTTTTTCACCAGTCCTTTTCCCTTAAACTATCCTATTTAACAGCCACAGAGCTTAGAGGAGACGTGCACCACGGTGATATGGTGTTAGAGTTCAGGTCAGTTATTGCAGCAAACTCACTGGTCCTCATTACATTTATTCTACCATCTGTTTTGTGGAATGTAAAGTCAAAAGGACCCCAAGCACCCCCTAGTGGCTGGCTGCGGTATATGTTTTAATTCCCACTCGCTCCATTTACTGGGACTTTTTTCTGATTAAAAATCAAAAAGAAACCTCAGATCATTTCAAATGGCTTCACATTTTTCTAGCATGTTTAGCTATAATTAGTTATTTGGTCCTAAAACAATAAAGCACGTTTGACTGTTAGTAATTCCAGGGTTTGCAGACACTGTAGTGAATTTAAATTAGACAGTAAAATGTCCCATCACCCTGCAAAGTGAACAAATACAGCAGTAACCGTCGTCATA
Source organism: Aphyosemion australe (assembly GCA_006937985.1). NCBI lineage: Eukaryota > Metazoa > Chordata > Actinopteri > Cyprinodontiformes > Nothobranchiidae > Aphyosemion > Aphyosemion australe. Next base: position 682,405 of record SSNS01000164.1, on the reverse strand, counting down.
TTCATGTTCTCATTAGGACCAGATGAGTCATTCATAGTTGGTACCATTCAGGGAGGCTGGAGATGGATCAGAATGAAGATGCGTCATCCAGACAAACAAGCAGATATCTGAACATATTAACATTAACTTGCATGTATTTAACTATACAAGAAAAACATTGCAAACTCTAAAGATCCAACTGAAGTTGCTGCGGTGGCCCCATTGTGCCAGCCAGCAGAAAAAAACAAGTCAGCAGTTTGAGTTAAACAAAATAATTAAAAATCCATGAGATTAATCTGAGATAGCACAAAAAGCAACAACACGGTCCTCTAAATGAGCCGTGAACTAAGAAATGAAGCAGCAGCAGGTCTGTTATTAGCAGAGTGAAAGGCTGGAGAAGGATGTCCGATTTTCTTGTACAGCTCTTAATTACTTGTCATTCACGTGCTGAGTGTTGAAAATAACGCCACAAAGAATTCCTGTTTGGGTGGAAGTTTGAAATTTCTAACACGCACGCCCTCAGAGAGTTTGACGAGGCAGTCAGACAGCTGTGTGTGCTGCCAGAGAGGAGATGAAACACCTCTGAGCTGCAGGTCTACAGCATGTCGAGCGACGCGAGGAGGCGACAGCAACACCTGCGCTCTACCTGCAGCACCGAGGAGAAGCTTATAATGAACTCTGCCATTTGAATGACAAAAGCACCTTTCAGACGTCTTCATCACTTGAGACGAAAACAAGCCGAAGACACAAACACGCCTGTGATCTGTCAGCACATCAGCCCAGAGAAGAGTCATTTAAATAATGGCTGTGTCTAATTTGAAAACAAACAGAATTTTGTCAGTATTTTTTACTTTTGCAGGTCTTTTGTGCCTCATCCTTCCTGTTCGTCAACCATTTTCACACACGTACGTGAGAGGAAGTGTCAGCTACCGTAAGCAGGAAGCCTTTGTGAGTGAGAGGAGTAGAAGATGACTAATATCAGTTAATGTTCTTAGACAAGAGGGTGTGAAGAAGCTCCTCAGATGCAAAAAGCCAAATTATATATTTTGTTTTTGCTGTTTCACTTCTAGAAGCAGGGAGATAAAGTAGAACAATGTTGCTTAATAAACTCTTGAGGAAAATGTTAAACAACTTATGAAAGAATCTGATCTTCATCCGTCCGTCTGTCCGTCGCTTAGCAACATCTTAAAGGTCTAATTCACTATTTTTTGTCCATAAATCCTCTGTGGTCTCTGGTATGCATACATTCCTTGTTGGGTCATGGAAAAAAGTACTAGCGCTCCTGTTTCAGGAGGTAGATGTTTGTCAGAGAAGAGGGTGGAAGAAAATGGCAGGATTTGGAGTCTTACTCATTAATATTCATGATATGCAAACCTCTCGCCTCTGATTGGCTGACACTAACACGACTCTTCCACTGCCTCCGTTCGCTCTTCGTTCTTGGGTAAAAAGGCAACGTTGGTGTTTTATCTCTATAAAAAACACAAGCCTGAACGTGCTCCACCATGTTGTGGAGTTGTTATTGGTTAGCCTCTACTAGCCGAGACGTGCTCCGCTCGCTCCTTCCTGTGGGCGGTCCCAATCCAAGGTGGGCGTGGCCATGAATACAACAGAGTTTGTCCGCGATTTCCACGGTGGCCCCACAGGGGTTTGCCCAGAAAGATTTTTGCCCACAGATTTTAACGGGCCCTACGTGGGTTTTCAGAGGGTTTGACTCAAACACCAGCAAACCCCTGTGGGGCCACCATGGAAAACGTGGACAAACCCTGTTGGAACCCATAAGGCTTGCCCATATAGATCCCATATGGGGCCCACCTATGTGTGCTGGCTGGGACTTGGGAAATGGTAAATGGCCTGTATTTGTATAGCGCCTTCTAAGAGTTCTACAACCCCCCAAGGCGCTTCACAACACAATCAGTCATTCACCCATTCACACGCTGGTGGGGATGAGCTACGATGTAGCCACAGCTGCCCTGGGGCGCATTGACAGAGGCGAGGCTGCCGAGCACTGGCGCCACCAGTCCCTCTGACCACCACCAGCAGGCAAGGCGGAAAGTTCGACACTCACTAGAAGCAAATCGGACTTATTATGGGATGGGCACCAAATTCCAAACCTGGTTTCATGTAGCTTAAATGGACCTAAGGAAGGAACCTGGAACCCAATACTCCCAGTTCCCCACAGAACACCACAAGCAAGACAAAACATCACCCCTGAACCTTTTCCAACCACCGAGCCTCCATGTTAATCATAACATGATCACTTTTGAAACTTTCACTGTTTCAGCTCAGCTCGCTGGTTGCTAAGCTGCACTTTAGTTACAACCGTTTATATCCAGTCCTGAAAAAACGCCTCAGCAGTCCTGCACCATGTGACCAACTTAAAACAACATTTAATGTAACAGTTTAATCTCCAGACCTGATTACCTGCCTCATTCAAATGCGACAGGTAATAAAACACAACAGATAGCCGCCGCAGCTCCTTCTGAAGAGCAGCACGGCCACTTAAAGTCCTGTGATGATTTATTACATCCAACATATGATGAATGTTTATAGCATTCCCAGGCTGTTTGCCCACTAAAGACGGTCTATTTATCTAGCAGGTATATGCATTGTTCTCTATTAGTTATCAATAATGAATCTAATTTACTGGAGCATCCTAAGAGTGCTGAAGTTCTTCATTGGATTCCAGAGTTATTGATGCGCTCGGAAGCGCCCGCAGTCCATCACCACAGCATGAGCTAGACTCTTATAACCTTATTGTGAAGACACGGCGTTTTCTCAGCAGTCTGCTTGGTTATTCAGATTAAAACGGGACCCAAACAGCATCTAAGGTGGAAATAATGTTCATTTACTTCTTTACTGAATCATCATTTAGGACAAAAGCATCTCTGGTTTTTCATTTCTTTCCAGAAACCATTAAACTGGAAAGATCATTCCCCTTCAGCTAAATCTGACATGAAGGTTTTATGAATACCTGACATTACCTGGATGTTACAGCTCTAACAGAATAGTTAAATAACTCGATTCTCCTCTGAAGAGGAGATTTACACTGGCAAATAAGAAAAATGTGGACATGTGCCACAGAAAGTAAATCTTCTAAAACATCCTAATTGATTAGACGGTTTATCGGCTCCTTCTATAGTTAGAGATGAATCATTTATCAAGTATAAATTATATATGTAACCCAGACGGCGTCTCTAGTGTTTGCAGCAAGCAGAAGACACCCCAAAGACTCTGCGTTGTGTTTGTTTCTTGGGTGAAGGTGGAGTGTGTTCCATGCAGACGTTGAGACACCAGACACAGGATTCAATGTTGTGGGGAGACCGTGGAGCATTTATTCCTTCCAGTCACACTTCTTCTCCAACCTTACAGGCAATGAACACAAAACTGAGGAATATGGCAGCTTGCGCGCCAGAAAACCCCTCAGCTACGGTGGCTTGCTAGGACAAACATCTTAGCTCTGCTGCAATCCTAATGGGTGTGTGAGGGAATAGCGCCCTCTTTTGGCACATGTAAGTTAGCCTCTTACATTTACCCCTTCTTTATTTGATGGCGTCCCGGCCATGTAACAACCAAAAAACAAATGAACAAACTAAATCCACAGAGAAGAAGAAAAAACAAAGAAAAACCAAGTGAATTGGCCTTCTGGATGTACGTGTGTATAATTAATTATTCTGCAAGTGTCTATGAACTCTCTTTGCCTTTTCCCTCTGCCACAGCTCCCATCCTCTTCTTATTTTCTGATGCCTCTCTTCTGTTGTTATGACTTGTGAATCATATGAGAGTTTCTTAGGGGGATGTCTCGCCCTGGGTGGGTTTTTTCTGGGAATTCTATTTCCTCGCAGTGGCTCCGGCTCATCCAGAATTGCATCTGTACTTCCTTCCTCCTCCTGCTCACTCTCCTCCATCTGTAGAGAAGGTTGAGTGTCCCCCTCCTGTTGTAAATCTTTGTCCTCACTTGTCATGTCAAGATTCAGCATGGTCCCCTCCTCTTCCACGGGGAGGAACATGCACTGAGTGAGGAGGTTCCTGTGGAGCACTCTCTCTGGGCCACCATCCTCTGGCTGTACCACATACACTGGTACTTTTGGTTGTTTTTTCACCACAATATATGGGCGTGGCTCCCATTTGTCCCCAAGCTTCTGTCGTCCCTCAACATGACATATTTTGACCAACACCCTGTCTCCTGGGCTGAAAGCTTGATCTTTTGCCTTTCGGTCATAATACTTCTTTTGCTTTCTCTTGGCATTTCGGGACATCTGATTCGCCCGTGCGTAGGCGTCTGACAGACAGTCATGTAATGTTTGCACATAGTCACTGTAGCCCCCTTGGTTATTAGAGGTTGAAGTTCCAAAAACCAGATCCACCGGCAGTCTGGGGTGTCTCCCAAACATCAAATAGTATGGTGTGTAGCCGGTTGAGTCGTGTTGCGTGCAGTTGTAAGCATGGGTCATAGCATCCACGTATTCATGCCACCTGGGCTTCAAGTTGGGTTGCAGGGTTCCCAGCATATTCATGAGCGTCCGATTAAACCTTTCTGTAGTTCCATTACCCTGTGGGTGGTACGGGGTGGTATGAGTTTTAGTGATACCTGTGATCTTGCACAGTTCTTTCACAATGGAGCTCTCAAAATTACGGCCTTGATCGGCATGTAATTTGGCTGGAAATCCGAACCGGCAGAAGAAGTTCTTCCACATAACCCTGGCCACCGTGCTGGCCTTTTGGTCTTTAGTGGGGTAGGCCTGAGCATAGCGAGAAAAGTGGTCCGTCACAACCAGCACATTTTCGATGCCCCCCTTTGATTTTTCCAGGCATAGAAAGTCAACACACACCAGTTCCATTGGGGCATTGCTGTGGATACTAACGAGGGGAGCCCCAGCTCCGCCTGTGGGAGTCTTCCTCAAACAACACCTCTCGCATTGCTCACACCAAGCTTTGACCTCCTGAGACATATTTGGCCAGTAGAATCTCTCTCTTATCAGTTGAAGAGTTCTCTCGAAGCCTAAATGTCCTGAATCATTATGTAGGGCAGTTTTGACCCCAACTCGTAGCTTCTCCGGCAAAATAAGCTGCTTCAGGTTGCTTCTTTGATCATCTGAGATGCACCTATACAAGATGCCATCTGTGACCACCAACTTCTTCCACTCTTTCACGAGAAGCCCCCCCTGCCTTCCAAGGCTCAGCCTCACACTCCGGGGTGGTTTCTTGTCAGTGGACTTAAAATACAGGAGGTGACCAATAACGAGATCCTCCCTCTGATCTGCCCGAATCTGCTGAGTGGTCATAGCAGGGAGTGCATCCGTCCCCACATCCCCATATATTTGATCTACTGTTAGGGGCGCCACCGTCTCAGACACCAAAGACACAATAGGATGTACAGGTGGGTCCTGGAGGTTAAGCAAAGGCTGAGACCCTGCAGGTTGTGATTCAGAAACCCTGACCTGTTGAGGACAAGACTGTAAAGCCTGTGTGACCTCTTGGTTGGACATTCGGGAGAGGGCGTCGGCGTTTGCATTGTTTTGCCCCCTTCTGTACTGGATGTCAAACTCAAAGGCTGACAGCTGAGAGACCCACCTCTGCCCTGTGGCATCAAGCTTAGCAGTTGTCATAACATATTTTAGGGGGTTGTTATCGGTCAGCACAGAGAAACAGCGCCCATAGAGGTGATCATAAAACTTGTCTGTGACTGCCCACTTTAGAGCCAAAAATTCCAGCTTGTGTGCTGGATATCTGGTCTCAGGAGGGCTTAAGCCTCTGCTGGCATAGGCTATGACTCTCTCCACCCCGTTCTGAACCTGTGCCAACACAGCCCCCAGCCCCTCCCCAGAGGCATCGGTCTGTAACAAAAATGGCAGGTTATAGTCCGGATAACCCAGTACTGGTGCAGACACCAGCTTATCTTTCAGACACTGGAACGCCACCTCACACTCATCAGACCACAGAAAGGGCAACTCAGGCTCAATGTGTCTGTGACCCCTCCTTTTCTTCCTCCTGGGGTCCCCCGAGGTCAGGCGGTACAAGGGGGCGGCTAACGCGGAGTAGCCTTTCACATAACGCCTGTAATATCCTGCAAATCCCAAAAACCGCAGGACCTCTTTACGGCTGGTGGGTCTCATCCAGTCCTTAACCCTACTGATCTTTTCTGGGTCTGTTGTGATACCCTCAGCAGAGACAATGTGGCCCAAATATTGCACCTCCTTCCTCACCAACTGACACTTTGAGGGTTTCAGCTTCAATCCATGTTGCTTTAGTCTGTTAAACACCAGTTGCAAGCGGTCCAGGTGTTCCTCAAATGTCTTAGAAAATATAATAAGGTCATCAAGGTAGATGAGTAAGTGAGTGAAGTTTAGGTCACCAAAACAGCATGTCATGAGCCTCTGAAAAGTAGATGGCGCATTTTGGAGCCCAAATGGCATTCTGTTGGCCTCAAACAGCCCCATTGGGGTACTAAAAGCAGTCTTATGTTTATCTTGCTCTGCCACCTCCACTTGCCAGTACCCTGAAGTAAGATCAAGAGTGGAAAAGTACTTGGCCTGCCCCAGGGCTTCCAAAGCTTCCTCAATACGTGGCAAAGGGAATGCATCCCTTGTGCTACAGGAGTTTAGCTTCCTGTAGTCAATACAGAGCCTTAGTGATCCATCTTTCTTAGTCACAATCACCACTGGTGATGCATATGGGCTTTTACTGGGCCGTATAACTCCTGCTGCTTCCATCTCTGTCAGCAGGCTTCTCACTTCCTGCCACTGGGCTGGGGGGATTTTACGGTATGGGAGTCGAAATGGCTTTGAGTCCACAAGAGGGATTTCGTGCTGCACAGTCTTGGTGTGTCCATAATCCATAGAATTCTGCGAGAACACATCCGTGTTCTTTTCCACCAATTGCCTGAGGAGGTCACGTTGATCCTCATTCGTCACTGCCGCACCCGCCAGGTCCACCTCAAAGCTGGAAGCCACCTGACTCAGACTGATACACACCCCTTCTTCCACCACACCATGTTGCTTGACTATTTCTCTTTCAGGGGCTCCGACCACTTGGTCCACCAGGAAGGCTGTGGCAAGCTGAGTGTTTGGCATAATGGTAATGTCTTTCTGGGACACATTCATTACTCTGACTGGAGCGTATCCCCTCTTTACATCAGTAAGAACCTTAGCCACAAGCAGGCCCGGTGGGAGCCGAGGTGGGAATGGGCCTTCAATCAGGACTGTGTACGTCTTTCTTTGGGGGCCTGCTTTAATTCTACATTTCAAATCCACTTCCTTTCCAGCTGGGATCCGGCTTGCTTGACTCAGTGAAACAACCGGGCCAACCCTTCCACACCTTTGTTCCTCTTCTGTGACCTCAACCTCCATGACAGCAGCATGCCATTCTGGGTAGGTCTCTTTTATCTGCTGGAGAAACTCAACCCCATATGCTGCTTGTAGAAGACTTTTAGATGCACGAATGACATTGGTTCCTATGAGCAGAGGCACTGATGTGCGATACGTAGAGTCTGGAACAACAAAAGTGGGGACAGACATACAGTTCTCACCAAAGACCCTAAGGTCAATTTGCAAAACACCATAATGAGGCACATTTTGGGCTCCAGCACCTTCTATAGTTACTTCAGATGGCTGTAACTTCGACTCTCGAAGTTGTGGGTGGTCGTGCCAGAAACGATAGGTGATGCTTGTGATTTGCGACCCGGAGTCAATGAGAGCCCTGCACCTTTTACCATTTACTTCCACTTCACCCTCATTCCTAGGACCCACCAGTGGGGTACCTTCCAACTCATCAACCTTTTCCGTATCATCAGGGTGTGGGGTTTCCTGCTGGCCCATGGGTGCCCCCGTATCCATGGGCTTTAGGCGTTTAAAGACTGGGATGGGGCCATGTTTTCTTCCTCAGCCGTGGTAGATGGTTGTACCAGGTGGGCTCTGGTCAAGGTAGGGTCAGGGAGTACTGCTCGACAGAATCTGGCTATGTGCCCTCGTTTCCCACAGCGATGACAGTTAGCACTTGCACTGCGGTATTCGGACTGCGACGGCACAGGAGGTGTGCCTGAAGGCAGTCTGGGAGATTTAATGCTCAATTCCAACTCAGTCAGTTTGGCCATTTGCTCTTCATGGCTAAGAGCCAATTTCCTGACCATCTCAGTCAACTCAGAGAGCCCAGAAGCACCACGCCCCCCTCCTGACCTCATTTCCACACCCTCTGGTGCCACCTGGACCTGGGTGAATGTTTTTTTTGCTTTATATGAGGGCAGGAACTTTTTCGTCTCTCTTGCCACATTTCGTAACTCAGCCTGTAGTTCTCTAAAACTCAGTAACATGGGTTTCATGGGAGCTATTCGTGCATATACATTTTCATCTATCAGCCCTCTTAAAAACTGGCGAGTCAGCTTACTGTCTCGATCTGGAAAAGGCCTGCCACCTCTCTGACTTTCTTCCACGGCCCGCAACGTTGCCTCCAGCGCTATGGCATAAGAGCAGGCAGACTCACCTGGCTTCTGACCCCGCTCATAAAAGTCAGCTAGGGGGTCCAAAGAGCCTTGTGTGTCACTGTATTCTGCCCTCAGTTCATCAAATGCCCTCTCAGGAGTCCGGTCACCAGGTGGGATGTTCAGAACAAGCTTTCTGGCCTCACCATTGAGGTGTCGAACCACTGTGGAAAAGCGCAGATGTAAAGGGAGGTCAATGGCCTCTAACAGGTACTGCATATCACGAATCCAGTCATCCACCAGCATCCTACTGTCGGCATTTCCTGTAAAGACTTGCACATTTTTTACCTGATGAGTCTGTAGGAAGCCACCATATGTGGCTAGGGGGAGGCGCTGACTGAGGGCGGGTCTTCCAAAGTCATCTAACTGAGGGTCAGGATAGTATGCATATGAGGCCCCAGGACCAGGTGGAAGTGGAGGAATGAATGGGACTGACCGTGAGGAGTCGTACGTGTTAAGCCCCAATGTCTGTGGCTGCAGGTGCTGTGATCCACTTGCCTGTATGGGAGCTCTGTGATTGGGAGCTCCATATAAGGCAATCTGGGAACTAGGAAAAACTGGATTGGGAAACCAGGTGTTTACACCAGATGTGTTTTGTGTCTGTGTTTCCCCTTGAGCTGACTGCTGACCAACAGGTGCAATACCTTGAGAGGGCTGGAAGGTGGGTTCGGGCCTGGAGGCTGTTATGAACTGTACAGCAGGACCAAAGTTACCCACATTTGCAGTTGATGGGATCTTGTAACTCACTGCTTGGGTCTGGGTAACCCTAGCATCGCCCACAGCTTGGGGAGGCAGAGCAGCTGAGTAGTTTGCCGTTGGGTGCATGAGGAAGCCCATCTGGATAGGTTGGGGGTGAGGGGTGGAATGTGATTGGTCTGGGAAAGTGTGAGCGTTAGGTACCACATGCTGGCCAGTTTGATTAGTAACCGTTGGAGTTTGTGTGTTGGACTGTTGTGCACACTGATATCTATTTTGAAATGTATTAGAGTGGTTTTGATGAGGAAAGTGGGCTGGTGAGGCTGGAACAGGGTCACTATAGACAGACAGAAGTGGAGGTGAAGGGGTGAATTGCCTGTCATGTGTCCATGGCTGTGATTGTGTGTGACCTGGGATAGGACTGTGGTCACTCTGCTGGGTCCCCATGCGAGGGTCTTGGCTCGGTGGCTCAGTTGAGTAATTCTGCCACATGTTCCTCTTCTTTCCTGAACACTCTCAGATGGAACTGTGCACAATAGGCCCTGTGTGTGTGTGTGCTGTGTGTGGATTTTACTAGTGTTCTTTGCCGGAAATTAAAACCAATTAAATTAAAATGCCCAGTACCTTATGAAAACAAATAATATGACACAACTATAGTTAGCAACACAGTTCAATAACTTCTCACTATGGCCTCCTTAAATATTTATCTGAAACAGTCTTTATACTTCAGGCCTTAGAATCACAAAACTCAAAATCACCAGTGCATTTATCACAAATCATAAAGGATACGCTGAAAAGCGGGTTTGCTGCACCTCCTTGTAAACTGGAATAAGTCTCTATGAATAAAGTAATTTCACTGAGTGAACCAGAAGTCTTGTCTAGTCTGCTGGTCTCCAAGTACCACAGTCCGGGTCACGGCACCAATATGTAACCCAGACGGCGTCTCTAGTGTTTGCAGCAAGCAGAAGACACCCCAAAGACTCTGCGTTGTGTTTGTTTCTTGGGTGAAGGTGGAGTGTGTTCCATGCAGACGTTGAGACACCAGACACAGGATTCAATGTTGTGGGGAGACCGTGGAGCATTTATTCCTTCCAGTCACACTTCTTCTCCAACCTTACAGGCAATGAACACAAAACTGAGCTTAGAACATCCATTTGTTTTTTACAAGATACAACATACCAAAACAAAAAAGGAAAAGAAAAGACAGCAACACTATGGAGAAATAACAAAAAACGTCTTCTTCTGTTAGTTCGGCACAAACATTACAATAAACCTCACAATACTTATGAACCTCTAGCTGCACTTTATAACTCATAGTGCCATTTTCAACTAATCACTAAAACCACGGTTCAGTGATTCAACATTCAACTCCCGGCTCTTTAAGCAAACTTAACCAACATATTAAACACAACCAATAACGTAAATGACCATTTCTAACTATTTTAATTGTTTATGCAGCGGGCTGCCGGGGTGCTGCTTACCTTACAGGCAATGAACACAAAACTGAGGAATATGGCAGCTTGCGCGCCAGAAAACCCCTCAGCTACGGTGGCTTGCTAGGACAAACATCTTAGCTCTGCTGCAATCCTAATGGGTGTGTGAGGGAATAGCGCCCTCTTTTGGCACATGTAAGTTAGCCTCTTAC
>SSNS01000164.1:639388-671544 GCA_006937985.1 Aphyosemion australe | reverse complement strand
TAATCATAACATGATCACTTTTGAAACTTTCACTGTTTCAGCTCAGCTCGCTGGTTGCTAAGCTGCACTTTAGTTACAACCGTTTATATCCAGTCCTGAAAAAACGCCTCAGCAGTCCTGCACCATGTGACCAACTTAAAACAACATTTAATGTAACAGTTTAATCTCCAGACCTGATTACCTGCCTCATTCAAATGTGACAGGTAATAAAACACAACAGATAGCCGCCGCGGCTCCTTCTGAAGAGCAGCACGGCCACTTAAAGTCCTGTGATGATTTATTACATCCAACATATGATGAATGTTTATAGCATTCCCAGGCTGTTTGCCCACTAAAGACGGTCTATTTATCCAGCAGGTATATGCATTGTTCTCTATTAGTTATCAATAATGAATCTAATTTACTGGAGCATCCTAAGAGTGCTGAAGTTCTTCATTGGATTCCAGAGTTATTGATGCGCTCGGAAGCGCCCGCAGTCCATCACCACAGCATGAGCTAGACTCTTATAACCTTATTGTGAAGACACGGCGTTTTCTCAGCAGTCTGCTTGGTTATTCAGATTAAAACAGGACCCAAACAGCATCTAAGGTGGAAATAATGTTCATTTACTTCTTTACTGAATCATCATTTAGGACAAAAGCATCTCTGGTTTTTCATTTCTTTCCAGAAATCATTAAACTGGAAAGATCATTCCCCTTCAGCTAAATCTGACATGAAGGTTTTATGAATACCTGACATTACCTGGATGTTACAGCTCTAACAGAATAGTTAAATAACTCGATTCTCCTCTGAAGAGGAGATTTACACTGGCAAATAAGAAAAATGTGGACATGTGCCACAGAAAGTAAATCTTCTAAAACATCCTAATTGATTAGACGGTTTATCGGCTCCTTCTATAGTTAGAGATGAATCATTTATCAAGTATAAATTATATAAAACATATCTCTGGTAGTCAGGATGGGTTCTTTCCACAGCATGTTGGAATATTCTGACCTACAAATGGGCCTTGCGCTCCTTTTCCTGCGTTTCTTTAACTTTTGTCCTTTGAATCCAACGTCATTAATCCCATTTACCCAAAAGTGGCTCCAGTCCTCCTTTTAATGGAAAATGTCCCAGATATGTCACCTAACCCCGTGTCAGTCATTGCTGCTCCAGTAAACTGGATTACTCAGTAAAGCCGGGTGCTGACATGCACACGTTTACATTCATGGGTAGAATTACCTGACTGCAGAAAGAGAAAAAACCCTTTAATATGTTCTTTCAAAGGAATGTTCCCAAATTAAATATACGGGGACAGTTATAGTCTAGTAAAGTTTAGGCTTTGATGTAAAGTCTTATTCCAGCAGCCTAGAGCAGCAGAGAGAGCATCAGTTATCCAAGTTAAACCTCCACTGGATCATGTTTGTGTTGCGTAGGGTTGCTTTAAAGGCGTCGAACACTCGTTTAAATGCATTTACAGTGGTCTCTGGTAGGAATGAAGGGCCTTGTAAGTTGTACTCAAGAGGGGAAAAACCCCCAGAAGCGCCTGAATCAGCACAGAGAAAGAGAATTCAGCTGGAGGAGAGAGTGGCAGAACGACAGGGTTTGGAGTCTTATTAAAGCCATACTCTGCAACTGTTTCACATTTTAAATCATGTTCTTGAGCCAGTTTGTGCTGAAATGACCTTTACAGGGTTAATGAAATGTCACTCAGACCCCCACCGCCCTCTGTGGCCAGAATACCACACTTGCAACTTCAGAGTGGCGGTCCGGTCCCTGTTGGACTTAGTAAAGTGGAGCTGACATGCCTGGTGCTGCAGTCTGCTTCCAGCATGTTTCCTGCATGTTTTAGATCATGAACACAGCTGATGTGTTTGATTTAGTGATGAACCGCTCCTGTAGACACTAATGAAGGATGAGGAGACGTTTCAGATGTTAGATTAAGGTGTTAAAAAGACCAACGCACAGCGAGGAGAGAAGCTTTACTTTTGCTTTGACCACAGATAATTAATAATGGACACTAGGGGGTGCTAAAAGCAAGCAAAACTGCCAAGTGTAGGCGACGGCTGCAGAGGAGTCAAGCTACCACCTAGGTAACATACTGGTGGTGAATAATTAGCTTGGGGCAAAACAACCAGCCCAGTTTGTTGATATTCAATCCCATAATTTAGTTAATAGATGCATGTTTTTATTTAGTTTACATCGAGAGTGGATGCAACAAAACTGTGATCTCAGTCAATAAACTACAATGTTTGATGGAGAAGTATCTTCAGCTCCAAGCTTTTTAACGTTGAAGGCAGTGGATGTTCATGAACTCAGGGTTTATAGAATACACGGCTTGTTTGTTGTGGTTGATGGTTCTTTTGCTGCCCACCCTCTTTAACTTCAAACTCTTCCTAATGATGAACTTGGACATGTTGGCTGGGATGAAGGCTCTGGGCCGTCGCCCTCTTGCAGAGGGCTTGCTGCCAATGGACTCTGACAAGACTCTGACTCCCACTGAGGCTGTAAAAACCACCGTTTCCCTGTGGAGGCTGCCAAGAGCTCCGAAAAGGCCATCCTGTTCCACCAACTACTTAAAATATCATCAAAAACGGTTTGTAGTTCAATTCAAAGCTAAAAACTGTTTGCATTGCTAATTAAATTTGTGATCTGTTAATCCAACAAGGTTTCTAAAATGTATGCAAAAGATAAGTTAAGCAGCTTAAAAGGTCAGTAAGAAAGGGAAAGCATGAAATCAACGGCATTTGTCTGATATATAACACAGGTGAACTGGCGCCTACGAAGACTTCCAATATGACACGAATGCATCAAGATCTCAGCTTCGACTTCAAAGCAGACGACATTTTCCTGCCTGCTGTGGAGGTGGCAGTAAACTAAAACACATTTTTCCTGTTTGCATGTAATTACTCAGCGAAAGCTGCGTGGCTGCCGAGAACGTCTTTTTGAACCTAAAGATACTCGACCAGCATCCTGGACACTGGTACAGTAGTCTAAAATTACAGCATCGCTGCCTTACGTTGGCTTTGAGTCAAGTGGTCAGTGACTTCTTTTCCTCAGATGAAAAACTGTCCTTAGTTGCTGCTCAGACGTTCTAGGCTAGAACTCCTCTGGTTGGCACCGTGACCATTTGCTAAAGACGGGACCCGAGTCCATCTGCTGTCAAACCGAAGAAACCAGTAGAGCAAACCCTTCCTCTCAGAGAGGCCCAAACCACATCAAGGGCTGCTCGAGGTAACAACTCATGACCAGCTGTTTATGGTAAGCTGAGAAAAACAAGTCCACTTCCCAAAGGCCATTACAACAACCACAATGAAACCAGACCCAATGCTTTCATGTTTCAAGACCAAAAATACCCGACAATCCCAGGAAACATCTCTAACCATGCTAAGTGCACCATAAGATGGGCTAAAGAAACCTCATCCTTCCATCATATCTACCACTTTTATGAGCTGAGGGTCAGAAGATCGATCAAAGCTGCATAATTGTTTCTATTTCAGATCAACTTCCTCAGTTAGATCCGAGAATTCTTCCAGAAAGACACCAGGAGGCTTCCTGTGCAGATGTTCAAAAACCATCTCAACAAGACAAAGCAGCGTTTCTCCTCTTGAGGACTTTCCCTTTAACCATCATGTCTAGTGACAGTTCCATCCTTCACCTAATCCCAGGTCTTTATTAGTTCCTATGTGGGTCCCAGCTGTCTACAGGTAAAGCATTCCAAGTAAGGGAATTCCAAACCCTCCTTATCCTGAAAGTTTGTTTTACTCCAAAGTCACGTTTGATCTTAAGGTTTTCCGAGATTTCCCATCTGACCTGGGGATGTTCGTGAGTGAAATCGGTGTGGCGTGTAGTTTTTGTCCACACAGTTTGACCAAAACCGTTAAATCCATAATTTTTTATCTCAAGTTTTGAAAATGGTCAAACAATCTTTAAATCCTGAACTGGGCCTAAGAGTCCATAGGCTTCCCTTGATTGACTCATTGAACCACCCACTATGATATGGGGAGATCCAGACCTGGAAGCACACCTTCCCACCCAGACACTCGTGAGTTCCCAGACCAATAAAATGGATTTCCAGTTTGAAAACTCCACGCTGCTTCTCTTGACTTCTGCACGTTTACTGTCCCACGCAAAAACACAATAACCCAGATTAGGACTAAATCCTCCCTCCAAACTTCAGCCTTCAGCTTCCATGGCTTAAAGCTGGAAACACGACATGCTGACAAAGGAAGACCTCGAGTCTCGATGAAACTTTAAAAACCTGTCGCCCTCGCCACGATGAATAACGCTTTATCTGCTCTTTTTGACTGTTTTGCTTTAAAAACAATATTCTGCTAGTCCTGAGGAAAAAAGGGGACATACAAACCAAATGTATAAATGTGAGCAGCAGGAGGACACACAGGGTTGGGTGAGCGCTTACTAAACCACAGCCAGTTAATGCTTTAAAGCAGTGAAAAATGTTGGTTTTTCAATGTGGAACATCACTGCTGAAACCACCTGAATATTTAGAGTTTTTTCACTCTATATTTAAACTGTATGACAGAAACAGGCGTCTCACAGTCTTTGATACGTGATCGAGCACAGATATTGGGCTAACAGTCTGTGAACGCTATGCTAGCAGAAAGCTGGCATTTAGAGCTGCTGAGGTTTTCTGTGACAGAAACTCCAACTTTGACCTGTCAGAAACTTTCTATCTGCTGAAGGTGCACACGTGTGTGCCTCACAGCTGATTCTGGTTAGCATGTAGCTCCCACCACCCATCGTATAGGGCTAATACTCACATCACTGCCTCTTATACTTCTAAAATAAACTTAAATATTCCACAAAGCAACCAGCAAAATGATAATTGGAATTTTAAAGAGAATTTAAGGTAAATAATGGTCAAAAATCTGTTTTTTATATTAATTCCAGTTAGCATTTAGCTACTAGCATCCATCTGACAGGGTTAGCTCAGATCTATCAACTTCTAATGAAATATAAAGATTCATTTAACTAAAGCACCTTGCAGGGTACTAGCTGCTACTGGAAATGTAAATAAAAGTAAGCAAAAAGAAAAGGCATGTCTATCTAGTTAGCGTGTAGCAACCACGTCTATCCAGTTAGCATGTAGCTTCCACCAGCCAAGCCAAACTTCCTGATCATAGTTACAAAAATACACCATGACAGGAAGTCCTAGCTGCAACCAGAGATTACTGCTAGGATATGTACCTACTAAACTGAGATTATAGATTATAATGGGCTAATATTTGCAGGTTTGACCCCAAGTAGGCACTGAAGGGCTTCTATCTGGATGATCTATTCTGTAATCTGCTAGAGGCATGTACCGAAGAGGTGGTGTCCTGTTTGCATTGTGTTAAAGATGGTGATCCTTGTCACAGTGTCAGGAAAACGCAGGTTTTACTTGATGATCCTCGAGATAAACAACAAGAAAAAGTAAATAACATCACATCAGTAAGAAAAGCTTAAAATATTTAGAATTACTGAACTGTGGTAAATTTTTCTGGTGATTAGATTTTGATAGATCACGGTGATGTGAAAGGAGGAAGGGAAGAGAACAGAAACACCTGGAATCCAGATGATGTTACAGCTGGCAGAGCCTTCAGGTGAGACTCATGGGGCATTGTGATGGGTGGGGGGGGGGAAGGACAAAATCTAGATGAGATTTAAACAGCAGGTATCAGGATTATTGGACCAAGTGGGAAATAAGTTCACGGGAATGCTGTAGTGACATTAGGATGAGGTGAATGTGACACTGAGGGGAGAAAAAGTAACCAAGAGTTTTAAGTTTCATCATTTTTAGCAGATGGAGCCTATGAATAAAAACGATTTTACCGTCACGTTAGAGGAGGCAGAGCACCAGCTTTAATCAGCTCCTGCTGCAGCAACTATAGACTTAATTTATGATGCATGCTGTTGACATGCAAAAACGTGAAAAGCACGAGTTTTACTGGTTACATGAAGAGTTGTAGCAATCAGGAAAATGCATCACGCCTCTTCCTGGTCCATGACAGCTGCAGCTGTCAGCCTCTCTCCTCTCCTGGATTCCTCCACTTTGCAGAACTTCTGTGGAAAGTTCACACCAAAAATCATCCTGTCTTTGGTTTAAGGAAGGAACGAGACCAAAATCAGCTATTTCTGCTGTCAGATTCAGAACTTTTCATTTAAAATGAAACTTAGAAATGATGAGAAAGTCAGATAATAGATGAAACGTTTGAAGGGAATTTTTCTCCAAAAGCAGAGGCTAAATTATACAAGGTCACGTGGAAATGGAGTATTATACTTTCAACAAATTTAAAAATGCAGCCCACGCTGTGTGCTTCAGCGCGCCATGCCGCAAGGTGTCTCAGAGCCTCCAGGCGAAGCCACGGTCTTCTGACCTGCAACAGAACACCCAAGACTCCAGAGTCCTCTACACCTACCTACTACTGAACTTCTCTGTAGCTTCTAATTTCAGGATGATCCGCTGCACAAACCCCAACGTGAAGTCTGGCTACTTCTCAAACACCTCAATGAAAGACACTTTATGGAAATTAGGGATGAAAGACGAACCAGTTTGTACCCAGACATGGACACATGCATGCAGGTGTGGATGAAAATAATATCAATATTTCTGAAGATCTTTGAATATTTTTAGTATTTGAGTGAAATAACACAAATACTTTGTAGGAAATAATATAATCTTGCAAGTGTTTGGACTGGTTAAAGGACACATTGAATTGCCTCTCTGTATGAAATGTGCTATATAAATCAAGCTTCCTTGCCTTGCCTTAAAGGGACTTAATATTTGGAAACTGCATCTTGGGTTTTCCACAAGGAGAATGCTGTGTGTGTGTGATACTTCTTACTATTTCTTATATGCATACTTCTTTTAATCTCTAGAGGTGAAGATGCAAAACACAAAAGTTTCCTAGTTTAACAGACTTCCCTATCTGCATGAATGGAGTGATCACAGTAAGCACCCACCTCAGGCTGACAACGCATGGCAGCAACTTTTTACTTTCTCTGTAAGAAAATAAAATATGTATTAGGAGGACGTAAATAGAAATGTTTAGGATCTGACTATAACAGTTTGGCACTAATCCAGACGTGTCGTCTATACCAACAGGTTATTCTTGTGAATCTGAAGGATCTTTCCTTCCTCCCAGCGATCAAACATCTGTTTCCACAGCTGCATAAACCTACACACTCTCCCTAACAACCAAGCATGTCTTACCTGAGTTCACTAGGCTTTCATCTAATCTGCCCATACGAAGCCAACTAAAGGAGCAAAGACTTCAGTCATCACCTCCAAGTACAGATTTTGTTGCTCAGCACAGGATCTTCACATTGCTGCGGGAATTGTCAGTGAATGTCATGGAAAGGCCCTCAGACTGCGCGCAGCAAGGGGCGAAAAGCAACAACATATTTATAAACTTCAAACACCAGCAGAGATTCAGTCAGACATGAACAACCCTGACACCAGAAACGGTGTCACATGAGAGGGATACTTACGCCGTTAAAATAGAAAACTAAAATGTAGAAAGGCTTGCGTCATCTTGCGGATATTATTTCTTTTTCTGCAAATTTTTTTCAAATTCAACACGGTCCAGGCCTCGAGTCGCTCCATGCAGACAGACCTTATTTAGTTTAGTTCTTATAGTTCTTCTTTGTGCTTTGGCTGCCCAAAAATATACCTGTACCTGAAAACATCTAAAATAGTTCATTAATCTGGTTGTCTGATAAAACTTATACGAATAGTTTAGTAATACTGTTCTCTAAGCATCAGATGTTATGAGGAATGTTTGAGACTCTTATTGTGAAGGATTAAAAGAAGTTCCGTGGGATGCTCCAACTCAAGTGAGAAACAAATAGACCCTTTAATAAAATTATTTTCTTGTTATTTTGATTCTAATTTCAACATTACATCCATGTTTTTCCATCTGATGTGGCACTAATGCTCCTTGGTACGTGTCAAGTCTTTGGTGGATTTTTTATCCTGTTCCTTTAAGACACAACTTTAAGATTCTATTGACCTGTTTTAGAGTTTATTTAAAGGCTTGACAGTTCTTAAAAGCACACGCTGCAAGTTATACCATCATGGTCAGAACCTGCAAAGAAAAGGAGAAAAAAAGCAGCCAAAGTCTGGAAAAAAATCTGATCACTGGAAGTAAAACAAATAAATGACAGGTTTAAGTGCCAAGTTCACTCATTTTTTCAACACATCTGCAGTGGTCTCTAGTGTAAATGAATGTATTGAGCGGATCTGACTCTGCTCTGCAACGTTGATGTTTTATCTCCACCAATAACACAAGCCTGGAGGAGTTCTGCTGTGTGGTGGAGTTGCTAATGCTAACGGTTAGCTTCTACTAGCCCAGGCGTTCTCTGCTGTTTCCTGGACGCTAAACCAACAACAGCCTTCCCCGTCGTGAGTCAAGATGGGTGAGTCCATGAATGTTCAGTGACAGTGTGACGTAGATCTGTCAGGCTTTTCTAATCCGACCATTTATCGGTGATTAATGCAGAAAATAGGGTTAGAAGACAATTTTCACGTTCAACTTGCATGAGAAACTCAGAGCAACCGATCATATTTAAAAAAACAAGTTTTCTCAGTGAACTTGGTCTTTAAAACTTTTGCACAGTACTCCATTAACCTGGGCATTCTGATGCTTTTAAAATATTATAATTGTAGCCCGGTACCAAACGATCCATGAGCCGGTTCTGGTCCTCATCCAGGTGGTTGGGCTCTCCTGAATTAGAAAGCAAAAAGGACACCGTGTCACTTGTGTATTGCCTTTTCTTTAGTACTTTACATATAACGGGAAAATACAAGGGTTTATTTTCAAGAGAATACAGGAAATTTTACAGTGCTCTGTACATTACAATATTATAGTCAGTGTGGTGGTAACTCAGCTCAGCGCCGAGCCGTGGATGTCGTGCACAGTTCACCGTGTGAATGGTTGTGGGGGAGGGGATACAATTCAAAATCTTCATTTACATGTTGTAAGAAGTCTCTGTTAGCAGCTCGAAGAGAAAAAACACAAAAAGTATGAAACATTTGTACAACAAAAATGACAGAAAATGCATGAAGAAGGAGAATTAAAAGTAATAATTAGCATGTGAGCAAATCCAGAGAACTGATGGAGAATCTGCTGTTGGACAATTTCTACTACTCTGTATTTAAAAGGTCACCAGGTCGGGCTTTCTGCAGTCACACTCAACATAAAACACCCAGATTTGTTAGGATTTCTACATTCATCCTTAAAGATCATCACTTAGAGGTAAAACCAAAACTTTAGCAGCGCTGAAGCTCGGTGCAGATGTTTGAGAGAAAAACACAAGTTAGACAATTAAAAATGTTTTTTAAACCACCAGAATTAGGTCATTATTAATTTAAACCACATATAACAGAAAGAGGACATGCAGTAAACCCACTCCTGGATTCATGTGGGTTCTATGTACATGTATAGTCAACGTTTGATGAATTTTCATCAGCTTGTGATCCTTTTAAGGCAAATTAAAACCAGTTCTGCTCCAATATTTACATTACTGCTGCGATAGTTATTCAATCTTTAGTTTTCCTTTACCGCTCTGATCTGATCACTGATAATTTAGCAAATACAAAGCTAGCTAATGAGAAAAAAGGCTTTCATTTAGTTGTTGCCTCCTGTATGAAGCTCATATTTGCAAAAAAGAGGACTCCGGATTAGAGCCGATCTAGAAATGCTGAGAGGAAAAAGCAGGTAGGACGGCAACAAAAGGCAATTTGATTGAAAGCTCTGAATGACAAACGAAGCTCATTATCAAAGCGATGTTTGCTTTCTCACAGGTTTGCCATTTAACACAAAAGTACAATCAAAGCCCTTAAAATTCAGAGTAGAGAATCAGAGGAAACAACCTCAGAGAGTCGTTTTCATCTCGTGGCGCTCATTAGTCCTCAAAGAAACTCGTTTCATGTGAGATCAGAGCAGGACTATTATTAACCTTCAAAAATCATCTCTAGTTATCCAATCTAGTACCAAAAAACTACGCTAATAGGGCAACAGCAACATGATTAACTCCTCTGTCGTTCTGTGGTGTCTGCCAGTGCAAAACTTAGTTCTCTGATTAAATGCAACCATTATCAACCAAAATGGTTTCATTTCAGTCGTTCAGACTTTTCATCAGTAATGTTTTCATTTGTGTCCCACCAGTTTCTCAATAGGGTGCAACAGTTGGAAACAAATTGAAAATAAATTATCTTTTACCTTCGGTTTTTATCCCAGGAAAGTATAAAAAAAAGACCTTGGGTTATTTTGTTTTTGAATGGGTAAGTGAAATTATTTATCTTTGTCTTACCCTTAACTTGATCCTGAAGATTTCATGTAACATTTACACAAAACCCAGTTCCAATTAAACCAATTAAAAATAATTTTATTGTAAAATCATAATGTTTAACATGTTTTGGGGGCTCGTCCGGGATTGGTGTTTTTGCACCAGACCCAGGAGCCATGATCTCCTTCCAGTCTTCACCTAAAGTCCCCTCCAAATAGTCCCTAACCCTACAAGATAAATTTAAAGGGTGTTTGATTAGTAATTTGCAAATAAATCAATATTTTAACGTGACCAAATTGTGAATAGAACATTTGCACAACAGTCTCCAACTAACAGCTCTTTGCAATTGCGTCATATTTAAAATTTCTCATAAAAACTGTACGAAAACGGTCTCCAACTAGTCCCAGCCCAGTGAGGCTACTGGTTTAACCGACTTTGGTTCTGCTCATTTTGATCAGTGTGTGACCTCTAGTTTATTTATTCCAGTTTTATTGGAACGGATGAATACAAAAACGGACTACGTAAATAAAATGACATGTTTGAATACGGTGGGAAAGCACGAGACGATGTGAACGATCAAATCAATTATGTATTCAGTGACCTTATTTAAGGGTGCGTTCCATTTCCTGCAGACCTGTGAGGATCTTGTGGTCCATATATTTCCTTCTTGTGTGATTCTAAATGTATTTTGTTACATTTCCAATTCTGATGCACAGCAAATTCCCATGAGGAACAGTCGAATGTGAAGTGTTTTAAAGAAAAATCCATTTATTATAAAAGCAACACTAAAAGATTCCCAGACTTTAAAGTTTCTCCACCATGGAGCATTTGAAGCGACTCCTGCTCAACGTAATTATTTACACATAGGAATGTCTGCATGTATGTAGACCGGAGATGGCATGCGTGTGATGCATTATAACATGTTTGGTTGATTAATGTGCAGGAATATTTAATTACAACTTCAACATTTACAAATTTGGAAAAAACTGGCTGATTGTGCCTTAAGATCCCCTTTTTGTGTCACTTTAACAGTCTTTCGATGCTTTCTCCAGCCTCCTGATAGAGAGAAAAGTGTCTCATGTACGAAGTGAACTGTGGCCATTTTTAGTATATAAGGCATCAGATTTGTCGGGAACAGCAGGACTTGTGGTAGGCCACTGTTTTAAACTACCTACGAAATGTTGAAAATGTAAATAATGAGTAGAAACCATGAATGTGCTGCACAGACAACAACAATAAAGAAGGTTTTTGCCATTAAAAGAGCGCTGCTTCTACTTTGGCAGAAAAGCCCCCCAAATCAAAACCGGTTTCATTAGAGTCTTTGACAGTAGTCTGTTCATCAAAGGCCTCTTCGTTTGGATTAGTACTGCAGAGTCCGGCCGAGCCTCCGAAACGCCGCTGCATATTTAACATCGTCTAGACTCCTATCCATGTCAGGCTTACGCGGGAGTCGTATCCTGAAAGACAGGGAGCTGGAGCAGCTCTCCGAAGTGTCCATGGCTCAGCTTCCCAGTGAAACATGCTCGCTATAGCCAAGATTTACAGACGTCTCTAGTGGCTGAGATCCTCTGGTCAAGTCTTTGGCTTGCTTTGCATTCTCTTCCGTGTGAGGGTGTATGATTATACAGCACTGTGCAAACTACATGGAACAAACCCTAACCAAAACAACAGTTGGCCTTTTAGTCTGTGAAAAAGTATCTTTCACTTATGTGAAAAAGAGAAAAATAGAAAGGAGCTGTCCTTTTTTATTTTAGAAAGCTGAGACCTGCGCGTGACGGTGCACCTCGCGTCTCAGGCTATTTCTTTTATTCTGCGCATGTAATCGTGCAGTTCCTCTGGGTCTTTAAAGCCCATATCCTGGCAAACCCACTGAATGTCCTCTTCGTCTGCTATGGGGATGGAGTTGTAGGGCAGCTCCTCCGTAGGAAGGGTGGTGAAAGTGGTAAACTTGACTCTCTTGCGTTTGGAGGTGGGTGAACTGGCATCCTCGCTGTTGTCTTTCGTCGAGCCACCAGAGCTGCCGTCACCCCGCCCATGTACCTGGCTGTGAACGCTAGTCTGGGAACTGCCGCTACTATGGTGGTCCCCGTGGCAGCAAGTCTGTACACCCTCCAAGGGGTTGCTGGGACTTTCCACCTGCTGT
Organism: Aphyosemion australe; assembly: GCA_006937985.1. Taxonomy (NCBI): domain Eukaryota; kingdom Metazoa; phylum Chordata; class Actinopteri; order Cyprinodontiformes; family Nothobranchiidae; genus Aphyosemion; species Aphyosemion australe. Next base: position 659,132 of record SSNS01000164.1, on the reverse strand, counting down.
GGTGACAAATCACACTGGGCCCTCAGAGGTTGGCCGTTTCCGAGGAACACCCAGTGGTGGGAATGGTCCATGTTGGCCTGCCCCTCAGGAGGGATGCGCTTATGGCGGTATTTAAGCACAAAGACGATGCAGTTGATGAGAAAAACTAGTATAGCCAGGCAGAAGACTCCCAGCAGAGCATACATGCCGATCTCAAGGTCCGTCATGTTGCGGGGCGGATGTATAAAATCATCGTCTTCTTCCTCTTCGTCACTCTCAGTCGGTTGTTCGTTGCTAATTGTGGGGAAATTGGTATAATCAATGGGAACGCTGGCGGGCTGCTCATTAGACGTGTCATATTTTTTTCCATTGATGTCTTGATCAATGATCGTCCGCCTGGTGACAGGCACCAGCTCGATCTCGCCCTCCGTGGTAGCCTCTTCCTCGGAGTCTTCCTCCGGGCCAAACCGAACTTTGACATAAACTGCAGCAGATGCAATGACGCTTTTGCGTTTGGTCTTCTGGCAGGCCTCGCAGATGGTCATCTCTACACGCGCCGTTTCTCCAGATCCCTCGCCTTCTGCCACCATCGTGGGCCAGCGCTGCTGAGGCTCCTGGGATACCGACACGACTTTGTCATCCAGCGAGGAGGCGTTGAGGTTGTAGTCTTTGGGATCAAAGTAAATCAGAGGGGCGGCTGTGTTGTCGCTGAAAAACATCCAGACAGACAAACTGGCCTCCTGTCAGACAAAAACAAAACACAAATTAGATCTCTACAAAATAACTTTTGGTTTCCTTTGAAACCTGCAGGTAGTTTAGTGATCACAAAACAGGAACTTTTACAAGTGAAAAGATCTCTACTCTCCACAAATTCATTCCCTCAAGATTTTATTGTGAAACATGTAATTTAAGAAAAATACACAGAAAGTTATTTTTCAGTATCAGGATCAAATCTTTGTCCTCAACAACCCAAACCTTCAAAGCCCCGCTCCGTAAGTTCATCAGAGGCAGCTGAGGGACTTTCTGAAGGTTATTATTAAACACACTTCATGTATAAATAACAGCTCTTTTATTTTTTATTTCCACTTAGGAAAATAAATAATTAACCAGACTGCATTTTGTTTGCTTCATCACCTCGTGGTTGATGCAAAGCAGCTAAAATCCTCGAGATACATTAATGATACCTGGTTTAAAGCCGTACTCTGCAACTGTTTCATGTTTTTAAATCATGTTCTTGAGCCGGTTTGTGCTAAAATGACCCTTTACAGGGTTAATGAAATGTCACTCAGACCCCCACCGCCCTCTGTGGCCAGAATACCACACTTGCAACTTCAGAGTGGCGGTCCGGTTCCTGTTGGACTTAGTAAAGTGGAGCTGACATGCCTGGTGCTGCAGTCTGCTTCCTGCATGTTTTAAATCAGTAGTTCTCAACCTTTTTTGAGTGATGTACCCCCTGTGACATATTTTTTCAGCCAAGTACCCCCTAACCAGCACAAAGCAGTTTTGGTTGTAAAAAAAAAAAGACCTAAAACAGAGCACTGTGCCATCAGCGACTGATTTATTAATCTTTGGAACTGATAAACATGTACAAAATTCAAATATTTGAAAAAATAACTATTTGGAACATTTTAAATGTTAATAATTCATAACTAAATGTATTGGAAATATTTATCACCACTAACATGTAGTGATTTAGGTGTTCATTTTTGCATGGATGCTTTTTTAAAAATATATATATTAGGGGTGTACAAAGTACTCAAGCCAAAACTAGCACGAGTGGAAAGCCAGCCAAAAGAGATCAAGAGGGAGAAACTTGAAATGACCTCCACATGTTAAACCAGTCCTGTTTTGAGGGTTTTGTAATTGTTGCCACTTTAGTGCACCTGTCGTTAAGTCCATGAACACCAATACAGCTGAAAGTGATTAACAATGCCCTCAGCTGCTTCATCAACCAGAAAATTATCAGACAGGTTTCATTGATTTCATGCAGGGCCCAATAAAAAAAGTGTTCCTTTAATTTTTGTGAGCAGTGTATTTGGGGTCCTCCCTCATAAAAAAGTCAAACTAAATCGTTTTAGGTAACTAACATCACATATCTCCTATCACGCATACTTTAAACATTATCTGTGCAAAATATGACAATTACAATTTAACTTTGGCCAGTTGTGCAAAAAATAAACAACACAAAAACATCTTCAAACTTTACCTCAGATGTGTCAAATTTTGACATTTTAAGTAAGAAAAATGGCTGAAGAGTTTGGTATGTGAATGGTATGTAAAGGTTGTCATCAGAGTAAAAACCAATACTGATTATTTCCAATTTTACATTTTAATGCTAATATCGAACATCATAATAAGAATGGACAAACATCCCTGAGAAATCAAGTGTGCAAAAGGTTAAAAATGATGAGTTCTTAAACTTTTTGTCTTTAAAAAATCTGTAAACAAAAAAGCAGGTGATTCTTTATCTTGGATTTTTCAAAAGAACTTCCTCTGTTCTGAATCTTTCTCTTTCATGGCGTTGCCCGTGATTTGAATGTGTTCCAAAAAGCTGGTCTTTGAAGTTCTGGATTTGCTCCAATCCCTGAATCTCCAGAGCATTTGTGAAGCATTCGTAATATGTTCGGTACAAGCCTCGACTCGCTTCCTGCCTCTGATGTGTGTACGGGCAAACTGCTTTCAAGCACAGAGGAAGGAGGAGCGGCGGGCGGACGGCCATGCTGTCCTTAAAGCTACGACACGGCTTGTTTCTGCTGCGCAGGCGGATCAAACACGCAGCAGCAGTGTGTGCCTCGAATGATGAATCTGTCTCCTTGTATTTGCAGAGCACGATGGTCTCATTTGGTATTTTCTATTACGTCCTGTCACTCCTCACCATCTGTATTCTCCCTGTGGAGACGCTGGATGAAATGCCTCAGATTCTACCTGGTGGTTACCTGACAACACTCATCTGCCACATACTGAACCCCATCAGCGTCCGCGTAATCAGGCAGCGTTTGACAGTCTCTTTTGTTCACAGCTTGCTTAAACATCAGCCACCCAGCGTCTGGACGAATGACGGAGTGGGAGAGTTTTGTTTCAAAAGCTGGAACAGTTGCAGACTCACTTTAAACAGAAGAAGAAAAACCGTTGTTCGGGGTTGTAAATCATGCCCATATTCCACCAGAGCAATCCCCTGGCATCACCGCACGGCAATAAGAAGACAGGTCTGGTTATAAATAATCCACTGAATCTGTCAAATGTGCTTTTGTGGATGAGTGTGATAAAGTCGACAATATGATTAAATTTCATCACTTGGACTTCGCTGCATTCTTGGTTTGTTCTTTATGGCGTCATACGTAAACCGAACTGCTCGGCTCATAAAATATGCATAAGCACTGTAAATATTTGCACCATCTTGAGACGTAAATATAAACTTCTCCAATTCAAAAACTGTCTTACAAAGCTGCTCGTTTACGTGAGCGAGTAGATCACAGAAACAGGCGAACCTTCAAAGACCGAAGGCTCCGAAGGCTTCGAGGTCGAAAATAATCGAACGTTATCAAGGAAATAAAAGAGAAACATGCAAAGAGGTCTATATTTTAAAACTCTACCCATCATAGTTTATGTGTTTCATTCATTTCTTGAGTAATAGAGGACATTTAGAAAGTTTTGCCGTGAAACAGAATCAAATGGCTTGAAATAGCTCCAGCGGTCCTCCGAGAGATTTGCCGCCGGAGGAATTGGCTGCCTTTTACGGCCCGGCCTTGGAGAGCACTTAGGACAATACATTACAATAATTAAATTTCAAGGTGGCCGAGAAGCGGAAAGCAAGAAAAATCGGGATTTAATGCCCACTTCTCCTTCACTCATGCCTGATGTGGTTGTCGTTGCATTTTTAGCAACTCGTCCGGTGAAAGGGCAGAGCGGGAAAAGCAGTGAAGTGCACACGTTCAGGTGAAGCCGGGCCGCCAATCAAACTCAGCTCTATACGTTTGTTCGCCACACGGTTGCAAAGATAAAAGGTCCTTTTTTTTCCTCCTCTTGCTTCACAAATAAAATCAATACAGGGAATAAAATATTTGAAGGGTTGAGAAATGTTTCTGTTTGATATGAGGCGCTGGAGGGATTCACAAACTAACTTCATTTCAGATGAAAGAATTATTTATTTTCAAATCTTATTTATATAAAATAAAAAACGTTGTAGACTTCTAAGTGTAACTCAGAGTTGTCCGAACCTTGAGACAAGGGCCGAAAATGTCAAGTTAAAAGCCCTCTCAGGACACAAAATCGTAATTTGTTTATTTAAAACAAGCAAACATTATTTTATGTGGATTTATTTAATTTATAATGGTCAAAAAAGGCCTAAAACATGCATGTTGGTAAAAATGTTACAAAGTGGCCCCTGGATCCGCTTTGGACATGCCTAATGTAATCCAAAGAGGTTCGAATGAAGGCAACTGGTTTCTTTGGTTTCTAGAAACCAAAGAAGTCCAGTTGCCTTCATTCAAACCTCTTTGGATTACCATGACCTGGATGACAGAACCTTCACCAGCATATGCCTGATGTAGTTAGCCTTTCGCCGGCCCCGCCCCCAGAACGGCTATTGTCCAATCACACATCATAGCAACCGTTACTATCCGACAACTCCAAACAAAATGATGAAGCTAAGCCTAATTTACTACTAAGCATTAGCCTCGATAGTAGTCGCGTCTCCTTCGTTTTCCCTTCAGAACCTCCTCATCGAGCTCAACCAGCAAGCCAGCAAGCATGAGTGCTCCCCCCGCCCGCGGCTGGGCGGAGGTCCGCCTCCCAGACTATCCAAGACTCTTTTAAGACACACCGTGCCGGCAAATCAGCGTAATATTACCTCAACCGTGTGTCTTATAAACGCACATTAAGCCTTGGCGCAACAGTGGGTGGTGTCATGATCACGTGATGAATTAATGCCGAGCTCCGGCCGGGAACTAAAAATGAAAGTAAACACGGGCATAAAAAGTTACATTTTATAAACAGACTCAGCTGAGATGATCAACTGAGCGATGCAGAGCGCCGGGAGCTTTTCTCCGTTAGAGCTGCCTGCAGCTCAGATCATCTGACATCTGACATCTGACAGCTCACAGGGACACCGCATCGCCGGCACCGCTCCTAGGATCCACGCGTCCCCGGACGCTGGACCTTCTCCCAAACTCCCAACTCCTTGTTCCCTGCTACGCTTCGCTCAGCGGAGCCGACACTAATGTATCCCTCCACTGCATACTGTAACCTTTTTGCCTCGATCTGGATGATATTGAGGAGGAAATTTTTCCAAAAAATGTCGCTGACATGCATCTGTCTACTTCTTTCCATCGCGGAAATCTGTGGAGCTGCAGTATTTGATCCACTTATTGTTGGAGTTGGCAACAGTAACTAAGGGGGGGCGGGGCTTGGCGAAAGGTCAATTGGATGATCAGATAATTTGACCCTCTAGAGCTGCTGTAGATAGTTAGCATGCACACAGTTAGCATAGCAACAGCATTCAGAGTTTAGAAAATGCTTCAAAGTAATAAAAATGATGATGAGGTGTAGAGAAACATAACTTTCACTTAAACTGCAAGGAAAGTTTTCAGATTGATTAGTTTTAGTAGAAAATTGATCTCATCTGGCCTTTATTAGCTGTTAGCTTCACAGACATGAATACGTAGACGCCCCATTGGGCGCTGGAGAGCGTAGCCGCCATATTGGATGGGTCCCTCACTGTCCAAACCCAACTGGGGTCAACGCAGGGTCAGCTTTGCCCGTATTTTCTACAGCCCACGATTGCAACAACCGGCACACTATTGAAAACAGATCACGTGGGACTTTTCTGGGACTTTTCTAGCCTACCTGTTGGGATTTTATATTTAAATGTTTTTATTTATTTTATTTATTTACATTTATATTTTAACTATCATGCCATACCACATCTGCTTTTGTGAAAAAGCATAAAAAATGTGTTTTTTAGTTGGGTAAACACCTTCCTCAGTAGAAATGAATGCACTGGGCGCGAAAGGAGACCCATCCAAGATGGCGGTCGGCCACTACGGCAGCTCCAATAGGCAGCGCCAGTTCACGGGGTGTTCACGGAGCATAGATGCATCGTAGAGGTCTCCCTTACCCCAGTGGCGCCCCCAAGGAGTGGTCAGGGGTGGCCATTGCTGGCCCCCCAGGGAAGACCAGTGTTCTTTAATAAATCATGTTAATGTTCACTCAAACCTTAAATTCATCTTATTTAATCAAGACATAAATGTAAAACCCAATAATAAATGATACAATTAATGAGTAAAGAAAAAATCAGACTAAAAAACATGTATATATGTTCCTGCTGCTCACCATTAAAAAAAAAGTTTATATCTCCATATATTTTTGTGAAGACAGCAACAAGCAAATTAAACTAAAAATTAAAATTCTAAAATAAACTTTGAAATAACATTTCAAATAACTGAAATGTCTGATATTTTGTATTTCTCAAGTGTTTTAGATGCATATTGTTTTTTAATTCAAATGAATAAAGGAGCAATGCAGGCTAAACTGTCCCAGAGTTACCTCAAGGGCCAATTTGGTGCACCACCCCAAAATTCTCTCTGGCCCCATCTGGCCACCCTTATCAATATTTTCTGGGGGCGCCTCTGCCTTACCCGCCTACAGCTAAATCCGGCCCTTCTGACATGGCTCCTTAGCTTTGACCAGAGATAACATAAACCTGAGTTGTATTTATATGTCAACAGAAAAGGATAGAAACAAAACTCGCCTCATAACAATCCATAACGATAAACGTGAATCCATATAAATATGACATTTTGTTTTTCCATTCAAATTTAATTCCATTACAAACTGGATCTGTTTGGAAGGAATTCATATTTTGACTTGCAAATCAATCCAACATGCGGAGTATTTGTGCTACTTCCTGATTAAGATGCAGTTCTCAGGGCAGACATCGTTTACCTCAGTCCCCGCATCAGGCCATCCATCTAAATAAAACTCAACAACAGGTTTGTATTTGTTTGCAAATAAAACCAGTCATGGCTTAACCCGGAGGGGTTTGAGGACACGGCGCTTTTGGATTTAGCATCAGCTGTTAATGCTTGATATTTACCTCAGGTAGACTGCAGGTAATTTAGCTGCCGGTGCACACACAGGGCTTTATAAATATGTATGAAGGATTGTGGTGCAACCGGCATCTTTATGATCTGCTCGTGTGTTCAGCAGACTGAAATATAATGCAAACATTGGCGGAAACTTTGGATGTGGAGACGAACACTTTCTTTTTGGTTTTATGTCAGGAAATGAAAATAAAAACTAAACTAAACAAACCAGTGGCGTAGCAAGGCTGAGCTGGGCCCGGGGGCAAGTGTTGCTTTAGTTTTTATTTCTCTCTGTCCCTAAAAAGGAGACGAGCCTGATGATCAGTTCCTGACAGCCACAGTTTCTCACAGCCGGTTTCAATCCACCTCCTAACAAACCCTAAACGTTTGCGATGCGTTCTCATCTCTGGAGACTCTCTGGATGCGTAAGTGGCGTGTAACGTAACAGAGGCGTTTTACCGGCAAGCTCTATTCCGACCGAGAGCGTTTCAGACGCGAAACGGGAGCAAAAGCATTCCACACAGCTGATCCCGAGAGGTCAAAAAATAACGGGAGAATTCCAACACCACGCATGGTTTCGGAAGTTCACACGATAACAAGCACGTAGAAAGACGGCTGCATTTATCCAAAAAGGTCTGTGGTCTGTTTTCTGTTCCGTTTACTTCGGCTACGGAGGTAAGCAGGAAATGACGTATGTTTTTTACTAGTTAAGCAACTGGAAATCTGCATGTGACTTTTATTTTGAAAGTTTCCGGATGTTGTACACTGCTTTTGTGTTTGACTTCCTGTCCCGATCTGGACGTGTAGCGTGTAAAAATAGACTCAAAACGTAAGCAACGCGTCCTGACGACGTGATTCCTCGCGGCCGATAGACAGGAATTTGGCCACTATAACGGCGGCTAATAGCTGTAAATTACACTTCGCGATGATTACGCGTTCAGTGGAAACGAGGGGTTAAGCTGGGGTCAACCTGATTCAAGATGGCCTCCACAGGCAATTGACCTTAGAAAACACAAAAATAGCAAAAGTCTGTACTTTCTACACGTTGGTGTGGCAGAAGCTGAGAGTCATTCAAACACAAACAGATAGTGTGAGATCTGACCAAGAATTAACTCTGTCATTTCTGCACATTAGAAGATCTTAGTGTAAATCTCTGACATGCATTCCTTCAATATATGATGGCTATCGGCATTTAACCCTTCGATTAGCAGGTTAACCATTTGATAGAACAGTTTAGCCCTAAATCAAAATGGAAAACTAGATACTAAACTAAATAAAAACAGGGATGTTTCAGTAAGAGGTTAAACAAAATGACCTTACATTGTAAATATATTACAGTCATTGCTTTTTCCTGAGTGTAGGAGCTAAAAGGTTGTTTCTCATTCTGCCCTCGGTTCATTTTTACCTCCTATGACAAAAACCAGCTGACGGGTTTGTGACGTTCCTTGCTGGTAAATCACGCCGTACCTGTTTGAGAGCCGTGAGCGTCTGGACGCCGGTTGCCTTGGCGACCATGGTGTGGCTGTTGCCCGGGCTGGGCTGCAGGGACAGGGTCAGGCCTGAAACAGCGTGAACACGCAGCTCCGTGATGGAAACCTTGTCATCTGTGACGGAGAAGGACGCCTCCCCCAGCACCGCGTCCACGGCCAGCGGAGACTCAACCTGCGGAGAAAAGACCCGTTTTTATTGCACCGCTGCAGGTTGGAGGGACATGGCTTTAAGTCCAGAATAGACAACAGCTTTATTGTCTTTTAAAAAACTCATAAAGCCCATGACAGGAGGACTTTAGATTAAAGTGCTCTGTGCTGCGCGTCCACGTGTCAATGCCTCTCAGTCGATCAGAGAGGGGGGGATAAAAGTTCCACTTGAGATGGAGTCCATCAACCTGCTGCCAGACAGCAGAGAACAATCAGAAGCTGCAGACGCACGTCTCAAAGTGACAGTTAGCTGAAAACACTTCTACTCAGCTGAGTGTCATGGCGTGAGATCCCAACAACCACTCGGGCTAATCCCAGGCCTCGGACGGGCTCCTTTCACCACTCACACAATATCAACATTTCACTTGTCCGTTACAGGCAGAGGTCACCGGGGACGGGAATCACGGTGAAGAGCCACTCAGCCAACCAGCCGGCCTTGCTCTCAGAGCTGTACGGGGGGAAATCAATTCCACCTTCATCTCAAGCGTTTTTATAACTGGAGCTGGAGTCGAAAGGCGTGTAAAAGCTGCAGCCGTGGAGCGCTCGGTGTCGACAAGCTTCTCTAATCAGCGTCAAAAGATTACTGTAAACAACAAGCGATGATTTAAACACGAAGTAACCTCCAGCAGCTGGGGACTCGCCTGGTTGATGCTCTGATTGGAACATTTTTATCTGATAAAAACAAGATAATAAATAACAGACGTGGCTGCAGTGCTGGGGGAGGTTTGCTACCTTTCTCTTGTCTTTGGGTGAGACGAGAGCTCACGTTCACACATCAGGAATCTGACACAGTCGAATAAAAAAGCACACATGAACATTTCAGAGAACCACACGTGGAAAAGAAAAAGCAATAAGAGGAAAAAGTCGGAGTGTTTTTTGCAAACGCATCTGTATTTTGGCAAACGAGGCTCTCCTCCTGCCTCCTGATTGCATCAGCCTACATGCTCGTCTCCTGCCGACTCATCAGTGCAGCCGTGCTTAAAAGTCAACGTTCTCACCCACTCGCCACAAGATTACTCAGCCACCCAGAGTGGTGCTAAGGTTCTGGGCTTGTAGCTCACCCCTTAACCCGCCTCCCTGCTCCGTCTGCACCGAGCAGCAACTCTTAACTCTTCCACCACCATTACCTGCACTCCCGCCTTTCAGCTTTTACAGTAAACTGCTCTTAACCTTTGCATTTCTTTAGCGGTACACTCTGCACACAGCTTCTGCGCTGACAGCTGCACAAAATGTCAAACTAGCAGGTTTGGATCTTGTTAGGTGTCTTTCCAAGTTCATCAGTGCTGCAGCTTCTTTTTGTTATATGAAAAACAATCAAATTCACAAAGAGGCTCAAGAGTTTGGAAAATGTGCTGTGATGATGTTAACGATTATTCCCATTATGCATTAAAATTCAATTCAGTTTATTTATATAGCATATATAGAGTCGTCTCAAGGCTCTTCACTAAGTAAACGTTCCAATACAGTTCAGTTCATTAAGCCAATCAGTAAAAAGTTTCCTATATAAGGAACCCAGCAGATTACATCAAGTCACTGACTTGTGTCAGTGTCTTTACAACAATCCTCATACTAAGCAAGCATGTAGTGACAGTGGAGAGGAAAACTCCCTTTTAACAGGAAGAAACCTCCAGAGGATCCTGGATCAGTATGAGCAGCCATCTGTCACGACTCACTGGATTGAGAAAACAGAGCACGCACGCACGCACGCACGCACGCACGCACGCACGCACGCACAAACACTCACACGTGTATTTTATATATTATGGTTGATATAAACTTAGTAAAACAAAGAATAATAAAGAATATAGCAAAGATACATTTTAAGACAGAAATAAGTAACAAGCAAATAAAGTGGAGGAGGTGGTTAAAATGAAAAAAAAAAAACAATTTTAGATGATGTTATTTTATAAACCTGGTATTTTTACACAGAAATGGACAAAAAAATCATCTAACTGGAAATTAGTAATGAACAAACAATTTTGTTTTCTATCCTTTTTACCTGCAGAGGCTCATGTTTGGGCGCTGAGCTCCTCTGCAGCTCAGATAAATACAGTGAGATTTACTGCATTAATACCACAGCAGGACATAAGGTTACTAATGCATCACTGGAACTTTTTATCCTGACAAATTCCTAGAAGCTAAAATAGAAGCAGATGAAAAAAGGAAGAAAAAAAAACACGACTTCTGCAGCTACAAACCTCTGCAGTTCCCGTTCCACCTCCTTATGCATATTGTTGGTTTGTGATGGATTAATGTGCCAGAAAGAAGAGTTATGCTACGCTGGGCACAAGCATGTGCACATGGACTCAAACAGGTTTGTGTGGCTCCCAAACCCCAAAGGCATGATAGCAAATGGATGAATAAAGTAACCCTTAAAGTTTCCCCCTAGCCAGATGATGGATCACGCTCCGCGGGAGCTCCTCTTACAGCAGCAAATGTAACTTGATTTTAAATCTTATTTCTAGGAACAGAGCAGCTGAAAAGGGAGGTTAATACAGCTGAAGCTCCAGAGTCTGTTTATTAATAAAGACAGAGGGGTGAGGCCCGCGTTCTGAGCAAACAAAAGTCAGATTGGGTTTAAAAACGCCGGATTCAGCTCAGGTCAGATGGACGATGACTCTGCAGAAGAAAAATGTTTGCTCACGATTGATTTTCTGCTGTTTCACATTCCACCCAGCCGCGGCTGATATTTTCCAATTAAAGCGACTAAAAAGAAACTCTAACACTCTAAAGAATAATCAATATTGGCAACGACGTCTAAATGTCAGAACACATTGTGAAGAGATACCACATTGTGCATTGATTGTGAAACAGAGGGATTTAATCACAGAAACTGATCTTGTGCAGGGTTATGATTCTTGTAGAAACATATTGTTTAGTCATTTATTCTTTGGCCTTCATCGGATTTATCTCAAACGCAGAAACAAACGAGCCCTTGCCGAAACTAATTAGGTGCTGCAGATAAAGTTTGGTGCTTGAACCTCCCACACGTCTAAATCGGAGCTCGACTTCACCCACAATCATCCTCAAAATAAAATAAATCATAGAAACATCGTTACTGCTTCCAAGATTTCCTTCTAACTGAAGACAACCTTTTCAACGTTTAAATAGAACAGGAGCGATCGTTGGCGTTTTACAGCAAATTCTCAAAAATAAACACATTCTGGTTTAAAAGCTAAGCTCCCAATCTGGGACTAAAATAGTATCTGAGCAGACCCACGTGTCGTTCATTACTCTTTGTTTTTACTGGAAAAACAGGTATATAAATTAGGGGTGGGAATTTAACGCGTTAATTATGATTCATTAGACAAAATAAACGCATTTGGGCCCGAGGGTCCCCCAGTTGGGACGTTTAGCAGCAAAATACTTTGACTACAAGACCGTCCAAACCTTCTTTACATGCTCCAAACAACTAAAACTACAATCAAACGAGTTATTGGAAACCCCTCTACATGACTCTAACCCTAACCCTCTGCTTCATTGTTTTTAATTTAAAAAACTGCTTTGGGGCAAATTTTCTTGAACGATTAAAATGCGATTAATCAAGATTAATTCATTACAAAGCCTCTAATTAATTAGATTATTTTTTTAATCGAGTCCCACCCCTAATTTAAATTCATAATCACATCAGACATATTTAGGCAAATTAAAACGATCTCTTAAGTTTATTCTCCACTGCTCAGAATAAAAAAATAGTTAATTCGTTTTTGGGAGCAATTTATTATTTATTACGATTATAATCAGTACAGGAAATGGCGCCCTATTTGGCTCCCTCTAGTGGTGGCTGGAGGCAGTGTTGTACCTGAATGCATTCGTTGAACGATCGTTCGTGAACTCGTTCGTTTTTTTGGTGAACGTGAACTGAATTCGCTCGTATTTTGCCAGACAAACGTTAAAGTGAGCGCGCTCATTCTGGCGTGTGAACGGGTTTATGAACAGCGTTCTCTCGTTGTTTGAGCTCCAGACTTCAACAGAGCTAAAGCTTTAGCTAAAACTTCCAAAACGTTCGGTGAACCATAGACTTTATATAAAGTAGACCCTGGAAATGCAGCCGCCATAGAGAGTAGCGGTCGGTGTGGCGCTTACTCTTCTATGTCTATGCTGTGTGGAGGACGGACGTCATGGTGCGTTCCATTTACCTCGGAAAATATACAACCGCACATAACATCGATTTTAGATGCACCCTTACAAGTTTATCTTGTAAAATAAACACGTTTCCACCACAGCTACTATTGTTATTACAAAGAAATGTTTTATTAAAGCTTGAAGTTAGATTAAAAAACATTCTCTGACTTAGAGAGGTGTTCCAGTTCATTATTTCTACTGGGAAGTTAGAATTTCCGAGTATGGGATTAACTGGAACGAAAAGTGGAAAGTATCAATCTGAAAACACGAGTCACAGATTGGCAGCAGTAATATTTAACTATTCATTTATTTGCTTTTTTAAAAACACTTTATAAGTTCTATAACGTTTTCTTTATCTTTGGGCCATCAAGTCAGAAAATGTATTCACAAAATTTGAGAAGTGACTTAATTTAAAGATAATTAAATGTTTTGCACTTTGAGGTACATCCTTGTTTCCTATCTCAGCCTGGTTCTTCCCTCAGATTAATTATTAATCTTTTAATGAAAGCCACTCAGTTTTTCTTCATGCTATTTAGTATATATATATATATATATATATGAAAATAAGAACTATGAACTAGTTCGTTTTTGGAACAGTGAACTTAGTTCAATAAATTTTAAATTATGAACTGAATAATTAACTAGTTCATTTTAAAATGTATGAACTCAATTTTGAACTGGTTCGGTTTTAGAACGAACCTTCCCAACACTGGCTGAAGGATATTTTCATCATCAGTGTTGCCAGATTGGGCAGTTTACCGCAAACTTGGGCTGTTTTTATTCTGATTTGGGCAGGTGGACATCATTTGGGCTGGTTTTGGAGGAATCGTCCTCTACAGCCCACTGATAAAACAGCAAGGAAGAGACATCACCACCACTCTGAGGAAGATGCCAGATGAGCATCGAAACTGTCAGGTAAATAACAAACATTACTACGTGTATACTCAAGAACACGAAAAAACAATGGTTTGGAGGAAGTTTGGTGGTTTTCGTTTTAACCTATTAAAAACACATTTCAGCCAATAATTCATCATTATTGGTTCATAGCAATGTCTCCTGATCTCTCCACCACTGATTGGCTATTGCCATCTGCTAGGGCGTTGACAACGCAGAGCAGAAGCAGCAGCGGAGCAGCTGAAACAACTGTGGCTTACAAACTTAGTGGTAAGATGCAGAAGTGGGAAAAATATAAGAAGAGTTACAGAAAAGAGTGGGAAAGCCACAATGATCTTAAATTGTGGATAGCGCCACCTAAAACTGATTATGCCCAGCTCACAGCAAATTTTGCAATACGGACAAACGGGCTCACCTGAAAGATCTCAAGGACCACGCCAAAACACAGAAGCACCTGATGCGGTGCCTCACCAGAATTGCATGATGCCACCAGTGCAGTGAGTCATTTGTGACGACCAGAAATGCCGTGAGCTCCACATTGCAACATATGTAGCTCGTCACACTTCAGCCAATGCAGTGGATGACTTGGCTGACGTTCTGCAGGATGAGATTGGAGCCTTTCAGAACCAAGTACAGCCGTTCTTTCCAGAAGAACTTCAAGAGGACATCAGAGACTCACCATACTTGCTTTACTTGGATGAAACAACCGACGTCATCGTAAACAAGTTACTATACACACGTGTTACATACCAATCAACAAACACATGCGGTTTGTCAGCGCTGATCTGGGGCTAACTGAACTTTCAAGCACAGATGCTGCAGGGATTGTTGATGCAGTTATAGAGTCGATGCATTCTGGTTGGAGGTGGGATCTTTCAAAGATGCTGCAGGAAACGCTTTCAGGATTTAGCACTGCTCACGCTTTAGTTTTGTCTTGGTGCCTGGAGCCGGTCAGCACCAGGACGTACTTCCTGTCTGGTCTGAACGCTGTTTCCTGTTGCTGCTCACCTGCATGAACAGCTGATTTGGTCTCAGAGTCAGCTTGGATCACATCTACATCCACAGATCTTTTCAAAGGACCTTTAATTGAATTTTGATTTAAAAAGCCTGTTTTCCAGGCTGAACCTGATCAATCTGTTGCTGAGTGAAAATAGAAATACACTTATAAAATTATTAGTACAGCAACTCAAAGTTTAAGTTGCTTTTGTGTGAGCTTCAACCAGAGATCAGTTAGAGATTTGTTTAGACCTAAGTAACGTTTTCTTTATTTAAGCAAGTTTATGCCGTTCTGCCTTTGATCAAATAATTATCACAACTCCACACCTTGGTTTCACAACAGCACTTTAATGTACGTGTCTTATAATAAAGTATTATGGTTTGTCACCTCCCACAGAAGAGGAGCTCATTTACACGACTCTGCTCGTCTGTGTGTGAAAAACAAAAAAGCTGGATGAGTTTAGCAGAAATGGTTAGTCACACTGAAGCTGTAAAGAGTTTTAGGATTTAAATAACTTTGAGCTGTCAGCTTTGAATCTATTAATGTTTGGGATAAAACAGGCTGAGGAGTTTGTTTCTGCTGAAACACCCGAGGGTGCCTTAAAAAAGATTTATTTGTTTCAAAGTTTTAAACAAATTCTTCAGAAAAGCAAATAAAGACAAAAACTTTGGTCAAGTTTATTATTGACTCTGTCTCCTGATTTTAAAATGATAGCTGCTGCTTTCAGGTGGAAATTAAGCTTCAAATGAGCATTTGAAACATTAAAAATGAAAACCCACAAGAGAGGCGCTCCCCCCGACTGTTATCAATTTGTTTGTGATGTATTCCAGGGAGCGAGAGCTGATGGAGTGCAGCAATTTGGTTTTCATTTTCGTCCAGATTGCCTCATTTTCTTTTACCACAGTTGCTGATTTCCATGTTTCCCACAGCGGCTGTGGACCAGAAAACTAAAATCCTCCACCAGACTGTTCTGGGATGGTGGAGACACATCAGCCTCAGAAACAAGATAAATAACCATAAAAAAGCTAAATCATGACTTCAACGTCTAGCCGTGCAGAAATTAATCCTGCTCTATTTAATGTTAAATCACCAGACTGGAACTCCATACCGACAGTAGCCGAAGCAAAATGATTTTGTTCTGCATGTCGGTCTGGTCACGCTCCATTAGAGCCTCAGCAGGTCTACCACTGGCCTGAGCAGTAGGATGTTAGGCCAATCACAGCGCTCTATCGGTTTGGTGGGCCAATCACAGCGCTCTATCGGTTTGGTGGGCCAATCACAGCGCTCTATTGGTTTGGTGGGCCAATCACAGCGCTCTATCGGTTTGGTGGGCCAATCACAGCGCTCAATTGGTTCGGTGGGCGGGATGATGATACGGAGCGAAACAACAAAGATGGCGGCGGCTCGTTTGAAACAGCTTTGGCATCAACTCTGGACTATTTAGACTTGGGCTTTTCTCTGAGTCAAGAGCAGATAGAGGTACTTAAGTCCTTTATTAAGAAAAAGGACATATTTGTGTCTTCAACAGACTATGGAGGACTTGCCCTGTTGACTGACATCCATAGCGGTGAGTACGTCACGTTGTTCGTTGTCCAATAGCATGTGGAGACAGTTTGAAAGACAACCGTAGATCCCGCCCCACAACTGAGCTCTGTCTATGGGTCGTGGCCAGACTATATATTCATATGGCTAGCCAGGCTACTAAATCACCAAATTAAATGTGCACCAAATCAGGAAACCATCATATAACAATTTTTGTTTTAATATATTTTCTATTCTAATAAATGAGACAATGAGGATTCCAGACTGCACCATGGGCGTCCTTGACCGGGGGTGGGAAGGCGCTCCATTGATAAACAATTTAATTCAATTCAATAAAGTATCAAAGACAAAAACTTGCAAAACTAAAGAAAGATGTCCTGAAGTGAAATAAAGAGGTTTTAAAACGATATTTTAAGTTGCATAAACTTTTGATGTCATCACAATTCAAGATGGCCACCACAGCAAACCAAAACAAAAAAGGCTATAATTCTATTCTCTTAATTCTCCTGATATTGAGCTAAAATATCATTTAGGAGCTGAAAGTCGTTCCAAACACGTTATTCTGACCTCTAACTGATCTCAACTAACAAACCTCAAACTCAGGAGGGTCAGAAACACTGAATCAAGTCAAACTTTACGTTTATATTACCGTTTACATTCCTGACAACAGCTGATGGTTAATGAATGAACAAACATCAATGATGTAACATCGTAGGAAACTCTGATTCAGGACAGGACCGGTTGATGAACGGCGAGGTCTCATCTGCATAACGCTGCAGTCAGGTGGAGGTCAGCTGAAGCTGTTCAGCTCCTTCAGAGCAGAGCGCTCAGGTGAATTTATCATTAGAGCTGCAGGCGGGGAAGGTGGAGTGGAGCTGTCACGCTTTACATGCTCTTAAACACGTCTGTCGCAGTGTGAAACTGAGCGTGGCGTCAGCCGATGCAGCGGTGATATTTCACCGATGGTTGAACCAAACAGAAGATCAATGATGAGCCGAGCGGCAGATTGGCACCGACCAGCTGAGACTCTTCATGAGTCCAGGCTGCTGCAGCACGTTGGTTTAGCCCTCGTGCACGTCTACGGCAACATGAGATTAAGATTTCTGCAGCTTTGTTTATTTTCTAACATCAAATTAACACAAATAAATAACAGAAACATTCTAGAAAAATTACATTTTCATTACAAAATGAAGATCTAAGCAGAAATTATTATATCTCAAATATTTTACACTAAAGTCTAAAGCTGCGGGGTTGATGTTCACACTGGGAAGTGCTGCACATTTTCTAGATGTCAGAGACAGATCTTTTTTTTTTTGCAGCCACTTGGTACTCCCACAGCATGAAGATGTGCTTAAAGAGCGCACAAACAGCTTCAGACTAACAGAAATTCAGAAGAAAAATATAAACAGACAAACAACAAACATATATTTTTGAGTCAAATGAGTGGTTTTGTATCCTAGAGTGACAGATTCATTATTTTTTAAAAGGAAAGTCTTGTTTCTACATAAATGTGGGTACACTCTAAACATAAACAACACCAGAGCCTAGCGTCTAGTGTGGCTGAACAACAAACATAAAGTAGGATGTTTATTGTTTTTGTGAGAAATAGAAGCTCATTTAAATGTCATGTTACTGAAACTGTCTTTTTAAGAAGCAACAAAAGGAGATGATGCTACAAAAGACGGGTTTCCATCCAGCTCTGTTGGACGAAAGTGAAGCTATTCTATCTCATCTCAATTCATTAAAGCTGCTAGAAACATGAAGATCTGAAGCAGCAAAGTAAGAACGACGTTAACAAATAAAAATAGAAAAAGGTCAAAGGTGCATTCGTTTAAAAAGATGGGCGGGGCCTAATTATATACCGCAGCCAGCCACTAGGGGGAGCTTATTCTGCTTTTACGCCTGGAAGAAAGACATCCATGAGATCACGTCTAATCAGATAAATCAGGAAAATGTTTCTTTTTAAACCGATATACTTTGTGAAGGACTCCTGCGTCTCTGACACTTTGTTGTCAGGTCGGTTTGAACGAGCTGCATCATCGTATAAAATATGCAAACAAAACATTTTAACATACAGACAATTTGACATTATTCAGCCTTGTTTTGTTTTGTTTTGTTTCCCTGGCAGGTCAATTTCCCCCCCGAGTAAACGACGACTCCTACAAGCTGCAGCCTTCATCTTTAAGGAATGATGAGCATGTTTGTTATGTTTCCATCATGGTAATTAAGACTGATGAGCTCAGAGAGGCACCGCGCCTCTTAACGCTCGTCTGCACCAACACTTCTGAGATAATACACTGATGAAATACAAATGTAACACCACTTCAGATGCACAGAAAACAACACGCTTTCTGTTGTAAACTTTCATGCTGGTGCCTCCAACGCTGCACGCTGAGCAGAGGCAGCAGCTGCAAAATGAACCCAGTGCAGACCGAAGGCTCCCTCCCACAGCTGCAGAAAACGTCTGCGCAGTTTCCCTTCAGTTCAACAGGAAAAAAACTACGGACACTTTAAAATTTCTCAGGAAGATCAAAGGAGGATGAATCATGACAAATAACTGAATGTAGGAGTCAGATTACATAAAACGATGTTTGTATTTTTAGCTGCGTGTGTCAGAACCAAAGAGCAAAAGAAGATTCAAACATGAAGGATTTTGGATGTTTGGTGATGATGAGGATATAAAAATATTTTTATTACGAAATGATGCTTAAGAGTTAAATATAAAAACTATTACATGTTAGAAAGACTACGAGAGGGTGATGATGTTTTTGCCTGTGTCTAGTTGGAGTTGGATGAAACAATCATCAGATATGCTTCCACACCTGGTTCGTTTTTGGAGTCAATCTGATTCAAGATGGCGGCCATAGCTGATTAACACTTTTTTAGAGGAGTTTCACTGAGAAATGTATAATACTTGTTATTTTTTAAATACGATCGGTCACTCTGAGTTTCACATGCATGCAGAAGTGAAAATAGTCTTCCACGCCTATTTTCTGTATTAGCTGCTGAATAAAGCTTAGTCAAGGAAACGTTCGGGTCAGAAAAAAACACTCAGATCTACGTCAACTAAGAAAGAAGATCGGACAGGGAGCTTAAGTCACGACCATCTACTGCCGGACCATGGGTCCCCTACTGCCAAAGTAAATGAATGAGAGTCTATGGGAAGACATGAGTGTTTGCCTAATGTAAACACAAAAACGGATATACCTCGGTAGGGTTTACAAATGTTTATGTAAAATTCGACATGTTTATAGTTTTCTGAGTACTAACCAATCTCACAACATCTTTCATCAAAGCCAGCATCACCCTGAGTTGTGATTGCTGGTGATCGAGGTGAGCCTCAGGGTCTTGCTCTTGTGTCCCTGGAATTTTGCAAGACAAAAAATTACTGAAGTCTTAAACTAAAGCTCTTCTCCTGTCTCTTATAC
>SSNS01000164.1:610843-639308 GCA_006937985.1 Aphyosemion australe | reverse complement strand
CCTGTGTCTAGTTGGAGTTGGATGAAACAATCATCAGATATGCTTCCACACCTGGTTCGTTTTTGGAGTCAATCTGATTCAAGATGGCGGCCATAGCTGATTAACACTTTTTTAGAGGAGTTTCACTGAGAAATGTGTAATACTTGTTATTTTTTAAATACGATCGGTCACTCTGAGTTTCACATGCATGCAGAAGTGAAAATAGTCTTCCACGCCTATTTTCTGTATTAGCTGCTGAATAAAGCTTAGTCAAGGAAACGTTCGGGTCAGAAAAAAACACTCAGATCTACGTCACACTGCAAGTGTGCATTCATGGTCCCACGACTTGGTTTGCGACCCCGGAAGGTCGGAATGATTTAGCGGCCAGGAAAGAGCAGAGCGTGTCTTAGCTAACAGAAGCTAACCACTAACTCCACAGCATGGTGGAACACGTTCAGACTTGTGTTATTTATGGAGATTAAACATCAACGTACCATTTTTTTAACTAAGAAAGAAGATCGGACAGGGAGCTTAAGTCACGACCATCTACTGCCGGACCATGGGTCCCCTACTGCCAAAGTAAATGAATGAGAGTCTATGGGAAGATATGAGTGTTTGCCTAATGTAAACACAAAAACGGATATACCTCGGTAGGGTTTACAAATGTTTATGTAAAATTTGGCATGTTTATAGTTTTCTGAGTACTAACCAATCTCACAACATCTTTCATCAAAGCCAGCATCACCCTGAGTTGTGATTGCTGGTGATCGAGGTGAGCCTCAGGGCCTTGCTCTCGTGTCCCTGGAATTTTGCAAGACAAAAAATTTTGCGTCTGTGAGCAAATGGCAACAAATTTAGGAAAAGAGGAGGTGGCAACCAATTTGCAAACATGAGGATGAAGCTAATTGAGACATGATAAAGACATGTTGTTGCAATTTGTTTACAATCATGCAAATATGCAAACTGGCCATTTGTAAAACTTGTAAAAGTACTTTAAGTACCTATTCAGTGCTTAAATGAAAATGTGGATATTTTACAATAATTTGGTTTAAATATTGGGTAAAGAGTTGGCGTGGTAGCTGAGATTCATCCACATTACCTCAAATAAACAGATTATATAAGATGTTGCAATATCACAAGAGATTGTGCAAAACACTTTCAAGATCTGACCAAAGCAACTATGACTCCATCATTTCTCAACATTAGACGATCTCAGTTCAGAACTCTGAACGGGAGGCGAGAGCTACAAGCCTGTAAGGAATTTATATTTTAATCATGTTTACGAGTCAGCAGATAAACATCACAATAGCTAGATGTGTACTTTTATGTTTATACGTCATGAACGTTGAACATTCTGTGAATCAGACCCGGTTTATTTCCGTTCTGCTGGGTTAACGTTTGTTTACACACATTAATTTAATAATCTCTAATCTGTCCGTCTGGTGTTTCACTTCCAGAAGCATCAGTTGCTCAGTGATCCTCTGGATTAAACCTTCATCTCCCACCAGGTTTGGTGGACTCATCCAGCTGATCTGAGGATATAGAGTTACTAATAATAACACCTGTTATTTGTGTAATTCTGTCCCGTAAGAGTCATCCGAGTCAGGAATGAAATCTCTTCACACAGATGGAAAATATTGGTTTTATTTGAGTTTGTTTTGACTTGGTTTCACTATTTTCTGTCCGTCATTCGGAGCTGAAGGGTACTTTTATTTCCCCGGTGTTCTTTTGTTTAATATCAGACTTTTTCCACCGGGGATTTCTTTTTTTTAAACCGCTTCACACTCTGAGTCATTCATTAACACCTGCGCGGAAGAAGCTGCAGGTGTTGGAGGTGAAGTTTTAGAGCAGCTGGAGTTTTATTTTCCATCACCGGCCACTGATCATTTCACTTAACGAATGAATCAAAGTCCTGCTGGGAGCTCTGACTTACGGCTGGATTAATGCGGACCGACGTCCACCTGTAAATCCACAGAGAGCGGTTTTTAATTTTATTATGTCAGAGGCTTCTGTGTTGGGGAGCCTTGAACTGACTTTTTGACTGATGCCACCAACTGTTGAATGTTTAGTAAATAAACATCTCAGCTTTTAATGGATGGTTTAGCACAAATCTTTGGTTCAAGACTGAGTAACTTTAGGGTCACATTTCTAGGTCTAAATAAAAAGTGTAAACAATTCAAACTTGTTATATCTGGTGTAAATGCTTGAATTTTCTTTGATGATGAAACATAGTGACACTTAAACGCATCACGTGCAAAAAGCTTAACCTTAATCTTAAAGCCACATTCCTGAACTTTGCAGTTATATGCTCTTTGTCGCCCTCTAAAGGCTTGCTGCGTAACGTCACTGTCGTAACATTAAATCTCTCTCTCGGGCATAAGAGGCATGTTTACATTCCTAATGTCAGGCAAAACAACGAAAACAAACTTTCCACCTCCACACGTTGAATAAATAGTTTTATCAGGACTGTATAACAACTTTATGCCCGACCAAACACAATAACCCTGGTGAAATCATTTATTACTTACCTAGCCATTAGCAGCACGGCTAGGTCAGAGTCCGTAGTTCATGCTGTTCTTTCTAAAAGAGCTCTCCAGCGAGGAAAAGACGGCCCAATAATTACTCTGGTCTTTGCTCTTGCTCTATCATGTTCTCCTTTTCTTTTCCTATATTCCTCTGATAATGGATTTCTAGCTTTCTTTGGTGGATCTGCTATTGCTCAAGTCTCTAAACCGCGGGTCTACGTTATACAACTTTGGCAAGCCAAAGGGGTGAAAAAAAACGCACGTTTTTTATTTACCCTGCGACGCAGTATAAACGATCTATTGCTCGATTAAAGTGATTGATTAGTGGCGTATCTTTTCTCCCTATTTTGCCACGATCAAAGGCATCCATCAGCCAATGATTCTTCCTCCTGACGGGCCAAAACTGTGATCTTTCACAGTGATCAAAACTCTCACCGACCGTTACCTCTATCCGTCCCCATAAATGACCGCTGAAGTGTCAGTAAAGGGGTGAAAAAAAATGTGCGTTCTAAACGTGCATTATGTCCGCCAAAACGCGCATCTTGAACGCACGTTTAAACGCCAAAGGGGGCGAAATAACGCACGTTCTAAAATCATGCATTCTAAACACGCGTTTTGGCGGACATAATGCACGTTTAGAATGCACGCTTTTTTCACCCCTTTGGCTTGCCGTACACTGCCGTAAAGCAACACGCAGTCAGTACTTCCAGTGTCAGGTCGTGGGTGAAAAACTGCATAGTGCGGTAAACAGACGTGGGACCCCTAACACTATCACAGCTCTGAAAATGAACATAATAGATGCCACCAAAACTTTATTTTAAGGTATAAAAGTTGCGGAACGTGGCTTTAATAACAAATCCCATTCTGTGCCTTTTCTGCTCAATAACGAGAAAAAACCAAATCTTAACCACAAATATGTTATAAGATCACTCACTGAGTTAGAAAACTATTTAGAGTTCACATTTTAAAGGTCTTGTTCGCTGACAAACTGTGTAACATTTTTTTAATCGATCAATCACTCTGAGTTACCGCAATTAGCCGCAGAAAGGAAATAAGACGGGAAGTCAATCTGGTCAGAAAAAGTCAGTCTCTCCTACGTCACATGGAAACTTTGTATTTATGGCCCCGCCCACCTCGTCTTGGGACTACCCATGGGAAGGAGAGCGTGTCTTGGCTAGTAGAAGCTAACCGTTAGCATTAGCTACTCCACAACATGGTGGAACACATTCAGGCTTGTGTTATTAGTGGAGACAAAACATCAACAATCTTTACAAAAGAAAATATGTTTTTCGGTTTTCTAATTAAAATAAAAACCAAGAGAACAAGACTTTTAGGTGGAAGATTTGTGCTGTTTGGTGAATATTCAAATGACTTTAATCACACCGGAATCCATATAAATGACCACAACAATGTAAAGTCTTATAGAGGATAGTCAATATATGAGGATGTTTGTAACATTCAGACATTAGTTTAAAACACAGACACCAAATAATCAAACATCAGTAAACGATAGACACAGACATGGCTGCTACAAATAGAGCTGCTACGGAAGCCCAGATGTCCAAACAGGGAGTTTGTGCAAAAATAAAAATGTCTTTAGAAACTTTAAACACCTTTCAAACCTCAGTCCCACTGGGCTGCAGCTCTAAACCCTTTAAATCTGTTCCAAGGCCTCAATATTTCTCCACATCTCACTCCGGCTATTTATTCATTAAAATTGACTCAAGTAGGCAAGTTATATGTGTTTGTAAACTGATGAGTAATTATTTATTTACCCTGCGACGCAGTATAAACGATCTATTGCTCATTTAAAGTGATGGATTAGTGGCGTATCTTTTCTCCCTATTTTGCCACGATCAAAGGCATCCATCAGCCAACGATTCTTCCTCCTGACGGGCCAAAACTGTGATCTTTCACGGTGATCAAAACTCTCACCGACCGTTACCTCTATCCGTCCCCATAAATGACCGCTGAAGTGTCAGTAAATCACAGCCCGGGCGTAATAACCGCCGCCGCTTCCTTGATAAGGACCTCTGAACCTTCCCGGGCTGACGCATTTACATGCACTTCATGTCAGGAAGCTTCTTCACTTGGAGGAAGAGGAGAACACTTACAGCAGATGAAGGTTTGTTTCATAACATCGATGGAGGAGATGTGGAAAAATGAAAGAACATGTAATTATTATTTTTCTACTTTTGCTACTCATTCCCACTCTTTAGTCCCACATCAAAGTTAGTAGCCGAGATCAGGAAACGCGGCACAAAGGGAAAAGAAAAACGAGCAATCAAACGAGAGTTGTAAGGGAAAAGGAGAAAACAAGGCAGAATACTATAATTACCTCCCAAACTACGTGTTGCAACCATCCATCACGGCTTATCGACTGTCTGCTGGATTCAACTTTGATCTGCTGCTGCTGCAGTCGTTTGTTTCTCCGTAATGAAGGAATATCTCCGACTGGCTGTGGTTTGGCTAAACCGCTTCTGTCATCAAGTTGGAATTTTTGTTCAAAATGTCGCCCGTAGCTGGTTAAACTATAACTATTCATTTGGTAGAGCAGATTTTAGTTTACATTTCATGAAAACACGCTGAACTTAAAAAATAAACTGCTAAAGTAAAAAAATTCTATAAAATATGGAGATTTTTGAATACAAAATTACACATTTTGACCTTAAATGAATTTAAAAGTATTTTTATTATTATTATTATTATCTATTTACCTTATACACTAATAATTTACAGTATATAATAAACCCCAGTACCCAAAATAAATGATTAAAAGGAACTAGACAAACATTCTTTCTTGATGTGGAAGTATCAAAATCCCTCAAAAGCCTTAAATCCTCTGAAAATATTTTCCATAGTTGCGTATTTATTTGATTATTTTCATATAAACTCCTTTTAGTTCCCTTTCATGTGTAAGGATAGCTTGGATGTAGCTCTTTTAAATATTCTCACATCTGTAAATATGCAAATCAGACCCATCAACACCAGCCACGGTGTTGCTACTCGCCCTAAAATCTCTGAAATCTTCCTGTTTAATGTTAACATTTGTAGGATTTTTATATCACCAGCTGTTAAAAAGGATATTTTAGCTGTTTTCAAGAGTGTTTCTGTGTAAAAGTTAAATATAATCACTAGCTTTCACATTATGGACTCATTTTTGATGACTACTTTGAGTCCAACAAAGAGTAAAGTGTATTATTGCCGCTTTAAAACACCCCTAATCTTGGTTTGTGCAGTTAGTTATTAAAGGTCAACTTTACTCATATTTTTATTACATGTGCAGTGGTCTCTAGCAGGAATGAATGCCTTGTGAGTCGTTCTCTGGGGAAAAAATAGCTCTGGTGCGCCCGTTTCAAGAAGTCATCTGGAGGAGGAATTAGCTTCATACGACAGGATTTGTCTTATTTCCTGATATGTGGACATCTCTCCTCTGATTGGCTAACAGCAACACGACTCTACCACTGACTCTGTTTGCTCTGCAACGTTGATGTTTTATCTCCACCAATAACACAAGCCTGGAGGAGTTCTGCTGTGTGGTGGAGTTGCTAATGCTAACGGTTAGCTTCTACTAGCCCAGACGTTCTCTGCTGTTTCCTGGACGCTAAACCAACAACAGCCTTCCCCGTCGTGAGTCAAGATGGGTGAGTCCATGAATGTTCAGTGACAGTGTGACGAAGATCTGTCAGGATTTTCTAATCCTAGAGTTTCACCTAGAGTCTATTTTCTATCAGAAGCTAATGCAGGAGATAGGTGGAGGAGACTATTTTCATGTTCAGCCTGTAGGAGACACTCAGAGTGACCCGTTAGAATCAGAAATAATCATTAAAACGTGGTTTTTCATTGATGTTGACCTTTAATCTTGACTTTGTGGTCATTCACATGGAATTCAGTGTTTTATTGCAACTAGTGTCAGCAGAATGTAGCACTAGTGGTCCAGGGGTCAAGTTATGGTTTTTTATTGCAGCAGTGAGCGTGTAATGTGAAATTGTGGTTTAAAGGTAAATACCGCAAAAGAGTTGTTACAGTTAAAACCTCTTCGAGTTTAGAAATCCATCTAACATAAACAAAAGCACATTTATTCATAACTTTTACTATAAAATAGCTCTAAATAGGTCTCTTAGAGAAATTTTCCTCCAGGTCCACGTTCCTCAAATTGTGGTACAATTTAAATAAAAAGCTACTTATCCGTCAAGTTAAGAATGAAAGAATAGCCCCGAAAATAGACAGCTGAAGTCTTTAGAGTGGTTCTCACCAATGAGCTATGATCATCACATTCAACCACAGTTATTTGGGTAGAAAAGAAGCTCCTACCTTCAGCACCGTGGATCCCAGCTCCAGGCCCACCAGAATCGTCCGGTCCACCAGCTCAGCTATCTTTGGGTCAGCCACCTTGAGGGAGTCCTGGACGAGGTCTGTGACATCCACCTGCCAGTCTGGTCCCAGCATGGTGATGACCTGATCTGTGCCTTCTGTGGAGGTGGTGTGGAACTGGGTCAGAACCTTGACCTGGGCCCGCTGGTACTGGAGGGCGCAGCCTCGACTCAGCCGGCGGTCGTCATCCTCGTCGTCTGCGTCGCTGTCTCTGGTGCTCCTTAAAGAGACGACAGAAATAAAAATACAAATCTGATTATCACACTGGAGTGGATCTGTGACCTACGGTGGCCCAGAGGGTTCAATGGAACCCAAAAGCTGCAACAGAAGTAAGAACAAAACAAAATTCACACTTGGAACAACTTTAGCTAAAATAGGAGTTATGCTAACACCTTAATTACCCCAAAGACAAGTGAATTAGAGACAACAGCGTTCGAGACCTGGTGGTTAGACTCACAACGCCCTGTAAATCCTCACGGTCCTGAACATGGCCGTTGTATTTCAGTGAGCCTTCTGGGCCACCGTAGGTGATCTGCCACCCAAAAAACTAAACGTAGCTGAAAAGATGAAAGACAATCGATGTCATTTAAATTTCCAGCTTTCTTTTCTTTAAGGTCTCCACTAAAATTATAATTTGACATCGTAACACGGAGAAAGATCTTGGCACCGATCCGAACAAATCCATCACCTCCTCTGTTTAGGTGGCGATGGGGAAAAAAGCCTCCCAGCCAGGAAAGGAGGAACGATAATCACTGCTACGCCGAGTTCTGGATGAATGCCCGTTTATATCAGGAGCCTCGAGCGCCGAGGTCAAGCATGCCAGGTGCGTCCTGCAGCAGACACAGTCTGCTCTACATCAAGATGTATGAGCTCCCCGGCTTCCCCCAACAGGCCTCGTTTTAAAGTGTTTCTGTGTAATCTTTGCTTTGGCTGAACGACCTGAATGACTTAAGGTCCAGGAGCAGACGGAGCAGACGCAGGGTGTCCCACCTCTAATGTTATAATGCTAAAGTATCATTAATCCTTTCATCAGACCACCTTAAAACCTGAATGCATCGTTTTATAATGCAGTCATGGAAAATGTCTCATTATAGACTTTCACTAGACAATTTATTAGGTTGGGTTAAATTAAGTTGCAAATATGCACAAATTTTGTGTAAAGGAAAGTATTTTTGGGTTCCATATTATTTGTACACTAAAGGTACATAATAGCACCTGTAACAGGCTTAAGGGAATCAAGCCAAAATGCCACATTACAGGTCCCGCCTACCCACTTCCAAAAATGTGTTAGAAAAATAGCGGTTTGAACTTTCAGCTGCAGATTTACAGCTAAGTAAATCAACAAGGAGGGACTTAAAATTAAAATTAGAACCAGCCACTAGGAGGCGCTTATGTTGCTTTGACTTCAGGATTGATTCTGTTTATGATTTGAGCGTAAAGAAAGAGACACGTGGACATAAAAGAGACGTATTATTAACAAGTTATAATAGATTTATGTTTGATACAAAACACGTTCCATTAGTTTTTGCATAAGAAGCAACGAGCTGCTTTGCCATTTTCAGTACCGTCCAGAATGAGCCGTTTCAGGGCTCTGTCACTTTAAGAAAACAAGCAGTTTCTGGCCACGCCCACCCATTCCCTGATTGGCTGCTATGAGGTGAGGAGCTCAAATATGTGGGAGGGGCTCTGAGTAGAGCCACTGGTCCTCTGGGGGCAAGTAGTGGTGGTCACAGACATCATATACGTAGACGCCCCATGAACTGGGGCTGCCTATTGGAGCTGCCGTAGTGGCCGGTAGCCATCTTGGATGGGTCATTGAGGAAGGGCCTTCCTACTGAGGAAGGTGCTTACCCAACTAACAAAACACATTTTTATTATGCTTTTTCACAAAATCAGACATGTGGTATGGCATGATAGTTAAAATATAAATATAATTAAATTAAATTAGTACAAAAATTTAAATATAAAATTTCAGGTAGGCTAGAAAAGTCCCACGTAATCTGTTTTCAATAGTGCGCCTGTTGTACAGACATACACAGCATTGAGCACATTTTTAAAAAAGGCTGTAACTATATATATTTATATCAATTTAAAGATCATTAGCACATTTTCAAAAAATATAACCCTGTAACTTTGAACCTCCTAACATCAATGTTTAAATGGGAAAATCTGGAAAAATAAAAGAATCTCGTAAAAAAATGTCTGTAAATTTTGATGCAAAAAAATGACAAAATACCTAAAAGATAAAAATCCTCTTTTTCTTTCCATAAAAGCACGATTAAAGAACGAAGCATGAAAGTACCTTTGTTTCAAAACCCTTTAAGTGGATTTAAAGGTAACTTTAAGGCTTTAACGAGTGGAGCCGTTCAGCCTGAAGTGCTTTAATTCATCTGTTAATCCGGAGAAAATCTATTCCACAGATGCTTTAAGGGGTTGTCTGAGGTGAGACAATAAGACCACAAATAAACAATCACAGACGCTGCGGAAACACTGATTTAAAAAGAAAAGAAACGGCACCTTCGGAGGTTTTTCAGAGACTGAATTACAAACAAATAAACCAAAAATAAGCTCCTAAAAAAGTAAACAAAGCAAGAAAATCAAAGCTGGGAAGCATCTGCCTCCTGGTGACTTTCAGGATGAGAGGATTCGGTTTTATTCGGGAGGTAAACTGATACTGGAACAGAAAAACTCCACCAATTAGTTCACCAACTCGGCTCAGGTCACAGGAAGTTTACCTCCCAAAAGGTGCTCCTCAAAACAAGGCCGATACTTTTCCTCCTTCGGAAGAACGTTGTCCGGTCTCGTTAGAGTCTCTCGCACGAGGGGAAGCTTCAGTGCGCTTGGGCCGCCCGCCCGATTACACTTTCTTTC
The DNA here is from genome assembly GCA_006937985.1 of Aphyosemion australe. Taxonomy (NCBI): domain Eukaryota; kingdom Metazoa; phylum Chordata; class Actinopteri; order Cyprinodontiformes; family Nothobranchiidae; genus Aphyosemion; species Aphyosemion australe. The sequence continues at coordinate 629,559 of SSNS01000164.1, read as the reverse complement.
CTTTTTTAGAGCGTGTTTCTGGATAACGCGGCCAGTGAGCAATTCTAGGCCCACTGCAGGCCGAGAGGCGCTGCCGTGTTCAAAGGTTCAGAGTGTGTCACTTTGTGGAAGCGGAGGAACGCATGGATGGGAGGAAAACAAGAAAGGAGAAGAGTTGAGGAGGTGAGAGGAGGAGGAGTGTCGAAGGGGCTGGAGGTTGTGTAAAGAAATGATGATGTGTAAGCGATGGGAGGGCGGTAACAGGGCAATAATTCAGCTTATGATACAGATAATTACAGAGATTAGGTGTTAGTGGAGTGAGTTTGGGTCAACAAGCCTTTAAATCATCTGAGAGGTTTCTGTAAACATCTAATTCACTCGTCCCCGAACCCACGACCTCACGTCGGTGCTTTCGTTAGCGCTGCCATTCCTCAAAAATGGAAAACACCGTTGTTCCAGCAACGGGATTAAGAAGAACCCTCAGTGAGAGGCGATTAATCGGGTCTGATTGATCGCTCTTCCTTCTGTCGCACCTGTTCACGTCTGATTTCCACCTCGGCATCGACACATCCACTCCTCCGGTTCTTCTCTCCATCCTCAGATCCGTGCTGTTGCTATTCTCGACCTCGGTTGGGTTTCACCTTGGTGCACTGCTTTTCTCCCTGGATTTTATGTTTCTCCGATGTCTTCCTTCTTTCCTTCTTTGAAGTGCTTTGTGTTTTCTTTTGTTTAAATAAAGTTCTTCCTGAACCTCCTGCCTGCAAGCTGGAGCTTAGTTTCTCCAACCATTCAGACATGACTGGGGCACACTTCAAACGAGGAGTTTTAAGCTACGCTAGCATGCAAACAAATGGGAGTATTTTTCAGTAAAACACAGAAAACATCATATTTTCGTTTAGTTTTCCTCTGCTTATCCGGGTCCGGGTCGCGAGGGCAGCATCTCATGTGGGGCATCCCTACTATTAACATGTTGCCCATGCCCAACGACACATTTTATTCTTTTTATTGCTATTATAATACCCAGGGTCATCTCTTTTGCTGTTTAACACACCAACAAGCACTAAAAACTCCAAAACCGTGTTGCATCTGTAAAAGAAATTGGTCTCCATTGATGCCATGTTGGCATTTTAATGAATATTTTATTCTATAGTGAAATATTTTATTATTAGCCCATAAAGGTCCAATTAAAGATCAATGAGACCCTTGAAAGCTAAAAGTAGGACATAAACTAAGATGGCCCAGCTTGCTCCAGTCATCCTGTTATAATCCATATTTATAGTTAAATGGGATTATGATGGAAATAGGAGAAATGTTTACGTTTCTACAGCTGGAGCGCGTCTTTGTGGAGGATGACAGTAGAAAGGAGGCAGGTGAAAGCAAGGTGACATGTTTGGTACCTTAAACCTCACGACCGCCGTCACATGTGACAGAAAACTTGCGTTGCTTTCTGTGGGGTCAAGAATAAACCTTCAGGTGAAAACTGCTCCGTAAGTCATGGCGGTGACTTCCTTGTTTCCCTGGAAACCATCTAAACTGTGATGCAAATGACTGCACTTTTATATTCAATGGCTCTTATGTTAAATATGGTAAATACCGGCTGTTTAAAATAAATGTTTCCAGCTTTAATCCACGGTGATTCATGCACAAACACAACATTACCCATGAAATGAGGTGTAGGCTGTTTTCTAAACAAAAACGTACACATTCTGACTCAGTCAATCAAGGAATGCAAACATAAGCAGGAATTAACCTGCTTCCTGTGAAATAACATTTTTTTCTCATGCATTCAGTTCGGCTCCAGGATTGTTACTCGAATTAAACTGGTGATTTATGTTTGTGTGTAAAGCATGCATGCAGCATGGTTTAATTAAAGGCCCACTGTTCCATGAAGGCGTGCGTTTCACCTGCTGCCTTCGGTGCCAGGTTAGGAAAAAGAAATGACAGTTATAGGTGTCTCTGAGCATTTTTGTCTAAAAGGAGAAAATCTCCACGGAGGAAAAGCATTTAATGAATGTTTCGGTGGTAGCGAGCGTTCGTAGTGTCAACATGACAGCACAATCAAAATACACACAAAATCAATTTAGATCTATAAATTAAAAAGGACAAAGTTAAAGGGTGAGCAGTTACAGTGCAGAAGGTGCAGCATAAGAACCTTTCATTCAAAGGCTGATGAATACATGAAAGTTACTAGAGTTGGGGTTCATTTGAGGTCACGAGGAAGCTGATTCCATCTGTGTGCAGCATAGTAGCTAAAAGCAGCTTCACCCTGTTTGGTTCTGACCCGGTTCTACCAGCTGACTGCTTCCTAAGGATCTCAGAGCCCTGCTGGGTGGAGATAGTGGAAGGAGATCTGACAGGTATTTTGGCCCCATGCCATTGAGTGATTTATAAACTAGTAGAAGCACTTTGAAATGGATTCTGTAGTTTACTGGTAACCAGTGTAGAGATGTAAGAACAGGAGTGATGAGCTCGGTTCTCTTGGTTCTTGATGAGACTCTAGCAGCAGCATTCTGAATCAGCTGCTGTTGCTTCACAGCTTTATTGGGAAGACCAGACAGAAGACCGTTGCAGTAGTCCAGCCTGCTGGAGATGAACACATGAATGAGTTTCTCTAGGTCTGGTCTGGACATGAGACCTCTGAGTCTTGCTGTTTGATGAAGATGATAAAACGCTGATCTGGTTATAGCCTTAATATGACCAGTGAAGCTCAGGTCTGAATCAACTATGACACCAAGATTTCTAACCTGAGTCTTTGTTTTGATTGTTCTATTTGACCTCCATGCCTGTGAAGTTGACCGAGTTACACATTTTTGCTTTTGTCATTACTGAAAAGATTTGGCGGCCATCTTTAAGTTGACTAAAATGGAATTGGTAGTAAATATACATCCTATTATTGCTCTCTGAGAGATTCAACAAATTCCATTTAGTTGTTTGTATGAATTTCTGCTAACAAACTGATTTCTAGCGGTTCTCTTCGGTATCAGCGGCCCGTTTGTGGCCCCATCAAGAACGACTGTCCCCCTTTGACTGGTTCCATTATGCGGTAAAGAAATCCACAGACAGCTAAAGCATATTAAACCCTCAGTAACACGGATCCCACTGACCTGGCTGGGAGGCAATCACACCAACCCAAAATGTCTCAAAAGGGGTCCTCGACTACTGTTGTCATGGAGACAATGAGGCGGGGTTAGATATGAAATGAGCTGCCGAGAAACAGCAGAAAATGATCATGAACTGTACAGTCCAGCTCTTTATATTTGAGATTCAAGTTGCATTAAATAACATTTAAAGTAATCCGTTATGGAATGTCACACATCTGATCGAAAGCTTTACGGCGTGACTTTAATAGGCCGGATATTTGAACGAGTGCTTCTAAAACGGCCATTTAAGACACATTAGGACCGTCGGAATAATCTACCATCCATAGCCGGTTATCGTGTGCTGGAGATGTTTGGAAAAATGAGGCAATGCAAGATGTTTCCCAAGCACTTAGGCTGATTTAAAATTCCCTCATCCTTCAGACCACTCCATAAACACGTGATTTGCATTCAGGCTGTGTAGGAGTGGAATTGGACCGCGGTGATGAACTCCGCCGGCGATGGTAGCGGCCACCCCGTGTGAGTGTTAATGCCCCTATTAAACGTTTGTTTGTTCCTGCTCCGTGTGAGAAAAGAATCCCAGGATAACCCAAAGACCCAGGTTCTGGATGGAGGTCCCGGCCCCAGCGACCCTTCCACTCCCACTGGGGCCAGTTTAACACATCCGTGGTGTTTTATTTTAAGTTATCAGCTCGTTTATTGGCTCTTGGTCTGCTGGATCCAGAAGGCAGGGCAGGAGCAGGGATGTGAACGATCAAAGCAGGTTACTGTGTGTAAAACAGCTGCATCAGTGGGAGTTCAGTGGAAGATAAACAGGAAGACATGTTTGGTTTTAGTTATCATTTCAGATGCAGAAGAACAGTTGTTTCTGCAGTCTGACAACCTCATTATGCTCCTATAAGAGCAACAAACATTTCTCCTGGAAAGCTCTCCGTGCTCCTAACTCACTGCCAGAGGAAGCCTCGGCCTCGTTGTGGGAAATAGGTTACGATGGTTATGACACATGCATGACGGCCTTGTAGCTCAATTTGCACTTGAGAGCTTCGTTTTGCAGAGCGGCTCTATTCCTGAGGCAGAGCGTCTAATTGGACCAAAACAAGCAACTACCCGTAGAAATCCTGCATAAGACTAATGTGGAGGGCTGCGGAGCTCCACGCGCGTCGGATAATGAGCGTGCGGTAATCGTGTACAAAAATAAAATATCCAAAATACAACCCGGCGCTGAGCTCTGAATGCTTCCTGCCTCTGCTCGCTGCGCCGCGGGGTTCTCAGATAAGAAAGGGAAAAGGAGCAAAGAGGTTAGAGATTCTGTGAAAAAACCATTAGATGTAATTCCGTTTGTTTTAATGATGATAAGACTAAATGTTGACAGCGTCTTATTTTTATCTGTATTTCTAACAAACCAGGATATATCGAATCGTCTTTGGGGACGGATATCAGTTTTATTAAACCCTTTCACCCAATTACTCCTATTAATGGACTTTTACTGCACATCCAGCTAAAACCTGTAACAGTATCGCTGTTGGTATTATGGTTCTTTTATTTTACATAATAGTGTTTCTGTCATAGTTCACCAAACATGATAAAATGATCACGTTTTTTACTTATTTAACTTCAAGTTCTGGTAATTCTGCTCCAGTTTCACTAATTACACTAATCAAAGAGCTTTTCTGTCATTTTTACATCATTATATAAAACAAAAGGCTTTTGATTTCCATCTTTAAAGAACATAATTACAACTTATATAAAGCCTCAATAAATTAATCAATCATCATTTGTAAAGCAGTTTTTATATTTAGAAAATGAATAAAAAACAATCAAATATAGAAACTTATATTACAAAAAAGGATTAAAGGACAGAAGAACCAGAGACCAGAATAACTGGATGAAACACCAAAGTAGATAAATAAAGTGAAAAAAGGCATAAAATTAACTAAAAAATGTTTTAATTGTCAATTAAAGATAAATCAAAGGAAAAAACAACAACCCTGAAACTAAATAAGATGGTTAAACAAAACAAAAACAAGTAAATAACAAGAATACAAAGTTAAAGCAAATAAAACGTCTAATTTACAGATTTCTATAAAAATTTAATAAAAAGACTAAAAAGTTTGGTTAAGATTCATTTTTAGATTATTCTTATTTTGAAGAGTAAAAACAAGATAAATATGTAGGAATAAAAACTTAACCATTATTATATTCAGTCAGTGCGCCCCAGGGCAGCTGTAGCTACGATGTAGCTCATCATCACCAGGGTGTGAATGTGTGCGTGAATGGGTGAATGTGTTGTAAAGCGCTTTGGGGGGTTCTAGGACTCTAGAAGGCACTATGTGAAATACAGGCCATTTACCATATATTGTAGTATTTTTGCTCAAAATTGATATTTTTACTATTATTTATTTATCTTTTTTTATGACCCTTATTGCTCCAAATCAATAAACAAAAAGATTGGTTAAAGCTGTGGTCTGATGTCATCAAGAGGAGAGGATTTAGAAATCTGAACAGCTATTGCTCCGCTCCTGCTCTCCTTGTGGAAGAGGCAGAAGCCACGCCTCATACCGCACACACATAGCCCTGAGAGAGGGCCGTTGTGGCTGCATGTTTTCAGTATGTTCCTGCTCAGACACACCTGATTCTAACTGCTGAAATATCTCCTCAGCCTTCATCGGGTTCTGCAGGAGCTGCTAATCACTCGTTTTAATCAAATCTGTAGCGTTGAAGCAGGGAAACGTCTAAAACTGATGCTTGCGATGCTAGCACACCCCTGCTAACGCTACAACAGGCTAAAACAATAGTCCGATGTAGCTTAATGTACACTAATCATTTAGCTCCAATACACAAAAAAACTTAATTGTAAATAAATACACAAATTCTGGCATTTTTAAAACATCCAAACTAGAAAAACAATCTTGGAAAACCATCCAGGACTTCACCTGCAGACATGATTCCCGCTAATTTCACTCCACTTTCAGTAAAAACACCTCCTTTAATGCACCGCTGCTTCTAAAAGGACTGCTTTGGTGCTGCTGATGGTGCAAGAAGAGAGATTATCCAGTGAAAAGAGACGCTGGTGCACGGCTTTCACCACAAATTAAACGCCACTCACAATCACGCGTGCCACGCTGATGGGCCGATGTCGTTTACAGGCTGCAGCACTTTGTAGATATTAGAAAATCCTGATGCTGCTAAAATAAATAAAATTGAGGTGAAGTAGATTCTTAAATTCAAATTAATCTTATAATAATTTTCTATAATTCTATTGTACTTTTTTAGTTTTTTTCACTAATTTCTCTGCTTTCTTGTGTTTTGTGACACATAATTCAGCAGGAATAAACTCTCCTCTCATAGCGAGTCCCTGCAGCTCCTCTCCGTTAGTCACTTCCATTCTTCCACACAAAAAATCCCAATAACTCCGTCTCCATTTGACACATCGCTGCTCTCATCCAATCATCTTTATGCCTGATTCTTCTGCAGGAATGAGTCCATAGTTCTCATTCTTTAACTCTGAAAGTGTCACTCTGCTTTTCAGATGGCCTTTTATGCAACCTTCCTCCTCCTCCTCCTCCTCTCCATCTACGTTTTCCAGGTCGTCTCAACCTTCTCAGCCGTTTCCAGCTGAGCGGCCACCAGCAGAGACTCTGGGGGGGGGGTCTCCATGTTCTTATCTCCATCCAGGACTCAGAAAACTTCCCTCCTGTCTAACACGCTGATGATCGCTCATCGCTGATGTAATTTTAAACTTTTACTTCCTATCTAAGGTATTTATTTCTGCTCCTGGAGGCATACCCTTATATCATAAAGGAACCAAACTCTAAGGATTGGGACTTTTTTGGGATGAAATGGGATTAACTGAGATCTCATCGTGTCTTTTTGTTGTTGTTCCGGGATCTTCTGATGTAAACTTTGACTGAAAAGTGTTCGTTTTGTCTCGAGTCACATTAAATCACAATTCTAGGGCGACTGAAGAGGTTCTATAACCAGTGACTGTACTTTTATCTGTTACTAGTAAACTGCTGCCATAATCTTCTCTGTAAATCTGCATGGCAGCAAGAAGGTTGCAGGTTAAAATCCTGGCTGTGCCCTTTTCTTGGCATGCTCTCCCCATTTCATGCTGGGGCTTTTTGTCTCATGCAGCCACTCCAGTTTCCTCCCACAGGTCAGGAAAGTGCATTAAGGAAGTGTGAGTGTTAATGGTTGTGTGTCCCTGTGATGGACCGGAGACTCGTCCAGGGTGTCCAACCAGAGGAATTAATACGTTTTCACCTTTAACTTAAAATAAACCACCCAAACAAAACAAAAACAAAGGTCATTTTGCAGAAATTTCATTTTTTTATGAACTCGTGCATAAAAAATATCCCCAAAAAATATGAAAATGTTTGAATAATCAAGGTAAATTTATCACCTTAAACAGTTTTTGCATTAATATTAATGTAATTATTTAGAATTTGTTATTTAATATAAACCTTCTTGCCCTGAATTAAAAGAAAATACAAAAAAAGGATCCTTTAGAGTTTAAAGGGTTAAATGAGCCGTGTGAAGAGTGATGATGACGCACCAGGACCACAACACGAGACAGTGGACAGGAGATGAAAAGGAGTGGAGCTGAGACTCACCTGCGGTCAGGTAGGATGGGAACCCTCCAGCCTTTGATGAAGCTGAGCGTGCTGTCGCTCAGCTCCACCAGCAGGGGGAGTTTGGGCACCCAGACGGTGAGCTCCAGCGGCGCGCTCAGGTGCTCGTAGCTGAAGATGACCCTGGCGCTCATGGAGCCTCGGGACTCTTTTCCGTTGACAAACACGTAGTCGCAATTCATCGACACCTGGAACAGATCACGGCCAGGAGTCAGACACTATTTATATGGTAATGGTCACATGGCTGCGCGGAGCATCAGGGAGGGCCGGGGTGACGCACGGCCCACAACTCACAGCAGAGCGTCTCAAGGCTTCAGCAGAAGAACAACACATTCGTTTCAGCTAGAAGACACACAGCAGACATTTCTCAAAACCAGAGCATGATTTAAAAAAAAAACAGTTATTTCAGACTCTGTTGTGGACGTAGAACCTATGGAAGAAATAGACTCTCAACAGAATGTGGCTTTTTTAGACGTTGAATTTTATTCTGTGAAATAGATTTTTGTTTAAAATAAACCAGCAAAAATGTCATCTGTAAAAATTCAACAACTGAAGAAACCTGGTGACCCGAGACGAGGCCATGGGCACTCGACCGGGTCGACGGCCCACTGGTGTCGTGATCAGAGAAATGTGATGTGATTGGCTAAAAGCCACCTGACTTGATCGAGTGATGGGTACTTGAGCGTGGGTCACCAGGAGGTTACCTCAGTTGTTGAATTTTTACAGATTTTAAGTTTAATTCAAATACAAAATTTCACAGAATAAAAACTCAATGTCTATAAAAGTCCAATTCTGGTGAGAATCTTTCTGCCGCAGAACCTGGTTGGTGTCAGGTTTTTGTTCCTTCCAGAACAACGTCAGCTGCATTCGCCGACTTGTGATGAAATACGGAACAAATGAGTGAAAACCATCCGCGGCGTCGGGTCAGAACGGACCTGCAGGCTCTCCATCCTCACAAAGCTCTAGAACCGGCCGCCGGCTCTTCTCTGATCTCATCTGCATCCTTTATTCAGTCAAATTAGTGCTTGTGAGGAACGCCGTGATTGTTGAGCTGGTACAGAACAAACGAGCCGCCTCCTAACAATTAACACGGCAGCAGAAGCTTTCAGGCAAACATGTCACTGCTGTGGCATTTGGCCTGAACTTTGCTCACGCCACCTTTGGCTCATAAATAAACATTTTCACACCTTTTCCTGTAAAATGACATCGTCGTGTTTCAGCCTCAGCAGCAGATTCAATTCATCGACTTCTGCAGATTTAACCTGAAACCGTTTTTGAAAACCTGCAGCTTCATTTGAATTATTAACCACGCTGGATCTGGAGGGCTCTGCTTTTTGGGCTCACGTTGAAGATTTATCTGGTGTTGGGAGGTAGCTGGCATTGTAATCAGAGGATCTAATCTCCGGCAAATGGAGGTCGGGTTGGCTGGTCTTCTCAGGGCTGAGGATTCATCATAACCGGGAGGAGGTCTGGGTAATAAGATTCCCCGCATGCAGACAGGCCGGAGTTGTGAGCAGGGGAGGGAGCTGGAAGGACAGTCTCTCTCTTTGCTTCAGTTAATGTAATTTGGCAGAATCTGACCTCACAGGCCGCCATAACGTCCCGTATTTGTGTTATTTTGCAGACGTGTGGTCGGCGGGGTTATGAAACGAAGGAGAAGTAACTCAACACAACGACCTCAGCTAGCTTTGATTAATCACAGCGGGACTTGCTGGATGTGCGGCTGACAGCGAGAGTCTGGCCTGAGCTGGAAAGCCACATTCAGGAAGAACGTGCCCTCCTCGCCGCGGCGCCACTTCAGCTCCCGCGGCTCGAGCTGCTGATGAACTTGGCTGGCTAATTGCGAGTCAAAAGCTGTTAGCGGCTGCGGGTATCAGTGGTCCTGTGGGGGCTTGCTGAGGAGGGCTTTCACACACTGAGCCACCACATGCCGCCGCGCTGCTGCTAATGCGCTGTGGCATCTTCCGCGGTGCCAGCAGATTGCCTGGGTGGAGACAGATCGTCGGAACAAGCGCCGGCTCTGCCTCAGTCCTGTTGCTGCTCTCAGGGAGCAGAATCAAAAGGCTGGTGGGGTTACTGAAGGTGAACACACCCGAGGGCTTTCACACATTTACTCTGTGACATTAACTGAATAAAAAGCTTCTGTCTTTTAAACGATTAACTTATTTTAGTGCACTTTACTGTAAAGGGAACGCTCTAATACTTCAGCTCGTTCACGTTCTGCAGAGGAAGCAGCTAAAGGTGTTGCATCTTCAGCTGTCAGACAAGGAGGTCCTGCTGCTGAAGGCATCCATCAGTGATCTGTTTGATCCTGATCATCAGGAGCTGGTTTCTACCTTCAGTCATCACTGGAAGAGAGATGAGTGAATTCCATACACCTAAAGGGCTCATTTACATGTGAGAGGAACCATAATATCCCCAAAAAACCTCATGCATGCAAAGGGAACATCTTCAAACTTTGTGTGGAAAAGCCAGGGATAAAATCCAACAGCAGGACTAAAGATACCTGGACTTCATTTCCTCTACTTACAGACATTTCAGTCCCTGTCGGTAATGCAGGTGGTTGCATCACCATGTTTGAATCCCTGAACTTGAAATAAAGCTACCAGGAAGTTATTAGTGCAGTCGTTTCATCAGATTTGTCTAAGTGACTCTTTTATTTTGACTCAATTGTTTAAAAAAACGAGCAGAAAACCAACAAAAGCAAGGATGTGACGTTCAAAACGCCACAACAAAGCAGCTTTATCGTCCTCCAGTGGTGATTCACGTCTTGTGTTGACACTCGAGTGGTCACCGTGTGCAGATTTACAAAGATTTTTTTGGATGAAAGGTTGCCATGGTTACACCTTGTACTTGTAAAAGTACCCTAAAGCAAAACAAATAAGACAGAATAACATAAAATAACCACATGTTTGAATGCTGAAGAGACTAAATCATTGGATAGTTGGGCACACTTGGAGGTTTTTGGCTTGTTTTTAGCACCCCCTAGTGTCCGTTAGTGAACCCGAAAGCGAAACTTCTCTCCTCGCTGTGCGTTGGTCTTTCTAACACCTTAATCTAACAGCTGAAATGTCTCCTCAGCCTTCATTAGTGTCTACAGGAGCGGTTCATCACTAAATCAAACAAATCAGCTGTGTTCATGATCTAAAACATGCAGGAAACATGCTGGAAGCAGACTGCAGCACCAGGCATGTCAGCTCCACTTTACTAAGTCCAACAGGGACCGGACCGCCACTCTGAAGTTGCAAGTGTGGTATTCTGGCCACAGAGGGCGGTGGGGGTCTGAGTGACATTTCATTAACCCTGTAAAGGTCATTTTAGCACAAACTGGCTCAACAACATGATTTAAAATATGAAAAAGTAGCATAGTGTGGCTCCACCAAATCCACCAAAAGCCATCCATCTCTCTCTTGTTTCAGTGTCAAAAATCTCTCAACATAAATTCATCTGGTTGGAACTGAAACCGAGAGCTCCCGGTGGCATCCATTAACCTGATGACTTGATTTTAAAACTAAACGAATCGCCACCTCCTCCTGACACACGGAGGCTCTGTTCGGGGAGAACGTGCACGCGTTGCAGCCCAGATTGAGCGCTGACATCTGGTTAGCACCTCTGGGGCTGTGTCTTCTACTGGTTACAACATTTTTCTCCATGTGATGAATGCGTGTTTGCCTCCAGAGCTGCGAGTTCATTTAGCTAAATGAACCAGCCCCCATTAGCCTGTTGTTGGTGTTATTGATGATGAAGAGGAAAATTATCCGTTGTTTTGGGAAGCTGGGACTTCAAAGCCTTTTGTTTGGGTGTAATAAAGAACCATCATGACTTGATGAGGATACATGAGTCTGCAGGTATTGCAGCGTCCAGATGGATCGGTTTTATTTGCAGAAGTTTGTTTCTGCCTCGGCTGAAGAGTGGAGGCAGAATTGTGAAGAGCCAGGTTCCGTCGCGGGACTTTGGGTCTTAAATCATACAGAGGGAAGCTCCTACTTTCACCAACACTTTACAAAATACAGTTTCAGTATGGATGGAGTGGACTAAAGTTCTGGTTTCTAAAGTTAACTTAGTTAACAAAAGTCTGGAACAGAATAGGACAAAAACATCACCTGCCAGCTTTCATGCCAGAGACTAAGGTCATTTTATCCAATGAAAGGATGGAATTAGTCATTTTGGTGTGATTGAGTTTGTGCTGCGAGTCAATATCAGCTGGCAGATGTGTGGCAGACGTGTTCCCCCCATATTTGGAAGGTTGCAGGTTTGAGCTCTGTTCAGTCTGTCATTGTGTCCTTGGGCAAGACACTTCACCCTCCTTGCCTGCTGGTGGTGGTCAGAGGAACTGGTGGCACATGTGTACAGCAGCCTCATGTCCGTCAGTGTGCCCCAGAGCAGCTGTGGCTATGATGTAGCTCACCACCAAGGTGTGAATGGGTGAATGACTGATTGTGTTGAAAAGTGCCTTGGGGGGTTGTAGGACCATAGAAGGCCAGTTTGGCTCACTGAAATCTTGGCTTGTGTAATGTGCCACCTCTCTAGAGTTCGCACGTTTGAATCGAGCTTAAAGGTCAACTTAATTCATATTTTTAATCCATCTGCAGTGGCCTCTAGTAGGAATGAATGCCTTGTACATTCTTCTTTGGGGGAAAAAAGCTCCGGTGCTCCTGTTTCAGCACGTAGAAGTCAGCTGGAGGAGAAAGTAGCTTCAGGATCTGAAGTCTTACTTCCTGATATGTGGACATCTCTCCTCTGATTGGCTAACAGCAGCACGACTCTACCACTGACTCTGTTTGCTCTGCAACGTTGATGTTTTATCTCCACCAATAACACAAGCCTGGAGGAGTTCTGCTATGTGGTGGAGTTGCTAATGCTAACGGTTAGCTTCTACTAGCCTGGACGCTAAACCAACAACAGCCTTCCCCGTCGTGAGTCAAGATGGGTGAGTCCATGAATGTTAAGTGACAGTGTGACGTAGATCTGTCAGGATTTTCTAATCCTAGAGTTTCACCTAGAGTCTATTTTCTATCAGAAGCTAATGCAGGAGATAGGTGGAGGAGACTATTTTCATGCTCAGCCTGCATGAAAAACTCAGAGTGACCCATTAGAATCAGAAATAATCATTAAATNGCTATACAAATACAAGCCATTTACCATTTAGCTCAAAATCTGTAGAATTATGAACTTTTCCTTTATAGTCAGTAAATTCTGGCCCTAAACCGCGGTTCAGGCTGTCGTGGACAAATTTATCGTGAAAAGAGTCGTGACATAAAACTGTGCTCATGAGCGTGATTTGCAGGTCTGTTGCCGTCCCATTCACAGCTTATTGAGCACTTCCATGACCAAATCCAGCCTCTGATGGTCTTCAAGCAGACTCAGAAAATCTACGACCTCGGTCTGCAATCGACCAATAAAAATACACTCAGGGAGTGATGCAAAAAAACAGCGACGAGATCACAATGTGTAGCAGAGCTAGCATTAGCAACAATGGAAGCTACAGGCAAGAACATGCAGACCACTTCTATTTGGAGTTCGGTTAGGAAGTGTTATAACCGTCGGCTTTAAGTGACGAATGCCTTATGGGCGACGTATGCTCGTGACGTGGGCTTGTCCTTCTAGAGTGAGACGTTGTCCAGTTTGGCTCACTGAAATCTTGGCTTGTGTAATGTGCCACCTCTCTAGAGTTCACACATTTGAATCGAGCTTAAAGGTCAACTTAATTCATATTTTTAATCCATCTGCAGTGGTCTCTAGTAGGAATGAATGCCTTGTACGTTGCTCTTTGGGGGAAAAAAGCTCCGGTGCTCCTGTTTCAGCACGTAGAAGTCAGCTGGAGGAGAAAGTAGCTTCAGACGACAGGATCTGGAGTCTTACTTCCTGATATTCAGACATCTCTCCTCTGATTGGCTAACAGCAACACGACTCTACCACTGACTCTGTTTGCTCTGCAACGTTGATGTTTTATCTCCACCAATAACACAAGCCTGGAGGAGTTCTGCTGTGTGGTGGAGCTGCTAATGCTAACGGTTAGCTTCTACTAGCCCAGACGTTCTCTGCTGTTTCCTGGACGCTAAACCAACAACAGCCTTCCCCGTCGTGAGTCAAGATGGGTGAGTCCATGAATGTTCAGTGACAGTGTGACGTAGATCTGTCAGGATTTTCTAATCCTAGAGTTTCACCTAGAGACTATTTTCTATCAGAAGCTAACGCAGGAGATAGGTGGAGGAGACTATTTTCATGTTCAGCCTGCATGAAAAACTCAGAGTGACCCATTAGAATCAGAAATAATCATTAAATAGCGCCACTTTTACAAATTTCTAGTTTTCCACAAAAGTGTTGCATTATGAATTCTTCAAAAGTTCCTAATGAGGTTACCTGTTTCATTATGAACTTTGCATGCATGCACCAAAATCATACAAAAAATAAAGCAGCTGATAATGGAAGCACACTTGTGCAGAAGAAAGAGGTATGTGTGTGTTGAGTTGCAGCTCGAGCTGCAGGAGTACATAAGCCCAGAGTGTCCCTGTTTTTAACGTACATCTTGTTTTCTTAGGTGCTAAATTTGGACCTGTACTAAAGGTAAATGTGTCACACTAACATGGGAGGAAAGCATGCAGGGAAGAGCCTTCAGCAGGGTACAGTACGCATGCAGGATGACCACGGGCGTGTGATGTGATGTGCAGGCACGGGGGCCTTATCTCTGGCTTCAGATGGGTTACATGAGTCACAGCACCACAGGAGACAGCAATCAGACGGGGGGATGGTCACCGTGGTCCACCAAGGCCAGCAAATATGTCCTACCTCCTATAAAACACTGTCACACTTCTGTTTTTCTGCTCTTTCCACCTTGTACAACAACAGCACACACACACACAAGCACACACACTCTGAGGTCGACTTATCTGCTACAGGCTCTTCGCTGCAGCTTACTTATTTCCAAAGAAGAAAGAACTAAATAAATAAAAGTGACGGTAAAGAAAAATGACAGCATCTCACCTATTTTTACTCCCAGAGTTGGAGAAAGAATACAACAGCCTGTGGGCTGGCAAACATCCAAATGAGAGCGCTCGGCTCCAAATAAAGCTTTATTCAGAGACGGAACCTTAAAAAGACATTTTGTTTAAATGCTGTTTGAGTTGCAGTCCTCCTGACAGGAAGCCAGCCGTAGATGTGACGGAGGTTAAAAGAGACGCCGCACCAATCGCCGGCACAAACTGGAACAGAGAGGCTGGTGTGAGCGGGGCGTGAGTCTGGTGTAAACACGGATAAAACGGCGGAGAGTCGGACCTCTTCTCGGCTCTCGGTGGCTCCTCGCTCTCTCGCTGCTCTCGTTCAGGGGGTCGTTTTATTGAACTGTCATGACTCATGCATTTCCTGAGCTTGAAGGGCTCATTTTAAATTAGCCCCGAATGCTCAATGGCAGGATCACCGAAGCAAGCCCACTCAATATCACATGGCCCAGCGCCTTGTCTTTAATGGATCATGAAAAATGATGAATGACGTGCTGAGGCCAGCCGTCCCACTGCAACACCTTCTCTCTGCTGTTGACAGCACAACACAATGCAGCACAACAGGCCCCGCCCTCCAGAAATGGGTCCGTACAGTACCATGCATCGATCCGGAGTCTGCTACGAGTCTAATTTATAATTTAATTTGTTCTCCCTCCAGCAGTTACGTTATTAACTGCTACAAACTCGAGTACAAGATGCTACAAGAGTGTGGGGAAGCTGGCGTATGAAGTACAAAATGTAAAACAATACACAAACACACACAATTAACATTTAGAATAAATAGCATAGAAATAATATATTCATTTTAAAATGTAAAAAAATAAACATGACATTTTAAAACTAATTCTGAATAATTAGGATTAAATTTATACATTCAGATTTGATTCTAAAGACATTGATGCATCTTTATAGATTCAGACTTCATCCTAAATATTTTAAATTACCGCCACGTGTTTGGATTCCAGCCAAAAATATTTAGATTAGTTGATATGCATTTAAATTTCCTTATAAAAACTATGGATTTAATTTTGTATTTTTTTCCTTGACAGGAAAATTTAGGAATAACTGCAAATATTTAGATTGAAAACTAAATATATTTTGAATTATTTAACATATTAAGCCTAATTCTTAATATTACATTAACTTCACCTATTCAAATCTGATTCTAAACATTTTGCTGTTATATAGATTTGAATTTAAATATTTGAATTGAACTTTATATATTTAAATATGTTTCCAAAAAAAGAAAAAATATATAAAACAATAAATCTGACTGAAAAAATAAATATAACTATATAAATATATTCTTTATTTTCTCAAACATTTTGAATCAACTTCATTTATGTTAACTTAATGTTTAAATTTGATTCTAAATTTTAAAATGTAATATTAGGCTACATATTTAATTTAATTGAATAAAGATTTTACTTTATATATTTTACTTTATATGTTTAAGTTTAATTTAATTTATTATTAAAAGCAAAATATGGTCAAATATAGCAGCTTTACGGCCGGAGCTCCATACATGTGCTTTGCGACGCCAGCCTGCTAAATCTGCCTCCCTTGACCTTCAGAAGCTGCTAAACCACGAAAAGTATTTTATTAATCTGACTCGATGTGACAATCACTAAGCGGAGATTCATTATTCCTGTAAAAAGAAATGACCGTGGTAATTTAAAGATTTCTCTCAGCTTGACGACTTAACGTTGATTCCTCTGTGACCTCCTGCTCACTTATTGTATTTAGTCACGCAGCCTTTAAAAAAAGATGCAAAGAGTTTGAGACGTGATAAAATACAAACCGGTTAAAAGAAATGTTGTTATCGCCTGCCAGATTCTCCGGTAAAGCAGGAGTTGAATAAAAATAACTTTTTCTGTCATATTTGTAGAAGCTGCCACCATGGCCTGACTGTAATGCAGGAGGCAAACAATCTGTGAAAAAATAAATGAGGTTCCTCTGGCTCCTCCTAGTGCCTCTGGTGTGAGAATCTAGTGTGCCTGAAAACAAGCAGACAGAAACCAGGAGGAGTAATTGAACCGGAGCAAATCACTACTGCTTGCACAGTTGCCGTGGCTACAAGTCTGAAAAAGCACGACAGGCTCCTGTTTCTTCCAAACATGCAAAAGTTCAGCTTTAACTCCACCATGCCCTCTAAGATGAGGCAACTGTTCAAAGCAATTAGCATCACAAAGAACATATCAGTCGTTGCACGATGAACATGTATCTGAACGATTTGTCACTTTAGAAAAATGTTCAGGAGGAAGAGAGAGCCTGTTTTTTCACTCATGAATGGTTTTCAGGACAGGTGTTTGGGGTTAATTACATCCTCGTATCTGATTTCTTTAGGGGTTTGCCAGCACACATAATAAAATTTCCCTTCTACAAAAGGCCTTGGGAAATTATATTTACAGTTTACTTCAAACAGCTCAGTTTGTACAGGCAGCGTGAGGCGAAACGAGGTACAAGCTAGTTAATAACGGGTAGTTTGTATACGTTTCAGGAGTGTTTACACCGTTTATTTTCCCATTATCGCTCAAAGATGGGCGATAAGGTTTTTGGTGTCTGTTTGTTTGCAGAAATAATGAAATGTCTCCTGAAACGCTGGATGGATTTTTATCAAACTTGCAGGAAGAGATCCTCAGATGTTTGTCTACAACTGATGAACTTTTGGAGACAATTTGATTATGCAAAAATAACTATAATTCAGTGGGTTTGGCTGGTTTTGAGCTAACATTCTGCATGTTGCCAAGTAAGCTCCAAACATAGTTTAGGTTCTAACAGATAAAGTCCAGTTTACACGGCAGGATTTTTACATAATCGGCCGATTTACAAAGTATGAGAGACCACACATGCGGTGATAAAAATCATGGTTTTACCAGATTTGGTCTTTAAGTGTGTGATGTGCAGCAACTCGGCAAACACCACACACCAACTGCTTTCACTCACGGACGCTCCCTGCCCTGGAAAACCTTGTGACATAAAACCTGACTCTGAATTAAACAAACATGGTGGAGGAGAGTCCAGGGTGCTTCCGTCACCTCGCTTTCTGATTGGCTAGACGTCACCATCGACAGGCAGCATGCTTGCTTATCCCTGAAACTCTGACCAAGATAATCCAATATGTTTCAAATCCCAGATTTCTGATCCGAGTAGTCCCAATGTCCTTCCAAGCAGAGCAGAGCGCTCGTGATCCACCACGCAAGGTTGGATTATTGGATAAGATTTTCTTTCCATTGCAGTAAAAGTGTGCAACTTGAAGATTTTCGGAACGGGTTGGTCAAAAATTCCACATGATTATCCTGCTGTGTGATCTGGGCTTAATGTGATATTGCAAGACGTGTGTGTCATTCCCCTTTGCATCCTCACTGGACAGGGTGTGTAGTACAGGCCTTAACTGCAGGCTGTGACTGCAGAAGCTGCTGCCTGTTCGTCTTGTTGAGGGTTTTAAATGACTGTTTTTGATTTAGAAAATACACTTCCAATTCTTGGGTCAGTCTCCATTTTATCTTGTGTTCAACATAAATTGGGGGCTTGTCCGGGATGTGTT
Organism: Aphyosemion australe; assembly: GCA_006937985.1. Classification (NCBI taxonomy): domain Eukaryota; kingdom Metazoa; phylum Chordata; class Actinopteri; order Cyprinodontiformes; family Nothobranchiidae; genus Aphyosemion; species Aphyosemion australe. The sequence goes on along the minus strand of SSNS01000164.1, from coordinate 611,306 downwards.
AGAATTCATACTGTGATTTACAAGATTTGATCACTTCTTGGTAGCATGAAAGGTGAATATGCAAGTCAACAGACTGACATTGTTTCAATGCATGTCGGGTTAGCTTTCAAGCTAGGTTAGTGTGCTAAGCTGACCAAGGTGTCTGCGCCCCCTCCTAGTGCATGCTGGGAACAGGGACATACTCCTGTTGATTGACAGTTCCCTCTTGTGGTTATGCAATTCTATTGGTCAATGCTCAATGCTCACGTACATGATTTGCTGTAGAGGCCAGGGGAGGGGGTTAGGTGGAATATAAATAATGAACGATTATCTACTTTATATCATAGAACAGGGTCGGATAGTCCAATTTAAGCATTGTTCAACTTTCTTTAAAAAAATTAAAATACATATCCCAGACTTTTGATTGTTTTCCCCCACCAAACAATTTTTGTAATAAGCACTAATTATATATATATATATATAT
>SSNS01000164.1:598003-609174 GCA_006937985.1 Aphyosemion australe | reverse complement strand
AGTTTGTCAGAAAACCTTCAGGTTACAGAAGGATCACTTTAAAAGACCGCTTCTGTTTTAAGTTTTTTTAAGCTTGCCTAAGGTCTTAAAGGGTGAAGTTTTATGAGCCAAATATGGAACCCGATGCAGGCAGCAGTGTTTGCTCTGTTGCATATTTGAATATATTAACATACATTATTCAACACTGACTTCCTCTAAAGCCACGTCTCTCTCTCTCCACCATCTCTTTCATTAATATCAAAGCTAAATAAACAACAGAGCGACACATCACAATGCTCCATACAGTTATGCAATCAGCCTATATTGGAATCAATTATGACTGTAATTGACTGGAGTGCAATAATAACAACGCCATCGCAGCGTCTAATGTGCTCTGCAGCTTGTCGAGATCCCAATTTAATTTATTTAATCAACAAACTAGACCTGATGCTGCACTCTGGTGCTCCTCACAAGCAAGAGTGATGATTGTTCCGCATCCTGGGACGTCACATTTTCCTGCCACCATCAAACGTAAGTCAACCAGAAGAGAGGGCGCGACTCAGCAGAACACCGTGGACGAGGTGTCTTCTCCGAGGAGCGATAGGTGCGGCACTTTTAAGAGCCTCTAATGGAGCTTTTACTGCTCATTTGTACCCTTATCGATTTATGTGTCGAAACTTATCTACCGTCGCTGATTTCATCCAAGGCAGGAGGCAAAAATCAAATCAGGAACACATACGGAGCAGCCCAAAATGTATTTTTTATGCCCTCTTGATGATGTGCTGTGGAGGGTTAAAGGGATTACATTTACCCAGAATTACATCTTCTCCCAGAGACACAGATGGAGCAAATGTGGTTTACTGTACCTTTACAATGTCTTCATTAGACGACTTGCACTGCACAAAGGCGGAGACGTCAGTGACTGCCCCATTCATCTCTATGGAGACCATTTTGACAGGAATGGCCACCGTGCGTCCGGTCAGAATGGCCGTGTTGATAATCTCCGTGTCCTACGGGGAGGAAAAATAGACACGGCATTCATGAAACAGTGAGAGGCGGAGAGTGATTTTCCCTGATATTTCATCAGCATCAGCCAGGTCCACGTTTGAACGCATTACCATCACGGCCCCCGTGTCGACCAGGTGACACTCTCAGTGCCAGGCCAGAACTCATTTCTGTGTACTTAAATGCCTTTCATTGGATTTCATCAACTGACATTTTCATTTCAAGAGCGCTTTTCTGCCAATGAATGACTGGAGGTGACTGAAACGGGGCTGGAAAGGACAGAAAAGTAATATATTTTACTTTAATCATTCAGGAAAGTCATTTACGGTCCCGCGCTGAGCTTAAACCTCAGACGGAATTAAAGTCGGGACATTTATCGCTGCATAGGCTGCGGTGCAAATCTGAAAAAGGAAATCCTAATTGTTCCACATAAAGCCAGTATATATTCCACACGTTGCCATCTAATGTGAAACCTTAAACACAGCACCCTGAAATGCAAACAGCCAATTAGAATACACCCAAGTACAAATCAGTTCATTAATTTTTATTCGTTTTTTTTGCAGCTTCGTTTTCTCATTCATGGTGAGGAAGCAGCCCAGGAGAGTCTGAAATCATGCAAGTCCTCCAGAAGTAAAAATAGTACATTTAAATTTCTACCCAGCACTTATTTTACAGCCTTAATGAGGCTGCTCAGCATAAAGCCAGCTTCACCTCTCCTGGGTTTATTCTAAACTGCAAGGCAGTAATCGAGGGAATATCACACACACACTCAGCGTGGAGTTTTGTCACTTTTCTGTTTAGTTTGGCACATAAAGCAAAGATTACGCAACGCTTCTATCACATTATCTAAACTGCTTTAGTTTGTTTTTATGTTCTTGTTTATCTCCGTTGGACTACTTGATTTCCTCATCGTGTCAGCGTCTTTTTCATCTGCAAATGTTTAAGCGGCACCCTGCTGAGGAATCAGAAACAGTCGTTTGTAGGTCTTTAATGTGTGGTTCATTTTATGGAGCTTTGATTAAATCAAACAGCATCACCAAAGTAATATGTGCACTTCTGTCGAGGCTCGTGTCTTAATGATTTACACTGTATGCATGAAATAATAACGAACTAGTACAGAGCTTTGGGGAACTCCATTAAACATAATATGGACACAAACACACATGTCCTATTTAACATTGATCCTGACAATTATAATCATTATTGTAACAAAAACTTTAGATGCTTATTAAACAGAAAGAGTAGAAAGATGAGAAAGTCCAGTTGTGTGCACGTTTCTATTAAAATAAGAACATAACCTGATTATAAAAGGCATCTTGCAGCGAAGCAACTACTTCCTGGCCTGGATGTGTAAATTGTTGAGAGTTTTGACAAGGATAAAACAGAAAAATCCACCTGCAGCCAGATAATCAGCCAGCGGCTGGCCTGCAGAAATAATCCAGTACCTGGAAACATTTACACTGGCAGCTATGTGTTATATGTGATCACACCACTTTCTGTCTGCACGCCGTCATAGACCGGTTACTTTTTACATTTTTATATTCAGTGCCTTTACTTGCCTTGTTTATATTATTAGTTTTATCTTGTTAAACTTTATATGTACTGCTTCGTACGTTATTTCATTACTTCTTGCTTTATTTTCTAGAGGTAGGACACTGGCTGATCCCGGACTTAGTTCTTAGACATGTAGCACGTCTAGACCCAACCTTAGATGTTCTGGTCCAGGTTTGAGCCTCTGGTGTAAATCCACCAATCAACAGGGTTGAAGGTTTTCCAGACACATCCCAGAACTCACTGGAGGGATCCACTCTGACCTACCTAGGGACCACCCAGGTGAAGCAGGAGGGATGGTCTGGTTTTTTCCCTACTGAACCAGTCACCCCTGATAAACTGAAGAAAATGGATTGTGCCAAACAAAAACAACAGCTGCCTTTTTATGATGTTTCCTGTTTTTTAGGTAAGGAAAGAGGCCAATTTTCCACGGCAGACCTCTGTGGATAACTGACTGCACTCTGGGGCAAAATCCTAATTGAAAGACAACATTCTTCAGCTCCTCTTGCTTTTTGGCATCTGCTAGACATCCTCTACATGGGACACTTTACAAATAAATAAGTGTTGCTATGGGAGACCTAATTAGACTTACCTGAATTCAGCTTAGAGCAGAAAAACAGCCATCGCTGCACAGAGTCATCATTTCCTTTAATTATCAGGTGGTGTAGAAAGCAGCAGAACAAATTCCAGGTTGCTGATTTGTGTCTGACGGCTTTAAAAACTAAATCATTATTAGTGGCTCCCTCTGAATAAAGAGCTAATGTTTTGATAAATTCTCAATAAAATAAAATTTCACCCCATTAATGCAACTCAGCTGTTGATAATTGATGCTTTTGGTTATTTTTATTTTATTTTCAGCAATCAGTTGAAATAACAAAACAGCTGTTTCTGAGGATTTGTTTAATTGTTTCATAAATTATTTGATTTTAAACTGTTTGTCGGTCAGAGACGGTCATTTTCTTGTAGTTTTTGTTTAAAAACCTCCATTACTGCTCTCGGTCATACTGTTAGATGAGCCGTGGAGTGAGAATCAATTAAACATAACATTTAGCCTTGGATGTAGGAGTAGGCGGTGTGGAAAATACATGATATAGATTTTTTTTACTCTGAAATCACAATTTTATCAAGATACTTTCAAATTTTAACAGTTTCAGCTCCTCAACCACAGACATGTATACGCAGACGCCCCGTGGACTGGCGCTGCCTATTGGAGCTGCCGTAGTGGCCGGCCGCCATCTTGGATGGGTCTCCATTCGCCCCTAGTGCATTCATTTCTACTGAGGAAGGTGTTTACCTAGCTAAAAAACACATTTTTTCAAGATATGGATTATTTTTTACTCTGAAATCACAATTTTATCAATATTCTTTCAAACTTTAACAGTTTCAGCTACTCAACACGATCTTGCTAGTCTTTATGCTAAAACAGCCACATGGCTGTAGCTAATAATTAGCTGCCTTATGCTAACAGGTGCTATTAACGCTAAATATTGCTACAGCTAATCGTGGCGTAAATCAACAACTCACTGGTGAGTTTAAACTAAAGCTAAAGAGCATCAAGTGAACACATCTTTATTGAATAGACACTAGTGATCAGGCTCAGTGTGCAACATCTAAAACGGTCCGGGCAGAAACGTGTTCTCTGTCCTGGATCTCTTAATCAGATAGAATGTGACAATTCTACGATGTCTCTATTTTGACGGATCTTCAACTCTTTCACATCAGATTTTATATCATCACATCGCCCACACCTTCTTGGGAGCTCCATATATGAAAATAAAATAATTTGTGATTTTTAGCTTCGTAGCCTGTTGACCATAACATAATTCACACCCATGTGAGGGTTAATTAGTAAACAAAAACAACTAGACTTTTTCTTGATTTCACCTCCTCTGATGACTCTTAACTCTCAGAAAAGCGCAGAGGGCGTTCTTTTCCAAGCTAACTCAGAAATCCTCTCCTCTCTTATGCTCAGGGGTAAACATGCAGATATAAGGGAGCTCTGCTCTGTCCGTGTTTATTTTGTGTGCATCTCCATACGTTAGCAGAGAGCTTGCTGATGCGTATCTAAATGCAGCAAATAGAGCAAATCCAGTGTTGTGCCGTATAGGCCGTGTGTGACCGGGAAAATGGAAAAAGACAGAAATGGCACAGAGAGGAGATGTGAGAATGTGTACGTTTCATTGTAAACACATCTATGCTGCCTCACTTGGGCAAAGGGATAGAGAACTCCTCTAGGACAGAGGGGAGGAGGTTTGACATAAATGCTTTGGTCACATGAATGTAGGTGTGAATCAATGTGAAACTGTCTGGGGATCGGGTTAAAACCTTGGTTCTGTTAAGCCTCAACAGAGTTCTTTATCCCTCTGAAGTTAGCAGACTGCAGAGTCTCCACCTGAAGAGTTGGCTTTGTGGTTTCTTAGTTCCTCCAACGAAAACAAAGGTTCCAAAACTTCTCACTCTACTAATCTTTTCACAACAAATTTCTTTTTCAGGGATGTGAAAAAACATCTCACATGCAAACCGAGACAACCAACAGCCTAAGAACCCTCAGGAGGGAGGACAGGAGGAATGATCTGTGAGTTTGTTTACATTAATGGAACGTTTGGAGTTTTCTTATTTTCTGTTAGAAACAATAAATCTCCTGAAATAAGAAGCAAAATGGGAAAATCAAGAAAATGTCCCGTTGTTTTTGCTTGAAACGAACGGCATCATTTCTAAAACACGTATGTGTGTCTGGGTTTTCACCTGTTTTCATGGCTTTTGACACAGAATGAGAAATTCTTACTGGAGCTTTTGTAAAAATAATCGATTTTAACAACTTTTGTTTTTGCGCATACGTGTAGTTATCGTCCATTTATCGTTATCGAGGTATTGATAACGATTATAGGCCATATCGCCCAGCCCTACCTCAGATCTGTCATATTTAACATTCTGAGTAGCTGAAGAGTTTGATAATATAATATGTGCATGGTGTGTTAAAGTTGTGTTGTTAAAAGAGTAAAAACCCAATTTTACATTTCAATGCTGACATTGGTCGATCGGACATTCCTAATTTAAAGGAAATTATGGATTCAGTTTCGTCTATCACGGTGTCCACGGCTTGTTCCAACCTCTGTTCACATCTGGAAATCAGAGCAAGATGAGAAAAGTCAGTTTTAACTTTATTTGGTGAAGAGAAAATTAGATTGTTTTAAAATTAAATGTTGAATTTAACCGTTTCTGCTTTTATTACACTGTAAAATCTGATTTTCTCAGTACTTTGAACCAGTTTGTCTTAGTTATAGTAACTTCAGTGTATTTTCCTTTGTGTGCATTAGTGCCTCAAACACAAAACTACCTGTGTACCTATCGTTTTAAGTGAACTGAGTAATGATCCCTAACGGACAATAGGGAAATACGTAGAACATTTCCACTTTTGAATATTGTCAAACACGTCTGGACTCGTTGTAGCGTCTGCTCCAGATCGTTTGTTTCTGAAGACTCAAATTAAAATTTTATTTCTATCAGATAGAATTAAAAACTCACTAAAAAATATCAAAATACTCTTAAATACCAGCAAAGTGAACCAGAAGCTGTTTGCTAGAGAAGTGATTTTCCAAACTAAAGTAAAAAAGCAGCATGAGCGTAACGCTGCAGCTCTTCTCAACACATCTGGGCACAATATGCATGACAATCCCAAATGTCGAGGGGACAAGGGATATTAAGTGAACCTTATGTTGCAACAGCTGTGCCGAACGCGCAGCCACAACTGCAGCTGCAGCAGGTTTAATAGAGCTTCGTATGCAGAGCTGCTTTTAATTATGTAAACAAAACAAACACAATATCAGAACCTGTCGGTATTTTACTCATCTGATAAAACAAACCCATCTTTCTGCTTCTTAAGAGACGAAACCCACAGAGAGGATTTCTGTCCAACATGAAACCCATCACCAGGTTCTCAGACTGTCCACACTTCAGGGTCATTAATCGTGCACGATAAAGTCGTTACAGTGACTCAGTCCATCAAATGCAAGAGAAGTCTGATGACCTCTCTACCTCCAGCTTGATTAATCTTCTCTGAATCTATTAAGTCTTTGCTTTCACAAGACAAAGAGAGGAAAAATGTCCCTGAACAGTCATTCAGTGATGATGTCTAATTTATCTGTGCTCATCATCAAAAAATCTGTCTCAACTGAATTTTGTCTTCAGTTAGTTTCCTCAAAGGATTGAAAAACAATAAATTAGCTCTAAAATACAAAAACTGAGACTTAGGACCAGAAGCTCAAAAGCCCCGGGTGCAGGGCAAGTCTACGGCCAGGTGAGCTCAGGGCTCGAGGACCTGGCTAGGGGCTGGCGAGCCCCAGAGAGGCCAGGATAAGCCTGATGTCCACCAAAACCACCAGAACAGGTGAGGAAAATACATCCCAGTGCCAGGGGAGGTGGGAGATCCCCCAGCCCTCCTGGGGTTCAGCCCAGGGGTCATTTGTGGCCCTCCGACTGATCTTATGCAGCCCCTAATAAAGCTACGACTTTTTGTCAGAAATGTTCTATTTCAATTCAATTCACGATTTTCTTCAAATCAAACTTCAGCCCAATGTTCATAATGTTCAGTAACCTATACAGGAAATGACATCATACCATCAAAGCTATTTCTCTAATGCAAGGATAAAAACTAGAGAAGACGTGCTTTCAGGTGTATTTATTAACCTGCATTGTTTTACTGAACCTGAATGTTAAAAACACGCTTTAAAGGGACACTATGCAACTTTTTCATATTTTTAAATCATCAGTATGTGCGAAAATGACCCTTTACAGGGTTAATAAAAGGCCACCCAGCCCCTGTCGCCCCCTGTGGCCAGAATATTCCAAAATTACCCCGCAAAAACAACCAAACGCACCTCTCCGTCTGCTCGCCCTCACCGGCGTTCGCGGCTAACGCCATAACACGTCTAAGACCTGGGGAAAACCACGGATGTGCAAAATATATTCACCACAACAGATCCTGGGTCAGCAAGGAGTGCCGCAAAAAACCACAGCTTGACGATCACATGATCGCGTCTGTCAGCCTTAGGCCCAGCAAGCTCCTGATGTAGACAGGCTACATTTGTGACAAGATTTTCATGAATATTCTTATTATAGGCCTAATTAATGAGCAGTGTGAATAAAAATAGCTTTTGCATTTGTAAATAAAATAAATAAAAAAGGTTTTTGTTGCATGTAAACCTTTAACTTGATGATTCTGGCCCACTTAATGCAAAATTTGGACACCCCTGCCATAGGCAGACCTCAGCCATAACGAGCTACCAGGACCCTGACCAGACCTCTCTGGCCCGCACCCCACTAAGTGGTCGGCAGAAATCGCTGTGATGTTCTTTCTTTTCTAAGTCAATAACAGGTCTCTGGTCTGTTTAGATGCTGACTAACTCACCTGTGTGTGTGTTTTTGCAGGAGTAACAACAGATAAACACAGCCTCGGTTAGTTCCCAAACACACTTTAGTGTTTCGCTAATTTCAGTGTAAACCTAAAGCAGAGCAAACTGCACGGGGCAGCTGTAATTTACATGAAAATTACTGGTAGCACTAAGAAAGGCTGTAATTTACCCGGTAATTTAGTTGCAGGAAGCAGGTACCTTTATAATGCCTCTCCCTCGGGTCCCCACAGGTAGTTAAGTGCAGCCTCAGCGAGGCGAATATGATTAGAAACGAGGAAAAACTGCATTTTGAATCCGATTAGTTGCACCCATGGGTCTCAAATAAAGAAAAAGCATTCAGGTTTTTCTTGTAAATTTGAAATCATCGAACCTTTTCTCCACCGATTTAAAGCTCCCAAAGTGTTTTTAGATACTGATTCGACCATTTCCACAACAATCAGATCAGACCTGCTGGTGGATTTTACTAAATAAATTTCCTTTATTCTGTTTCCATCTGTTTTCTATCATGAAAGCTTATTGCATAAAACAAAATGCATAATTCTGTTTGTCAGCAGGATTATAGAAAAACCCACAACAGCTCAAACCAGGTGGATGAAAGGAAGAAATAATGACGATTGTGTAATTTGAGATAAAACCTGTTTCTGAAGCTGTCAGTCAGGCATTAAGGATCATAAATAATTCTTTATGCTGCACAGCTGCATGATGAGAAAAGTGTTATAGTTATTTTGCTATTTTGCATCTCAGAGAGCAGGATGCTGTGATCGTCTTGATGTTTATTTATAGTTTGACTTTTAAGCTTTTATTCTGTTTTCGTGCCACATCTGATCAACCTGTCTAGTTACCACGGTGACAAGTTTTACACCAGGTGCTCGGCATTTTGGTGCTTTTTACAGATGTACTGTTGCTGCTTGTTAATGGTTAATAATGTATTTATGTCTAAATATTATTTAACATAATCCAGTTGGAAAGAGGTGCATATAATCCTAAATATAACGTTTTGAGTGATTTTGGGATGTTGCGTCTATGAATTATTAATAAAACCAGAATTCCATCTTCGGTCCACTCACCATCGACAGAGGGATGATGGCCTGGATATCCCGCTGCACCACCGTCAGCTCCGTCACCACCTTCTCCGAATCCGGCGTCGGGCTCTGTCCCTTATAGTCGATGTTCCAGTTGATCCTTCTGGTCACAGAGAGGCTGGTGAAGTTCTCCATCTCAAAATCCAGCTGCATCACCTCCATGTTCCCCACAACGTCTCTGCAGGAGCATAGCAACACATTAAGTAAATGAGAAAAGTACAGAAAAGCCTTCCGATCACAAAAATCCTTAAACGGCTTCATCTCTGGTCAGGAGTTAATTACTAAACGTGTCATTTAGTGAGCTGTCACCGTTAAAGTTGGGCCCAAGTTGCCCTTGAGAAATAAAAAAAGCCGAACGTGTTCACTGGAGCTTCAACATGTGAAGCAATGCAGTGGAAAAACCTCAGAGCTAATTAGATACATGTCAAACGATTCGTTCCCCGTTTGTTCCTCATTCAGAGGGATGCAGCTTTTTTAAGATCTTCTATATCTGAACATAATTACACCGTCTCCTGTCCTGCACCTTCAAAATAAAGTCTCCTCTTTACTGACAAAAATAGTTGCATTTATCCTTAATAAAGTTTTGGAGGTGATCAGATTTCTTCCTGCACAAACCCTCCTGCATGAGGAAATCTCAGAATATTAACCAGTGGTTGTGTTTTGCATTCAGCGACGCTCCGAGTCGATAAACAAACCCAAACGGGACGAGACCCGTTAAGACGCTTCGCTCCGTCGTCAGTAGAATAAACAACTCCTCCGGTTTGAGTCGATCTGAGGATTCCTCTCAGAGACACGACAGCTGACATTGTCGGAGCATCCTAAAGGTCACGCTCTTCACTACATCAAGACTCTGAAACGTGTAGATTTCTGAAAACGTGACCTTTTACTCGTTTATTAGACTGAATAAAAATTTTAAATGTGTTTTTTTCTTATGCAAACCTGAAATCCTTACTTTTACATCATCATCTGTTTTTTTACGAGATAGTTGTTTTAGTTTGAGTTTTATCTGGTCACGAATAAAAGATCACACATTTATGTTTTATCTCCACAAATAACACAAGCCTGGAGGAGTTCTGCTGTGTGGTGGAGTTGCTAATGCTAACGGTTAGCTTCTGCTAGCCCAGACGTTCTCTGCTGTTTCCTGGACGCTAAACCAACAACAGCCTTCCCCGTCGTGAGTCAAGATGGGTGAGTCCATGAATGTTCAGTGACAGTGTGACGTAGATCTGTCAGGATTTTCTAATCCTAGAGTTTCACCTAGAGTCTATTTTCTATCAGAAGCTAATGCAGGAGATAGGTGGAGGAGACTATTTTCATGTTCAGCCTGCAGGAAACACTCAGAGTGACTGATCATATTTCAAGTAAAAAACATTTTTTTCAGTAAACCTGGTCTTTAAAATAACAAATCAAACATTCACATGGCATCAAACTCTTTAGTAAATGTTTTTGTTGTATTTCTGATTCCATTTCTTGCCTCATTTTGTTTATTTTGACCCTGACACACTCATTTCTGATGAAGTAACACTAATCTATAGTGATAGTGAAAAAACAAGATTTTCTAAATAAAAAAAATTAACCTTTTTTTGTTTCAAGAAAAGAAAAAGCGTAATTATTACAAAATATCCAGAAAACACCTCAGATCTCGATTTTATTTCTGGTCTTTTCCGACCATCAGTGCTCTCCCTGATCCCTATCCAAAACATGGAAACACGTTACAATAAGGATCCCTTTATTAACGTTACTTAGTGCATTATTAAGCATTAATAAACTGTTAAATAAAGTATTGTTATGTCCCTGCTTAATATAACAACTGCTTAATATTATTATTAGGTAATGCATTACTAAGCAGACACCCTGGCCCTTTGTCCTTAAGGACACTTAATAGTTAACATCAGGAATGTTGATAAAGGGACTCTTTGTTTATTAATGCTTAATAATGCACTCAGTAACGTTAATAAAAGTGTTACCCAACATGTTTTAGTTGTTTCTCTGCTCCAAAACACCTGATTCAGTGGTTCAATCAGGTTCAGCAGCTCTGCAGAAGCCCGTTATTCACCTGTTGAATAAAACCAGGTGTGCTGGAGCAGAGGACCCTCTAAAGCATTTTGGATACAAACCTATTCTAAAATATTTGTATTCTGAT
>SSNS01000164.1:564707-597902 GCA_006937985.1 Aphyosemion australe | reverse complement strand
TTGTGCATTCTCTAGATTTTCACGTGATTTTCATCAACCTGGACGGTAACACGTCCTTGCTCAAGGTGCCGTCAACAAATTTAGTCAGGAAATTAAAATTTCTCTGAAGTTGTTTGTTATTAAATAAATAAATAAACCAAAAGGAGGTCAAAATAAGAAATTCAAGCCCAGTAAATGAATAAATATTTCAGCTAACAGACATTTTCTTTGTTATTCAAGGTTTTCTGAAATAAGCAAAAAACCAGCAGATAATTAACAGATTTGAACAAATTTCCTTTGAATCTGTCAGAATTCTGCAGAAACGTTTTGCTCCTGAAACAGATTAAAGTTTTTTTACAGAAGAAAATCCGATCTGCACTCGTGCATGAAGCCTCTGAAAACTCACTTCTCTAAACGCGCTGCAGCTCGCTTTGATGAAGTCCTCATAAACCGTGAATTAATCAGTAATTGCCTTTAAATGAAAAGACTTCTCATCAATAAACAATCGCGTCTCCTTAAACCTGCAGGCTGCTTTTTCTTTTCTTTATTACGGTTTGAGTTTCAGCCTTTTTCAAGCAGATGGAAAATTTTCTCCACCTTCTAACTTTGAGAAACTGCAGAGGCGGCTTTGAGCGCTCTCATTTTGGCACAAATGAAAGATTTGATCCGTTTCGCTCTTCCGAGGAAGGATAAGATCATTTTTTCTTTCAGCCTGACTTTTCAGAAGATGCCACTGATGTAAAGTGTGATAAAAGCCGACCTGTTATCAAAATCCTCCATATTGGGCTTGTAATCCTCAGGTTCAACAAGCCTAACATTAAACTGTCTCACCGGTGGCAGAAGGGGAAAATTAAATCCCTCTCCATCCCCGGCTGAGCCTCCTCCCACCCAGATCTCACCTTTAGCTGACAGGGAGGCGTCGCCGTCTCCTCCTCACAAAAGCAGAAACCCACCTCTGAATTCAGCGCGAGAGGCTTTTAATGAAAGCCAGATCAAACCGTGTGAGATCCTCCGCCCACAAAAGGTTCCTCTCAGGAACACCACGATGAGATCTCAGCCTATTTGTCTCGACATCACTCAGTGAAAACAAACACCCCCGTCTGTCTGTGACTCACTGGAGCTGTCATCGATACGGCCCGCCGGAGGGAGCGCCGGTACGGCCGCGCCGCGCTGGGAGGAAAACCGTGTTCACCATGAAGGGATTTTTTTATTCTATGATCTCTGTGATAAGTAAATTGTAAATTTAGTGAAGCCAAGCAGTGTGAAAATGTCATTCCTGCTTCACGTTTGTTTCAAAAAGACACGGCTCGACTTGACATTTGGGATCTGCATCAAAGGGAAAAGATATCTGAAAGTCTGACATGCTGTACATGACACCATTATTCAGTTTGCTTTGGGTTTCTGTCTCTTCACATCATCTCTGTGAGTCTCAATGACAGGGGAGGTCCTAGACTACCACTAGAGGGGGCCAGGAAGGGCCCAGCTGCTCTGTTATGGCGCTTACACATCTGGGTCAGTACGGATCGGTTCGGGACCAGAATTTGGTTTCACATCTGGGTCATATGTGCGTTTTCCGTTCTGAGGTGACTCTTTTTCTCAGACCTCTTCCCTCGGAGGTCCGACTGGGACCGATGTGACACTACGGACTGATCGGCGGGCTGAAATTCACACCTACCACCTCCAATTGGCAGTTAGGCTCAGCCAGCGGGGGCTTCCCGCATGATTCATTTTCATTCTGGTTGCTGTTGAGTCAACATCAAGCCTTCAAGCCTTTAAGTATTTCAAATCTGAGTGAGTAATTACAACACTATGATAACAGTAATCCAGTTACAGTTACTTTTAGGGATGTAAGAAAATATCCATCCACTGAAATATTGTTATTGTGATATTTATGGATATTCAAAAGCAGTGGATCGACTAGGGGGGAGAATCTTACAACAACTCATGAATCAATTCGATTCTGATTCTCGGGGTGACGATTCGATTCAGAATTTATTCAGAATCAATACTTTTAGGAACAAAAGTCTCAACTAGAGTGAATGTGTGTGTAAGTGTGTGTGTGGTCTGAAGAAGCGGGTAAAAGATAATGTCAGTATATGTGAAACCTTTTAAACTAATAGAGGTTTTATAACATCCAGTAGCATGTATTCACATAAACCAGTAACATTTATCATTGAACACAAAGACTAACGGCACTAATTACTCTTAACAAGCGTCAGTTATGCACGGTGCGACTAGCATGACACAACACACAAACTAAACAGGATAACTCCATTTAAACATTGCACTGACTTGTGCAGCGTAGGAGTGCTGCTAGTGACGGCTCCAGTGATGATGTGTTCAGGGACGCTCAGAAATATGGCAGGCTTTTGTACAGGACTGTTTCATAATCTTTATGAATCGATTTAGAATCTTTATGAATAAGAATTGCGATTTGGACGTGAATCAATTTTTTCAGGCACCTCTGGTACCAACTTTTTTTTAGAGAGAATTTACAAATTTACAAACATCTTCATCTGTGTCATGCAATTCACACTCCGACTGCTAGGTGGCAGCAGTTTTAACTGCCTTCATTCTGATAGAACAGTGAGATCTCGCGATAACACTGGATGTGACTTGGAAGTGTCTGGTTTATCAATTAAATTCAGTAAAGGTTGTAAATATAACCTGGCTTTTAGTATCACAATGAGTCATCGTCTCCCGTGTGATGTGATGTAAACCGTATCACTAGATTCTTACCAATAGAAATCTCTATTTACTTTAGATACAACAGCTTCTCAATGACAACATGAACTTATATGCCTCAGCATCTATTTTCAACTTCAGATACATGCATTCACATGCTTTGGTTCCACATCTTACTTTAGGCTAACTTATCACAAGATAATCAGTATTTATTAATACTTAAGCTCCGCCCTCAGCTGGGGGTCCAAGCTTGCATCAGGGTGGCACTGGCCCACCCTGGACCCCTCCTAGAACCGCCCCTGCTCAATATGTCTCTCTGTGTGCACACCTACTGGACCAAACTAAAACACAATCTTTATTTTGGACAAAATAAATAAACAAAAACATTAAAATACGTGGCAAAAGTCATGCTTTTTCTTTTAGTGCATGCAATTTTTACAAAAAATTATTCCGAGGCATTCTAATACACCTCTTTACTACATCAACATGGTCGGGCATGAAATGCCAAATTTCTGCAATACGGAAATCCTGTTTAATAATCTTTTTCCTCATATCTCTGAAAATAAACAACTTCAGTACGATAAATGACGGTCAAAGTTAATCTGAGAGAGTGAGAAATTGTGTGAGTAACGAGATCTCAAAAGCCTTCGATTAAGGAGCAGGGCAGCAGAAAGCCAGCTCTGTTTCCATTAAGTTAATGATGCTCGTTGAGTTTAGGACTAAGTGTGTACTTTAAACACCAGGGCTTGGGGATTTTTGGGTGTGGAGGGAGAGTTTTTGTTGTCTTTGATCAAAGGTCTGTTTGAACTGATTAACAAGGAGAGCTGAATGGATCAAAGCGCCGCAGGGAAACCGGAGCAGGAGAATAAAGCCGGGTGAAGGCAGCACACCCCGGAGAGCTTAAAGACCATCCTAGACGCCCCTATTGACATGTTTTATTAGTGCTTTTGTTCGGTTTTTGGCTTTTTCTGTTTGATGTTTGTCTTGTTCTCTTTAGATCTCATTTAGGTTAAACTTGTTGTGCTATCACCACACCCCCACCCTGCCACAGACCATGTACCTCAGCCTGTCTGAGTGTTTCTGCAGTCAGAAAAATATCTCTGGGTGGAGTTAATGAAACTTTCAGAAAATAATTACTGAACGTTTATATATACATACATACCCTAACCGAGATCATGCTGGCCGATGTGGCTACTGCAGGTAAGATGCTGACTACAAAACCCAACTTCTATAATCTGTGAAGATTGTTTGCTTTGCAGAGGCCAGAGATACGTGCACCAACATGTAAGTCAGACTAAAGAAACTCCCTGTTAAACCATAACATGACCACAATAAACCTGTTACCAAGGTCAGTTTGCATTCATCATAAAGCAAATGTTGGTGCAGTTTTCATTTCTTATTCATTATTGGTAAGCAGTGTTGCTATAAAGCCTGCACTGGGGACAATGAAATCTGAAGAATAATACCTCCATGGGGCGTTTAGAGGTGTGCAGAATGAATGTACAGTTTTTCCTTTAAAAGCTATATTTAAAGTAAAAAAAAATCTAAATTTTATTTTGACGGGCATGACACTGGGTTCATGTTTACATCTACCAGCCACTAGAGGGCACGGTTGCGGTAAAAAGTCTGCTCGGCAAGGCGAGGCTGGGACTGTGTAAAATGGCGAACTCGACAAGCCAAGCAGCTGATTCTGAGCAGATGTCATTGATGTATAATAGAAAAAGTTTTGGGCCTAAAACTGACCCCTGTGGGACCCCACAAGCAATGTCCAGACATGAGGAGCAACAATTATTGATCTTTACAAACTGTTGCCTGTTATTTATATAACTTGCCACCCAATTCAATACAATCCCCCTGATGCCATAATTTTCCATCTTTTTTAACAATATTTGATGATTTATTGAATCAAATGCCTTTTTTAAATCTATAAATACCCCAGCAACATATTGTTTTTTATCTATTGCGTTTGTTAAGTATTCTATTCATTCTAATAAAGCCAGTGATGTTGATCTGCCAGATCTGAATCCATACCGACTCTCTGTGAGTATTTTAAGTTTATCCAAAAATGTTTCAAGTCGGTTATTAAACAATTTTTCCAGAATTTTGGAGAATTGTGGAAGTAAGGAAACCGGCCGGTAGTTTGTGAAGTGATGCTTGTTGCCAGATTTGTACACAGGTATAACTTTAGCTGTTTTCATTCTGTCAGGAAATGCACCATTTTGGAATGATAGGTTGCAGATGTATGTAAATGGTTTTAAAACACCCTCCATTACCGTCTTGACCTCCATCATGTCAATGTCATCACAATCCAGGGATTTCTTATTCTCACAATTCCTAACTATGTCAGATATTTCATTTTCATCCACTGCTGTGAGAAACATAGTGTATGGATGTTTTTCTATCAGGGTCTCCAGATTTCTGTTTACAGTTCCATGATCAGTAATCGTCTTAGCCAAGTCCGGTCCAACGTTAACAGAAAATGTATTAAAACTACTGGCCACAGCCTCCATATTATTATTATTATTATTATTATTATTATTATTATTATTATTATTATTCAGGTAACTAAAAATATAAAAGTATAATACTTTTATGACAAACATTTCACCCAGAGGTCATAACGATGTGTAATTTATCTAGTTTACTAATATGTCACTAGGATGATCTTAAAAACCAACAGGAGCGTTTTTCATTTCTTTATTCGTGGTTTTTGGTGATCAAAGATTACAATACTAGATTACTGCCTGTGTGTAATTACATGTACTATTGTTTTTTTTTTCTCTTCTAATTATCCTTTTGAGTGCTGGTGCTGCTGAAACAAGTGACTTTCCCCACTGTGGGATCAATAAAGTCTATTCTATTCTATTAAAACACATCTATTTCTTTCTTAAAGAAAATAAAAATTTTAATGCTAAATAAATACATTCATGCTGATAAATATGATTTTGTGTAGACCTCCATAAAAAACACTTTCTTTTTAAACTGTAAGGTTTTCTCTCATCTATCCTGCAGGTTCAGAGTCGATACCAGCCTCTCAAAGGAGGCTCCGGGTTCCGTCGTCTTTCAAGACCAAGAAAAGAGCCGAGAATCTTGTTAAATGATCGACTTTTCCCGTCGTACCAACTGTGACATTGTTACTGCCGGTGTGTTTTTGTTATTTATTCCAAGGCCACTGACAGCGATCAATAATGCATTTGTTCATGTGGCGTTAGCAACCAGCTGCTGCAGGAACGGGATCGCTCCAGATGGAAAAAAGCAAATATGCTGAATTATTCCAGCACTTAACTAAAGTCTGATCAGATGAGGAAAGAATAACGGCAGCAGGATGATGAAGAGATCAACAACACACCCTAAGGGTGTGTGTGTGTGTGTGTGATTTCCTCAGTCTCAGGTTCTCATGAACAGAAAAGTTAAAGCCGGATCAGAATCCAGATGTGTTAAATCCTTAAAGAGTGAGGCTTCATTATGTTACTAATTTGACAAACAGGCTTATAAAACTTATTGGGAAACATAAAACTATCTTTATTACTGGACCTAATTGGGTTTTTGTTTTATTGGGGTTTTTTTTTGGAAGCCATTTTCCCCCAAATGAGTTTAATCAGACAGGCATCGACACACAGACGAGCGAAGCAGCTGGAAACGAGTCAACAGCCTTCCAGTCGTTTCAGTTTAGGAGCTTTTACTTTGTTAAAAAAGAAAATATTATTTCATTCCTTCTGAAATAAAATAAAAATATTAAAAAGGCCACCTTGGACAGAAAGATTCCTCCGACTCCAAACCAGAACGGGTCTTTAGTGAACTCCAACATTTCTCTCCATGCTGATCAAAAGCAACGCTACAAAAATTCAACAATCATTTCTTTATTCTCTTATGAGAAGAACAGATTTCTGAGTGTTACGTCAACATGTGGATGTCTAACGAGATGCTCTGCTTTAAACTCCTTTTGTTTTAGTTTTCTCTGAATGTCCTTTAATGGTTTGTCACCAGTGGATTTATTGTTCTGTTTTCTGTTGCTTTTGTCTTACTCTGGTCTTTTCCTCTCTTTAGTTCTCTTTTGCATGACCACTCCACGAGTCACTTCACTTGTCTGAGTTTTCTTCAGGTCATCTGGTTCTGTTCTGGACCTGCTGCTACACGCATTTGGATCTTTGGTCCAGATCCAGTCTAAAATATGGGGGTTCCTAGATTAGAGTCATTGGTTGCTATGGCAACGGTCAGCTCCTCATCTATATAGGTGAGTTAAAAAAAACTGAAGATGAATAAAAAGTGTTCACAAGCATCGACTGTAGTTAAAACAGCGTTTATAAAAGCTGTTCACAGGAATAACAAGACAAACCTGGTGATCTACATACGTAAACTGTCTCCCTACACTGTGATCATCTACAGAAACTCATAAAATAATCATTTAAATGTACCTATGATATTTAATCTGTGAATCTGTGCATGAAAATTATTTGTAAATAAACAGAAGAATGCAAGTACCAGACTGAGACCATCAACACACCTTAACAGAGCAGTTTCCTGCTCCTCCGCCCTACTGGCTGAAAGTGGAATTACAACTACCGTAAACTATCCTGCAGCAGCCTGCTGTAGCTAGCGCTAACAACGAGCTAACGCTAACATGAGCCAAGTCTGGACAAACAATATTATTGTTAACAAGTCCAGTAGCAACAAAGCCAGGTCACCATCAGTCCGTGATTTTGTAGCCTCCTTTAGCTCCCTTAAACTAGCGTAGGCCGCACTGATGTTCACTCTGGTTTTAGCTCTTTGCTTCACCTCCACAGACATTACTCTGTTACTTTTACTTCCAGGCTCCGCCATGGTGCCAACAGAAAAGCTAACTGCACAGAAAATAGCTAACAGCCATAATGCAGGTATAAGAGCGCCCCCTAGAACACCTACCCGCTCCACAAAACTGTTAAGTGCAGTATCTGGCCAGCAGAGAGAAGAAACTGGTCCAGTTTCTAACTCAACCATCACTGAGATCCATGTTAAAGCTCTAGCTTAAAGTTTAATAAACCATGTAGGTACTTTAAATGATTCACGTTGGTGCCACGGACAAAATAACATCTACATTTTCTTTCATGAAAATGTCATCACCACTACTTCTGAATCCATCCTGGTGTTAAATCAGCTCAATGGAAGAAAGCAGATAAATAAAAATGTTCCGTGACTTTATTGTTTGGTTGTTTGGCTTCGGGGTGGCCGCAGAGCAGACTTGACTAAATGCAACCTGACACTCTGTTTCTGTATCTACGCTTGACCCCCCTACTGGACATTTCCCACAAGCTGACAGAGTGGCAAAGATTACACGACACGGGTCACTAAATATAGCAGTAGAGGTTTCCAGTGAGGTGCTAAGGAGTAAATGTGAGCAGAAACAGTGGGTTTCCTGTTTAGGTTGTTTTCTTCATCCATGAGGTCCTCCCCAGCCAGAAGGCCATCCACAGGGATGCCGGTATGTGGAGCAGCCGGTGCTAATGTCTCTATCCAAACTCCCAGTGGTTCGGTCCTTAATGAATTGAATGCATCACATATTTTGATAGATGGTTGCTAATTTTTAGTTGCTTCCCCTCGGTGGCTCCGGCTCAGCGGTGGGGCAAACTTTAGCCTTGTGGAAGCCCAGGAGGAAATGTGATGAATGTTCTCGGTGCTGATGTGTTTTTAAAGGATTTGTTTACCTGAATTAAACATCCAGCAGAAGAGCTGATACGAGAACGAGGAGGATGGTTTCATCCCAACCGTGTTTTCAGCACATTTGATTCAATTAAAAACCAGTTTGTTTGTTTTCTCGGTTTATGCCGAATAACCTTCAGCTCCTGTCTTGGGATCCAGCTCTGATTAATCTGTTAAACATTCTCCACAAACATCTGAAAAAATGAAATATCGCTGCTTACTTTTACAAATGTTAATTTTACTGAGCGTTATGGAAAGAAATTGTAACAACTTGTGTGGCAAACATTTAAATGTCAGCTGATGCTGATGTGATCGTTTGAAAAAAGGGCTCTGGGATGGAAAGCTGTTCAAAGAGCTGCAACTGGTAACATCTTATTAGTTCATAACCTTTTCTAAAGAAACGTTAAAGATCTAAATATTTCACTTTAAGGTGGTGAAGCAGTAGGATGGAGGAGTGATGGTTGGGCGATACAAGAAAAAACTAATTAACCTAAAGTTTAAGAGACTGAAGAAAATCCAGATGTGCTGATGGAAAACATCAGAAACATCTGCATGGCTGAAGTCTGAACCACACATCTTGTTGCTAGATGCTAACATCTGTATTTAAAAACTAGGATTTCTGACCAACCTGCAGCCGTTTTCTCTCTACTGCTAAAACTTCAGCAGCTCTAGTTTCACTTTTGCTTCCATTCTTGTCCGACTCCTCCATCACAGCTGACACGACTGATGCTAGCAGACAGCATCTGGGTGTCTGGGCATAATTACTGCTCTCAGACTAGATCTCATCTCAAAGGTATTTTAATGCCAGCTATCAAAATAATCCACCTCATCCTTCCACGTAAACTCATTTAACAGCAGATGTAATGAGTCCGAGCAGATCATATCTACACTCGTTTAGCTTTGTCCTACAAAGCCAGAGGGTGTTTTAGCCAGAGGTGTATTTCATCTGAACAATAATGGGAGTGTGCGTTTAAAAGCCCTGTGATCAGAGCAGAGTGACTCATGAGTAAAACCTCTTCTTTACTGCTAATAAGGATGAGTCTGAGTGGCTTCCAGCAGCACAAGTGGCACACATCAGTGTGGTTGACTCACCCCTGCTTAACCGCCTTGTTCTTGTTCACGTCGATGGTGGTGATGGAATGCTTGGCGCCGGACTGCACCTCCCAGTCCACCTTCCACTGGGCGTTCTTCGACTTGGTCTGCACCAGGTTCACCCCCTTTTTGGCTTTGACCCTGCAGGAGGACAAATGTTGTGTTAGAGGGAGTGATTTATGTCAGAGGTCAAAGGTGAAGGCCCTGGGCGTGCAGAGCCTTCCTGCATCACGTCATGCCAACAGCAATTCCTGGGATGAATCAATAACGGAGAGGAATGAAGACGACGGGTCGGTGAGGCCAGTGGGCTGGGACCAGGCCGGGTCAAAGTGTTCACCACCAGAACCCAACGGGCCTGCAGGAAACATCATTAAACCTGCAGCCTGGGTTCATGTTCTTCTCCATCAACACATGACAACATTTAAAATCCACTTTACTAACCAATTCTATCAGTTTTAAGTTCCTGGAGTCAGAATCTAATGATGAGGAACTCCCTCCCTGAGCCTTCCGCGCCGCGGGGGCATTCTCCTACACGGGTAGGTCAAGGTTAGCAGCAGAACACGAGCCTTTCAGCGCACACGGACCCGGGCTTGGGTCAACAACGCAACAGAAACAATCTGTCTGATCAGTCTTCAACTCGTCAATCTGATGTGTTTCTTACTTCAGAGGCCAGTTGTCAGTCAGATTTAAAGATCTTGTAAACAACTTTAGTTAAAGGTTTCACAGCAAATTTAAAAGTGTTAATCTTGGGGTGTTGGTCCAATTTAACACTAAGAATAGTTCATTTAACACTGGTGTTAGAGTTAATATAGTAACTCTAACACCAGTGTTAAACTTTTAACTCCAGAAGAGTTGGTTTTTAACACTAAATCAGAGTTAAAGCACCAACTCTCCAAAAAGACTTAAATTAACTCTTTCTGGTGTGGACCCATATAGACGCCTTAAAGGCGTTGAAATCAACTCTGACTGTGTTAATTTCAGCATGCTGAGTTTGTTGTGTACCTAAGGAAACCCATCAGGTTGCACGAGTCACTGACTTATTGTGTCAGAGATATTACAGCAATCTCCGTACTAAGCAAGCATGTAGCGACAGTGGAGAGGAAAACTCCCCTTTATCATGAAGAAACCTCCAACAGGTCTTAGCTTTGTTGGTGCACAGCAAATTTAAAAGTGTACATTTTGGGGTGTTGTGTCATGTTGGTACCGTACGTGAGGAGGTTGGTCACAGGAATGGGACCGCTGTACCGTTCTGCTGTCACAATAAAAAATGGTGCATGGGTCACACTAAATGCTCAGGACTCAGCTCCTTGTGTTCCTCTCTCACTGGCTGTCTGCAGTCACGAGGTGTTCAAGGCTTGAGTTAGCTGGCATTGTAATTCATTCATGGAGTTGATTTAGAACTGAATTTAACTCTAATGAGTGTAAAATTGACATGGATATTTAACACTGTTTGTAGTGTTACTGAAATGAACTGTTTAGAGAGTTAGGCTAACACTGGCTTGGTGTCAAATCTTCACTCTAAGTGTCTATAAGTGGAGTTTTAACACTATTTTGGTGTATTTTGTAAACTCTGCTGGTGTTAAATTTTAACATCAGCAGAGTTTAGTATTAACACTAAAATGGTGTAAAAGTGTTAACTCTCTTAAAAGTGTTGATTTAACACTGAAGTGGTGGGTCCTATATAAAGCCTGAAGAAGTGTTAATTTGAACTCTGAGGGTGTTAATACTGAACTTTCCAATTTGCTGTGTGTTTAAGCTGGAATCTGGATTTTGCTTTTTCATCCCAGGAAGGTAAAATCTCTTAAAAAGTATTTGGACTTTTGCTGCTTTTTCACTCATTTCCTCCTACCTGTGATTGTTGCTACTATAGTTGATTCTGAGGAAACAACACTCGGATATAATTTTAGCACCAGTTGAAAACTTGACAGCAGACAGTCTCCTCTCTCCGGTTCTTTGGTGTGTTTGTTCCTTTCTTTAAAGACGTTTCTTTGTCAACCTTCACATGTTTACTTCTTTCATTTTTAAAAGCACACAATGCACAATATCAGGTTTAAGGATAAAAAATGAATAAATAAAAACAATGTTTTTTTGAAAAGATCTTTTGAAAAAGTCTGGGGAAGTTTGCAGCAGGTCCTGGCTGCTCGTAAACAAAAAACAAGAAAACAAACGTTAAACTTTCCTCGCTGTCTCTCATTTTCCCAAGGATTAAAACCTGCATTCAAATTAAAACAACATGTATGTTTTACGTCGTTTCCCTTCATCCCCATCCTTTGCCTTAAGCTGAATTAAACATCCACCATAAACAACATTAATACAATTAGCTTTTGCGTCTCCAAACACCTCCAATTAAAATGCATGGATGCACGTGCACTACCATGTGTGTGACTGCAGAAATCTGCAGAAAACTCTAAAGAATATATGTTCCAGTAAAAGCAGCTGCTATATAGGACCGGTGCTGATAGTATAAAACACTAATAAAGATGTTTTTCTAGCAGACGTCAGAATTCTGCCTTAAACCAAACGGGCGTTCAGCTGTGTGACAAATAATCTGAGACTTCTTCATTCAGGTGGATTACAGATGGGCTCTGGCTGGCAGATGTCCTCTCTGACTTTACTGAGGCGTGCTATTAAGGTGTCCACCAGCAGAATACCAAACAGCAGAGAGAAGTAAGGAGAACGCTCTCCTCTCACTTATTGAGATTTTGCTTCTACGACCACCGCGCCACGCCTGAACGGGCCTCACTGAGCTGATGGAGATTATCGATCCGCTGGTTTCGTTTTCATGAAACACAAGCTACAGATGAATTATTAACATATTTGGCTTTTGTTTTTCTGCTCTACGTCGTTTTTTCATTACCAGCATCATCTTACAGGTAATGATGGGATATTTCTAAATCTTATAGAGAAAGTTTGACAGCG
Organism: Aphyosemion australe; assembly: GCA_006937985.1. Classification (NCBI taxonomy): domain Eukaryota; kingdom Metazoa; phylum Chordata; class Actinopteri; order Cyprinodontiformes; family Nothobranchiidae; genus Aphyosemion; species Aphyosemion australe. Next base: position 585,551 of record SSNS01000164.1, on the reverse strand, counting down.
TTCAGCCGCTGAACTTCAGAAGAGATTTAACTCAGACCAACAGAAGCTCCCACTGTACAAACTCTTATCTAAATTGTTTTTTCCTCGTTTCATTTGGCTGGAACTTGAAGGTCTTCACGACATCTTTCAGATCGTCCCATTTATTTTGCAGACAGATAAAAATTCAAATGTCCTGCTGATGTTTTCCGTTGCTTCTCCAGCTTGTGGCCAGCGTGCCGACAAGTCATCCGTGACTCGTGAAATCCAGTGATTTTCACCAAAGTCGCCCTTTTCTTCCTGTTTATTATCAGCTCCCACCAAGAGGAAAAAGTCACGTTTTTGTCCAGTTTGATGGATTGTTACCAAAATATCTCATGAACCATTTGACAGATTTTAATTGAAATTTCAGAATTAGATGCAAATCTGTAACTGATTGACTTTTGGAGTCAACCTCATCAAAAACAGCAGCCCCAGCTCGAGTTAAACACAAACATGGCTGATGGTTAGTCTATTTTGTAGATACGGAGCTAAATGTTAATATGGTTACAGTTAAAAGTCATCTCTATCGTAAAGTCCAAGCAACGACTGATCATGTGAGCTCTTTGGTCCAAATGTTGCCAACGGCAAAGATGTCAGACTACTGACGAACGATGAGATCTTTATGAAAAATGCGCCCTGTGGCATTTTTACGCTGATAGAAACTCAAGTTTCTGGGATTAGATTGAATAAACACAGAAAAATATAAAATCTTAGCCTGCAGAAGAGGAAAACAACATTTCAAATTAAAACTTTAGAGTTTCTACGAAGGAAAGAGCGTCGCCTGCTGCTGTTTTCAAACCTAAGATCATCCTTTAGGTCAGAAATGACGGAGTTATAGTTGTTTTTATCAATCTCAACAATAACATTTTGCACAATCGGGAGGATGACTGGGCTGGTTACAAACGGTTTTCCTACTTATCCAATATGGGGAATATAGCAATTTTACTTAGGGGTGGAATATCCCTTTAAGTCACCTGGTAACTAACCCGATTTTAGCTCAGTATTTGTAAAACGGATTAATTTGTTGTGAACTGGGCTGACTCCAACACAAAATCCCTTACAGATGCAACATTTAATTCTTTCTATTAAAATTCATCCAAAAGTTCATGAAATTTTTGCCAACCAACATCATCATCTACCTTCTACCTTCCAGCGGTGGTCGGTTACAACAAACACGCCGATCGATGGAGACAAACGAGGCAAACCTGGTTTATATTCTTGCCAAAATGCAACAATCTGTTAAAAACACAATTCCTGGAAAATGAAACCCACTGAATCGGGGCGGCAGCCCAAGAACTCACAGCGTCTCTCAAAAGGACAAAACACACAGGCAGTTACTTGGAAAACTGCTCAGAAACACACAGAGCTGCACAACAAATGTCCCGAGGTAACGAGCTTGAATCTGAACTCCTCGAATCCCAGGTGACCGTTCGTTTGAAGCCACACAACAAACTCGACCCACTTGGGAAGGGAGCAGCTCACAGGACTCGCCGGCTTTTACTGCCTTTGTCCCGGTGCCAGACACCACGGGACATCTAGAGGAGAGCCCAGAGAGCCATTAGCACCAAGTTTGGGCAGCTGCTTCCAGAGCTGTGGCTGAGAGAAAATGGGAATTTTCCTCAAATAGATAAAATAAAGCATCCGAAGAACTGGACGTATTCTCAGAAACCATCTTTTAGGTTAACCTGTGATGTCTTTAAGAACAGGTTTTAGGTTCTTCACTAGAAGCAAATACTTTGAAGTAAAGAGGTTCCCCTTAACCTTTTCATAAGTGTGTAACGGATCTGGTTCAGGGTTCACGTCTAAAGCTTTTATCCATAAACAGACGCTGCTCCGGTAACACGTTTTCTAAGACCCATTCAGCCGAAGATGGACTCACGTTTCCTTGTGTTCCTCCTACGTTTACTCCCCTGGGTCTAAACACTAGCTGGGGTGTTGGTTAAAATATTCTCTTTATGATACAGGACACCTGTTTCAAAAAGCCAAAATAACATCAGGTGTTGTGAAACTTTACAAAACTTCAAGGGAAGTGTTCCGACCCGGCTCCTTGGGCATCAACATGAAGTGAGACTGAACATAATACTGGGAACAGCTCACGGGCAAGCCCTTAATTGTTAGGCTTGCTATTGTGAAAGGTGATAAAAATTACTTGCCAAATGAAGAATCCCGGGCAAGCCCCCAGTTCTTATGACCAAGACCCAAATAAAGGTTAAAGGTGGAGAAGGAGATGTTTTTCTGAAGCATTTTCTTTGTCACATTGTTTGATGTTCTCTTCACAAACGGATGGCAACCAATAAATTAAATAAAATAATTGTAACAGCCTCGAAATATACAACCCTGGAAAAACCTCAACCAATCATTTAGAATGGGACGTTCTTAATTGGATCCTAATCCATTCATCAAACTGCCCTGTGACCGCCCCACACCTGCTTTAGGCATGATTCAAATCCCACATTTGTTCGAAGACAGCGTCTGGCTAGCTATCTTAGCTATCACACTAAAATGTTATGTAGTAACGTAGGTGTGTTACGTTTGGAATTATGGCAGAACATGTGCCAACGAGTCAAAAAGGTAAGGTAATGCTATGTTTTGATGGTGGTTTACCAGTATTCATTGCGTCCAGCATTATGGAGGCGTGGCTTATGGGGAGCCTGAAGAAAGGGGGTTGGACCTTTGAATTTTGTATTTTCAAAATGTAGCTTGCTTGAACAGCTTCGAGGAACTCCTACCCTACCTTTGGAGGGAATCATCAGAAAAAAGAAGTTGCAACAGATTTATTTAATAGAAAAAAGCTGAATATATCTATTTTTACTATAAAACATCACTCTGAGGGTTGAGTGCAGACAGATTTTGCAGTCATGTGACACCAACCAGAAAACCTTTTAAGCCTATAATTAATTTCTCGACAGCAGCTTCTTTTTTAAATCCTACACAGGCCATACGAAGCCGAAATCTTTGCATCAAAGACGCTGGTTTACGTTCAACGCATTCTTTTAGCCTTATTTTTCTTCTTTCATCAAATCCTCCCCATTAAGGAGCAATTATCTGATACGGAACGTGGCCAGAAGATAAAAGAGAACTACGTAGCATTTACGGGAAGCATCAAGCCTGTCGTCTTTGATGTGTGCTGAAAAGGAGAGACGTTATAGTTTCAGACGACCGCTAAATGAGGTGACTCGTTTGCTTCTTGATTACTGAAGCTTGTAAAAACTCACATCACGAAAGATGATAATTTCACATTATAGTAGGACACAGCCATTCCCATTACTCTTCCTGGGTTAGGATGCTACCCTAGTGGGTAATACTTGTATTTGTATTCATTACCTATGCTCATCAGTAGCTTATAAAAGGCCCTACATATTCATCAACAGCTTTTTTTTAATAGAGACTCAGTGCTTTTAATCAGACGGCCCTTTTCACAGACTTCGCTTCACTTCTGAACCACAAATGAGGGGGGATGGAGCGCTCCCCATGGGACCGCCGCATGAATCGGGTTCCCCGTGGAACTGTGTTAATGCTGATTAATGAAAGAGCATCGCTAATGTAAGGGCTGTGCAGCAGTAAGCAGTCAAAATACACGATTCTCAGAACCTCCGCGAGTCCCGCTGCTGCTCCTGCACAGGGAGGACGGAGCGGCAGCGGGAGCCACTTCAGCTAAGACAGAGCTATTACTTACTCCTTCCACACAGACGCCTCCTGCCATGGCAACACCTATTGGACTCGGAGTCGGCTGACGGACTGCTGAACAGCAGAGCTTCTGGACTAGACATTCCATGCCAGATTTCTGAGCTGCCCGTTAGGAGGTAGCAAATTTCATTTTCAAATTCTGACTCGAAACCTGAGCTGACCACAACACAACCTGATCAACAAGACTGACCATTTCTGGCCTTGGTACAGTTTGAAAGACAAGGTCTTCTTAGTGAAATAAAACGTCTCTATTTTCCGTCCTTTCTTTTTGTGCCTCGTTTCCATCGTGTCCTCGGTCTTCTCTCCTCAAAGCATCCTCTTGACCCACCTTTGACACTTGCCGCAGGTATTTACAACCTCTACCCTGACATTCCATGCAGCGTATTCTAATGGACAACTTTAATTAAATTAAATAAGCAAACTAGACTTGAATCAAACCATAACTCAAGTCTTTACTTTGTTCCTTGGTGGCTTTCTTCAAAAGCGTTTCAAGAAAATGTCTGAACTGGCAAAGAATCCACAAAACTGAACAGTACTTGTGTAACAATTTCAGATTAAAGTCATACAAAGAAAGATTATTTTAATAATCTACTAAATGTCACCAGGCCCAATGATGTCATCGACATGTCCTCACAAAAACTGGGGTGCAAGCTTCATCTAATGCAGGGAGGCCCTCCATTCATCTATGAATCACCCCTTATCCAAGGTCAAGTGGGGGAGGTAACAGGTCCAGGAAGAAGACCCAGGCATCATTCTCTCCTCCAGAGGGGACATAAAATCTCTCCAGCATCTCTGGGTCTGACCCAAAGGTCTTCTGCAAGAAAGAAACATCCCAACCTCCTTATGATGCAGAGGTACAGCAGCTCTACAAGAACCCAATCAGTCATTTGTATTCAGAATCCTGCATCTAAATATCATGTTGCTGCTTGAGAGACTCATTCCCAACCCAGAAGGAGCATTCCAACGTATCCAGTTAGAGCCACGGCTTCAGATTTGGAGGAGCTGACTCTCATCCTGGCTGCAAAGAAACACAGAAGAACAACATCTGCAAAGAAGCAGAGACGTGCCTCCCCTCTATCCTTGTGTTCATCTCCATAAACGTCCCAATCAGGACCAAGGGCGCAGGCCTCCCTCCTTTACTGGTATTGGTGCAATCTAAGCTTTTATTTTTCTGAATCCCCAGATAGACAAATTACAGAACCAGACCGTCATGTGTCTTCAGTAAGTCTTCCATCTTCTGCTTCAGGGCCCAACATCTAACTTTTACCACCAAAAAGGCATCTACAAACTTCCCTGGCACTGCGTCGCATCACTTCCTGCTGCAATTCTCAAGCAGCAGCACCAGTCTTATCAATCATCTTAAACACTTTGATATCCATGGTGTTTATCTTCCTGGGTAAACAGCTTTGAGGTTTTCTCTGCAGCATCACAGACACATGCAGACTGAACCGGGCCAGCTTTAAGAAGAGGGTGGCTCTGGAGAAGCTGCAGAAGTTTCACACAGCAGATTAGAGATATGAACCTGCAGCAGCTGCTTTGGACACCATGAGCTCATTTTCCTCGTCATTTTGTTACAGAACAAACACAATCAGTTCAAAACATGACTTTTCAAGTGAACCAGTGGTGCTTTGTTCTGCTGCAGGCCTGTAATTAGTATTAAAGACAAAAATCATATAAAAGAGAAAATGCTCAACAAAAAACCTAAACTACATTCGTTGTATGTCAGCTTATGTTTGAAAATAAAGCAATGAAATAAATTTATTATATACTTAAATTTCTATTTTAGCTCCAAAAAATAACAAAAACAAGAAAATAGACCAAAAAAAAGTATTCATAAAATAAAAATGTACTAAGAGCGTGCTCATATTTAGCCTCATCCTCCAGATCACATGCATGCATATGAAACAGTTATAACAAAAATCTAGTTCTTAAAAATGTTATTAAAACTATTAATGAATCAGTTTAATTTTATTTTGTTTTCTTGTTTATTTATTTATTTATTCTTTATTAAACCAGGAAGGTCCCATTGAGATTAAAAACCTCATTTTCAAGGGAGTCCTGGCCAAGAGGCAGCAGCAGTTGGTTACAAAATGTTTCAGTTACACAGACATGTTATGTACAAAATTACAGAAGGCAGCTAAAACACAGGGAATCTGTCTCAAAGGCTCTCAGTCTGGTTTTAAATGTATTCAAGGAGATAAGTTCGGTTAAGCATTGTACATTTAGGTCTGTCCTATTTTGCCAGTGATAAACATTATTATTATTTATTTTTCAAAGCATTTTTTAGAAATTAAAGGAGCTTGTGTTTACAATAATAATGCCAATGACTATTGTTTGATTCTCTCTCTCATTACTTTTAATTTCAAAAAATTGCTTTTGGGGAAAATTTCCTTGAACGATTAAAATGTGATTAATCAAGATTTATTCATTACAAAGCCTCTAATTAATTTGATTAATTTTTTAAATCGAGTCCCACCCCTAGTTTCTATATTTAACCCCTCATACCTTTAAATAACAAAAAAACCCCACAAATCTCACCTAAATCTGCCTGTTTATGAGGTGAACTCTGCGTCGTGTTTCCCATAACTCAGTTTAAGCCACAACAACATTAAGAGTTGTTGGAGATATTAGCAGCAGAATCTAAACCCTCATAATGAAAAAATAAGTCAGTTAGCAGAACACATTAGTAATTGGGTAAAAGGATGCATCTGTGCATAAATTAGCTCCAAAGTTGAGTCGACCAACAAATGAAACAACCCAACATCCATTATGAGCAACAGGAAGTAATTAGCTGAACGAACACAATCCATTATTAGTACTTTAGATAAGAAAATCAGCTTGTGCATATTTTAGTCTGAAAGCACAAATCAGAGCAGCTCTCACCTCAAACACCGCTCGTCTTCCCAGCATGCACTGGGAACCCCACGGGCAGAAAAGACATCAGTGCCTCCAACATCTGATCAGCTACAACCTACAGATGAGTTCAAACTCATCGACTCAACCAGAACCAGAACCACACTGGATTTGAGATTCTGTTGTATTCATTTAAAAACACCTTCATTAACAGGTAACTCTCATTTATATAAGTTTCTTCCTGTTTTAAAGCTTTTATAAGGTTTCTGGCCTCTTTGATGAATACAAGCTAATCAACTAAATGTAAAATAATAAACGAGTGTGCATAAATCAAATACAGCCCGAGTTAAAGAGGAGAACTGATCATAAAGATACAAGAAAACGCATTAAATCCAACGTTTGGGTGTGCATACATTAGGGGCCACATTGCATTCAATAATAAATAGCTGCAACTAATAAAGAGCCTCTAACCAAGCACCTTTAATTAGTAAATATAATAAAGGGAAATGGGAAAAATGTAGGAACGGCTGCAAAATAAAGGACAAAAATACGTAAAACAGATTCAAACTAGATGTTTTTGTCTTTAAATCACTAAAACGGCTCCAATACTTAAGTATGAATAAAACATGAGTCTAAATGAAGGATAATGAGATAAAGGTATAAAAGATGATAAAAACAATGTGATAATAGTTCTCCTATTGAAGCTTTCGGGCTTTCAGAAGCCAAAATGTCTGGCTCTGAAATGTCATCCTGACGGGAGAAAAAAGGTTCATTTTCCGAGGACAGCTTTCAGCCGTGGATTAGGACTCTTTGGGCTCAGCGTGGCCTGATTTCCAGCTGCACATTTGTGTGAATATGAATGACGGTGGGCTCGCTCATTGTGTTGGGTTTCTGGTACAGGAGGAAGCTCTGAGCTCCAGCCACAGGAGCAGCGCGTGATTATCGAAAATCAATAACATATTAAAATATAAAGTCAGTCTCAAGTAAATGAGATTCACCCAGAAAACCATCAAGAGACATAAAATCTTTTCTTTCAGGATCATTTTCTGATAGGATGAAGCTTTTTGGACAAACATGAACATCACTGATTACAACAGAATTCATTCAGAAATAAATCAACAAGCCAACAAGAACTAAATGATCAACATTCATCAGTTTTTTATGATTTTACGATGTTAAATGTAACAATATAAGGCAAAAGGATTCACTATGAAACAACACTAGACGGTACAAACTAAATGTTGCTATAAGCTCCTCACAAACTATCTGGAAACATTATTAAAACTAATTGATGTTGTATTTTGTATCCTCCCTAAACCAACTTAGTCACCTCTACTACCGGCAACATGTGGTGGTGCGGAGTGGAACAGATTAATGAGTGGGTAGAACCTCAACACCCTAAAAACGAGCCAAATTCTCCTCATTAAGAGTTCCAAACCAGAATAAACAAACCAAATGGTTCAATTAAAGGGGAGAAATGAATGACTGAAATATCATTTTCAAAGCTTTTCTTAGGGGAGTCGACTTTCTTGACCAATTAAAAGAAATCGTTAGTGATAATATTTCATTTAAAAAGACGATTCGGTCATTTTTATCATGGAAAACTCACCTAACCCTGAGGGTCTCTACTGCCTCTATTAACACTCCAAACATGTTGTTTTCAGTGTTTGGATTAAGGGATTATGTGTCTAAAACAAGCTGTTTCAAAAAGTTCCTGTTTGTGACATCACAAGCGGGGAAGTTAGCATAGACCCCTCCTAAGCTGAGAGAGCTGCTGCTGGAGGAGCAGCGGCTCTACTCTGAGCCCCTCCCAGGTATCAGAGCTTCTCAGCTTATAGCAGCTTAAGCGAGGATGGGTGGGCGTGGCCAGCAGCAGCTTGTTTTCTTAAAGTGACAGAGCCCTGAAACGGCTTATTCTGAAAATGTCGAGAATAAAACGGTTGTAATTGCTTTAAGTGAGAGGGAGTTAGTGTAAGTAACATGTTCTGTATCAACCACAGAACTATTATAACTTAAGATAAACCTTCACAAGACTCCTTTAAGCAGTATTCTATCAGTGTTTTATCCACTGTAATGATCTCACCTACTGGTGACATCACAAAAACGACTCTCACACAAATGCATTAGAGCACTAAATTACCTGTTTTTAGCATCTTTACAATTTAGCACGAGACCATTTATTTAGCGTGATGAAACCCTGGTCGTATGCAGCTCCGTCTAACAAAGTGTCCACTCATGTAAAAAGAAAAAAGCATATTAAAAAGATGCCCTATCCATATTACATGACTCAGAAGAGGCACAGTATCTGACTTTGCCTGCAGCTGCTCTCCCGCATGTTCCTCCCCTCTGGCTGTGCTGATATGCAAGAAAATTTGGGGTTTTATACTTTAAAAGCCCTAAAAATACAGTTCAGAGCTGGTAAACGAGCGGTTTTCCGGTCCTCTTGACCAGCCGTACCTGAAAGCCTTCACTCGGCCTTGGGGACTATAAAAGCGGTAAATTCAGTATACTGTGATGCTACATGCCTGAACATGGGCATTATCTTTCTGTTTCATCACCACACTCCCGCGCTGCCCGGACGTGTGACAGATATACACCAGGGAGGGACTTCTTTTTCCACTGGATTAACCACCAGCTGGTCTCAAACACTCTCTTGCTGTGACTTTGAACTACATAGATGCTCCTTCTGCACTCCCGCTGAAGAGCACAGGCTCTCCTCTGAGGATCGTGTAATGATGAATAGCAGCAGTCCCTCCTTAATCATAAACCTTAGCTCACATCCCCACCTCTGTATATAAAAATTCATTAACAGACATAAATCACTGGTGCTTTATTAATCACGGGGAGTTTTTTTTTTTCCTTTTCCTTTGGAAAAATAAAAAGTGAAAGAAACGTAAGCCCAAACGTTGCACGCAGAAGCTTCTTAAACTTTTTTCTCTTATTTAATTTTTAAACAGAAGCACGATGATGAAACGATCCTTGGAGATCAAACATAAAAGCAACACTTTTCAAAGCCATCTCCCATAGCTTTCATCTTATGAAAATAAAAATCATTGTTGGAAAACATAGGGAGGCGTTTAAAGAGACCGATGATGACACGCCGTACGTTTTAATAAATGCCTCCTAACGAAGCTGCAGCCGCTCCCGTCTGGCAGAAAGGTCGGCCGTTCATCACGCGTCCGACACAAAGACACAATCACCGATTCAACAAACGTCCTGCTGTGAGGAGGCAGCATTAAACACCAACGTCTCCGTATCTTTAAATCACTCCTTTAGCAGAAGTCAGGAACCGACGAGGCAGCCTCCGTCCACTGGGACTCTTCACTGTTACGCACCTGGGGGAATCAGCCAGGTGTGGGAGATGTTTGGAGCATGAGAGGATTTCTCTGAATAGTTATAACTACTCTCAGCACATTAAGTGATGTTTTACCTTTTGGTAACTTAAAAAAAGTCTTTCAGGTAACAAAAAAATCTTAGAAAACACCAAAAACTACAGTAAAAAAAAGATCTAACCATAAAGCAGGAAACAGGATGGGAGCTTTTCCTGGAGAATTACTGACGAGTAACAGGACTAGCCTGGAGAGCCATCCTCTATAGTCTGGCCACGAGCCACAGAAACCAGCCAGTCGTGAGGCGGAATCTTTCAAACCGTCTGCCCACAACGGCAGCTACGGCGCTAGAACTAGAGGTAAGTAAGTCAATTTTATTCGTCTAGCACGCATCAGAAAAAGAATCACAAAGTGCTTCACAAAGATCAACAAAGCAAATGATAAAGTCATCATAAAATGATCTTAAAACAAAACAACAGGATATCATAAAATCATTAAAAATCAGAAAACAAAGTCATACAATTATCAAGTTCCAGTCAGGATTCTAAGGTTAATGGGTAACCAGTGCAGAGACATCAGAACAGGAGTGATGTGAGCTCTTCTGTTTGCTCCAGTTAGGAGCCTCGCTGCAGAGTTCTGGACCAACTGAAGGCGCTCAAGGGCTTTTTTGTTAAAACATGTGGAAAGTGTGTTACAGTAATCTAGACGGGAGGAGATAAAGGCATGGAGAACAATTTCAAGCTCATGTTTTGACACCAACCTTCGCAGTTTGGAGATATTTCTCAAGTGATAAAATAAGTGGTGGAGAGGTGGAAAGAGTACTAAAATTTTCTACTGAAGTACAAGTACCAATACTTTGATGAATTTTTACTCAAGTAAAAGTATTTGCCTACATTTTTACTCAAGTAAAAGTATTTGCCTACATTTTTACTCAAGTAAAAGTATTTGCCTACATTTTTACTCAAGTAAAAGTAAAAAGCGTCTTAAATAAAATGTACAAACAACCGGTCTTTGTAAAACTGAGTAGGTGCTGGTGAAGTAGAATGGAAGGAATAGAAAATAAAGAGCATTGACGCTGCTTTAAAATAATTTTTTTTACGCCCAACGCCAAAAAATGCAGCAAAAATCCTCTCACAATGCTGTAATAAAACTTTTAATGTCATCAATGTCCGTGGACGCCTTTTTATTAAAGATTATCTGAAACAGTCACGACATGCTGACGTCTTTGCCTGAAAGGGACACCGCGTATTTTCCCGTCACCTTCCTTCTTCCCAGACGTTTCCTATAGTGGAAGCGCGACTACTGAAGATGGTGAGAAGGCCTCCTGAAGGTCCTCACAGAGGAAACGAAGCTCTTCTAAAAGGTTTTGTCCTTAGTTTTATCTGAACCACTGATAGACACAGAAAAGCTCCAGAGTAAAGCCGGCTCAGATATCATGTAACTGTTAACTGAGAGTCATCCCACTCGGGGACGCTGGGTTTCCTGAGAGTTTTGGTAACAGAGCAGGCTATGAAAGTGTCAGCCTCTCTAGGAAGATGAGTGACAGCGTAAACTAAAGTCTATACTTTTAGTTTTGTCTCAGATGTTTGTGCCTGGTTGGATTTTGTTGTGATGTAACCAGCGAGGGTTTCCTGAGCCACACCACACGTGATCCCTGCCCTGGGCTGTGAGGTTCACCTGGGCCCGACTACAAATCCCCGCACGAAAATATCAAATGGCACGACCAAGACCTTCCTCTCAATCTGTCAGGGCCCAACAGATTGAACAGCGGTATTTGGCATTCACAAGTGGCTTGTTATTCTGCCGATTGGGACGCAGTAAACACACATTTGATCGCGGATGGCTGTGACAACAGTTCTCAAAACGCTTGTCGTGCCACCGTTGGCGAAAAGAACACTGATGGATGGAGTCAGGCATCGCCGCCGTCCCTTAAGTGATGCACGAATGAAAGCTGAAAAGTAAATAAACAACTAAAATGTCAGCACTTGGACGTCTCAGAGGCATTAGCTGCACTCGCTTTTACATTCCAGCAGAAACGGGCCTCGGCACGACAGCTAAATTTGGCCGGCTGGGCCTTTTTCCCTGAGACTCATCTGTAAGCCGAGGTTCCTTTAGCTCCTCTGAGGGGGCACTTTACAAACAACTTTGCCACTTTTGCTGCCGCAGACACAACCAGGTCCGTTCCACGAAGGAATGCATAATTCAGAATAAGTGCAGATTTTTATCTGTCCTTGGCCTGTTGTGGCGCTGCTTTTACGTGTCCAATGACATCGGATTCATTTATATTCTCCGCTCTGCACGGCGCTTCCATTATGTCACGTCTGCAGGAGCAACTCTGAAAGCAGAAAAGGTTTGTTGCTTGTTTATAAAACTTCTCTGACCTATTTAATCAACCATGCATTTCAAACAAACACATCCATGGTATCGCCGCCTCCAGTTTTTATTTGTCACTGGCCACGTTAGCTTTGCACAGAGCTTGTGCGCTCATGCAGAAAATGAACACAGCATCCTGTTTCGTTGTGGTGAATCAAAGCAAGAGGTGGCCACCGCCATCACAGTCCTTTATGTTTAATTTGATACCTGATCGGCCAATTAAAACAAAGAGAGGAAGCAACAGGAAGTGTGAGATGTCTGGGCTTCCTGAGTGACAGACGGCCGTCCCTGCTAGCGATCGTTCTGATCCTCATAAAATAGGTTTTGTGTTTGCAGTTAATCTGAGAAAGACAGACAAGAGAGACGTGCAAACACTCCTCATCACTCAGCCAGAGATATAAACAAACCCGTATGAATACAAAAGATGATCTAATATGAATATAAAGATGTCACGGCGACTGCCACACTGATGTAATGACTGCTTTGCACAAACGACCTTGATGCTGACAAACTTTCTCTTTTTTCCTCTTAAGTCGAAGATTTCTTGCAACTAAAGATTTTCTAACAGCTCCGTGAACTCAGCCCAACAAACAACGGGCTCGTTATTATGACCCGAAGATGAGAGCGGTGTCACAGTCGCAGCATCGTCGGCCACGAGGAGCGGAGAAGCAATCGCCACAGATGTTCATTTGGCAGAGGGAGGCCCCGGCGTTGCAGAAAGGTCTCGCACAACGAAAGAAGTCGGTAAACAAAGAGGCCGGGCGGCGCGACAGCGCTCAGTCAGCGGGGACATCATCAGCTCGTTCTGCAATTCGTTCATTTCTGAGTGAAATAAACAGAAGGAAAGGCGCCGACGTGCCGCTCGCTACGGCCCGGCAGTCAGGATGTGGCTTAATCTGACAAGTCACTGGAGGAGAAAAAGAAGAGGAGCAAAATAATTCAGTCGTTCTGGTGAGTGGCTCTTTTAGAGCCGATTCTGAACCACTGATAGGACCAAATTTTATTTAGATTGTTCTTATTTATGCGGTGATATCATCAGAAAACCCAGAGGAGGGAAAAAGACAGAGGAGTCACGGGGAAGAGCTCTCGTTACCGAGCATCAGACGGTATAATTACAGAGCAGAGACGATGGCTTTAAGAGGCTCGTTTCTTACTTTTCCTCCACAGATTACATATCTCAGAAGTTTAAATCTCAGTCATGTTCCTGCTTGATTTGCCCGGATTCGGGCCTCTCGCTGCAGAACTCAATTACAGGCCTTAAACAGAGGATGTTTGATTCTGCAGCAGATGAAAACGGCTGTTGTGGGTGCCGTTTCCCCTTAAAAGGGCCGATGGTTTTACAACATCTTCCTCTGGAAATCCCACGCTGCTGCTCAATCTGTGCACACGGACCATAAGCATCCTGGGTAATCATTCGCCGCATCTGTCGCCGCCGATTTTCGGTTTCAGAGGAAATGCGCCTGTTTCCAAACACTTAATAAGAGAAATGAAATGTCGGAAGAGATTATAGGGGAGAGGAGATGAAAGCGCATATTTAAATGAACTCATGCTGCCAAAAGCAAACCGAGGCTTGATGCTCCTCTTTGTGCAGAACAATGAGAAAAACAAACAGAACGTTTAACTTTGGTTGATACTTGGAGGTTGTGGCTTTAAGCTTCGCCTGCAGAGCTCAGGCAGGCTGGAAGTAAAAGACCGTGTTTAATTTAACCCCCCAGGCAGGCGTCTGAGGTGAGAGCACAGCTGAGCCGAGCGCAGGAGGAAAAAAACTCACATCTGCATTTTTAATTACGCTGACTGACCAGGTTCTATTGATCTCTTGTTTTTAAAGAAAGTAAAAGACCTTCCTTCTTGTTGCAATGCAAAAGGAAATGAACATCAAAGAGTCGGTTTTCCTGCAGCGAACCAGATCCATGCAAAAGTTTTAAAGGTCTCGTTTCCATAGAAACCGTGATGCTGAGTTTCACATGCACGCTGAAGATGAAAAGCTTCTCCAACCATCAGCTGCAGAAAAGAAATATACGAAACAAAGCTCAGGTCAGAAAAAGCCAGCCTCTTCTACGTTACTGAGAAAAGTAGTGATCATGGCTCCGCCCATCTCAAATTGGGACCGCCCACAGGAAGGAGAAGCAGAGCACGTTTCAGCTAGTAAAGCACCTCCACCACATGGCGGAACATGTTTTACATTCTTCTGAGAAGTGTCGTAATGCTGTAAGCCAATCAGAGGCCAGACGTTTTCATATCATGAATATAAATAATCATAATCCTGTCGTTTATAAAATAAATGTTGTGCAGACACGGATAAAAGCTTGTTAAAGACTTTTCCACTTTCAACACCTTTTCAAACGTCCAATATACTAGTTTACCCATTACACTACCTCCATTAAACCACACAGGTCACACAGGTCCATGCACAGTTGGAAGTGTTTTCACAGATTTAAATGGTGACGTATGGAAAAAATACACTTTAGACATTAAGTTTTTGACATAGAATTTGTTATCTGTGAAATGATGTATTTGATTTTTTTTTACTTAAAATACACCAGCAAAAAATTTAATCCGTAAAAATTCAACTGCAGAACTTCAACACAAAAATTTCGTCATCAAAAATTGTGCTATGCTGCCAGAACATGTCAAAGTCCGCAATTCAGATCGGTCCAGACAGGAAGTCAAACACGAAAGCAGGGTAAAACATCCGGAATCTTTCAAAATAAAAGTCACATGCGGATTTCCTGTTGCCTAACTAGTAAAAATCGTACATCTTTTCCTGTTTACCTCCGTAGCCGAGGTAAACGCAACAGACAATACACCACCGACCTTTATGGATGCATGCAGCTGTCCTTCTCCTTGCTCATTATTATGTGGACTTCAGAAATCACGCGTGGTGTTTTTCCCCCATGATTTTGTGACCTCATGAGACCAGCTGCATGGAATGCTTTTGCTCCCGTTTAGAAGGGAGTTCGTGGCTAAAACGCCTCTATTACGTTACACGCTAGTTTTGTTTCCAGTGGAATGGAGGGGCAAGCCAATCAAATCACGTGACACTAGTGAGGCGTCGACTCGATTGAGTGGGGATTGCTTTGGCTTGAGTCAGCAGGAGGTCACCTCATTTGCTGTTGAACTTTTATGGATGAAATTTTTGCTGGTGTGTTTCAAGTTAAAAAATTCTAATATATAATTTCACAGAATTAAAATTCAACATCTAAAAAAAGTCATTCTGGTGAGAGTAGCTGTTCAGACAAGGTAGTGAGACTCGACATGACTCGACATGACTCGACATGACTCGACATGACTCGACATGACTCGACATGACTCGACATGACTCGACATGATCACAAAAAGATTTTATTATAGTGCAAACATGTTTGTGACTAAATCAGCTACATAACATAAACTAGAACACAACCAGATGAGCTGGCCTCCAGAGGTGAACAGATGTTAAACACAGTTCGTGTCACATGACCACAGACGCTGTATCCCAGATTTTCTTTGCTCCAACACACACACACACACACACACACACACACACACACACACACACACACACACACACACACACACACATGTGTGCATTTATGGTTTATGAAACCACTATGACTTGGTGGTGGTTTATGGGGACACACATTTCCTCATAAACAGGTAATCTGTTGAACACAAAAACTATGTCAAAATGTTTTATTTTACCCATGGAAGATAATGCTCACTTAAAAATTAAGAAAAACCTATCAGAACATACATACATGCCACTATGACATTTTGAATGGTTTATGAGACCATGACAACATGGTGGTTTGTATCCCACACACACGAATTCTTTGCATCTGGTGAACACAAAAAGTATGTCAACATGTTCTATTTTACCCATGGAAGAAAAGCCTCACTTCAAAAATAAAATAAAAACTATCAAAAAATACACACAATCATCTGTGACATTCTAAGGGCGTTATGAGACCCTGGAGGTCTGCATACCACACACGCGACGTGGTTTACGAAACCAATTTTAAATTGGCCATGAAAACCAAAAGAAAGTTTAAGTTGCTGAAATAACTAAATAAAATGATAATAGCAGTTACAAAGTCAGTATTAATCAGCTAACGACATTTAGATTTTACTTTTATAAAAATTTGCAGCACTTTAAAAGTCATGAATTACGAGACCACCAAAAATGGTCTCATAAACCAAATGGTCTCATAATGCGGGTGTGTAACCTGACAAATTGGGCTCGCAAAACATAAATGCACACACACACACACACACACACACACACACACGCAGCAGCATCGAGGTGACAGCACTGGCTTGGAAGTGTTCTTTCCGAGGACAATTATTCTAAGTAGTTTTCCCATCAGCCGTGGCCACGAGCGGAAGACCCTTGGGTGAGCCAGAACCTTTCTGAGGAGCCAATCGGGGAAATAGCCACTGTCCAATTTATTTGATAAGGCGAGTGGAGCTCAGACTTGCCAACGAATGCAGAGGGGAAGAAAATTGGTGCCTTGCTACAACCCAGTTGCTGACATTTTCAAATAACTATGCATAGTAATTATAATAATATTTCAGCTGAGGTTAAGGGTTGATATTCAAAGTTTGGGGTGCAACGGCTGCTGGCTGTCAGGTCTCTGCGCTGACTGAGAGATCAAGCGAAAAGTGAAGGCTACTCGTCGCTGGAGCAGCAGATAGCGAGGCTGTCGCTCCTGTAGACCAGTGATTAGGACGGACCGTAAACCAGCAGCTTGCCTTCCTTTCAAGGCACGGACAATAAGAGATTCAATTCAAAGATCTTTGCAAGCAGGCTGGTGATGTCAACGCTCCTAATGTTCTCAACTCTCCCCCAGGGGGCAACTTCTATTTCAACTTGGACAGCTTCGAGTAAAACTAGCTCTCTCTGGGGATCCTCACCCACACAGAAGCTGGAGTAAAGAAACATCATCCGCCTCTGGGGACGCACGCGTGTACGCTCACTCACTCTGCAGCAGAGAAGATGCACCCACTATAAATAAATGAAAAGATTACAAAGGAGACGTCTTTTAATAAACCTCTGAATAATATTAGACTTTTCTGTACATGCATTCCAGTTAATAAGGATGCACAAATAAAAACATTGCATTAAAACTAATAAAAGCTGCAGTAAAAGAACTTCTACATCACCAGCCTTAACCTTGTTAATGCCGAGGAAAAGCTCTTAAAACACGATATAAAAGATTTGGTGCATAAATGTAACTTTTATTTAATCAAGACTGAAAAACGGTGAATAGAAATACTAGAAATAACCAAATCTTACAGGAAAATGAGAAATACTTGCACAAATAAAACCGGTTTTCCTTTTTCCCCCCAATCAGCAAGACTTTAGGTGTGTGTGTGTGTGTGTAGGACTCAGTATCTGATAACATGATATTTTGATATTATATTTTATTACATTGTCTGTTTTAATGGAATCTATGAAAGCCGGCTGAAAGTGGACCGTTTGCTCTATTGGACCTGATGGAACAATTCTTTCCACAAAATGTCGAGACTCTGAGTTCTAACATAAAATAATTTCTGTGGCCAGCAGCACAAAAAACCCACAAAGTAATAGAATAACCTGTAGAACTATTTCACACTCTGCCTTCAGACTTTGTTGAACAGAGCATCGTTTTTGCAGTTTTGCACAACCATAATTTTTGCCATTTAAGCTGAGAATCTCCTTCAACCAGCAAACTGAACCTGGAGGCTTCGAATGCTGCTGCTGCAGGTTTGGCAGAGCTTAAAAACGATCAATTTACCCAAATAACACAAGAAATGAGGAGAAAAATTTTTTGAAAAGAGCTTTTTTATCCATCCAGCTATTGATTAGATCCCCACAGCCCAACAGTCTGATCCTATATTTCACTGGGGGTGACCAGTCAGCCACTGGGAGAAATTACACTTTTTTTCTTTTATTGGGATTTCATGAAATTGGTGCCTACAATTGTGCACATGTGAAAACTGCCCTTAAAATGTGAAATTCATGTTTTATTTGTGTAAATGTGGTAGAAATGTTGTATTTGTGTAAAAGTTGACATATTTCATTCACTTTCTGACAGATGCAAACTAAACCTAGAAAGATCAGATCCCAACTCGATCATTTAGATGCAAGAAATCTTTTGGAAATTTTTGACCAGGTTAAAATTTCCAACAACATTAAAGCACTCTTTAAAGAGGTCCTTCACTCCTATTGTTACTACATCTGCAGTGGTCTCTAGTAGGAATGAATGCCTAGGTGGAGGAGACTATTTTCATGTTCAGCCTGCATGAAACACCCAGAGTGACCGATCACTCAGTCTCCCGGTGAAGGACCTCTTTTAGAAAAATAGGGAAACTTTTTCAATGTTTTGAGACATTTTAAAAACTCCCTCGCTAACATTGCTAACATTGCTAACATCGCTCACAGCGTCACTGAAAGCCACCGCCCAGTGAGATAAAAGCATTTCCTCTATCATCTCTCAGATATATTTCAGCAAACTAAAACTCAACCTTAGAGGCTGAAACAACACTGGCTGCATCATTTACTCCTCTGTTGGAAGTCTTCACTAGAGAAAGTCACATCGTCTGCATAAATGATGCAAACCCAAACACACCGAACTGGAAACTCCTCTGTGACATATGAAGTATTCTACAGGTTGGTTTTGTTGAGTCATTTAACAAACAAGAACTCAAAGATGATGTCTTCTATTCTGGCTTTTTTGTTTGTGAACACAAAACCTAGTTGTTTTTATTCAAAGGTAAAAACCAAAACAGAGTATTAGATATTAGAGGTAGATTAAACTAAATGTACACTGAAGCACAAACACCTGAACAGAAACGGCTTTGGTAAGTGGAAATTATGTTTGGCTTGATTACAAATGTAATAATTGTCCATTTTTGACATGTCAACCCGTAGAAATGAGCTCTGAACATCTGGTTTTTATCTACCTTTCGGCTGAAACAATGAGAATCATGGGACGTGGTCTAAGCTTAACAAAATGGTAATTTGTCATGTTGATAATATTGTTTTACCAACACTTCAGTAATCTGAAGCAAACAGAACTCCTTTTATATTGTACTAGCCGCAGCCTCACAAATGATGTCAATTATCCAGATACAAATGACAGCAATACACCGGAGAGCAGCTCGGAGCTGTCTGACAAACCCTTACCTTGCATATCTAGCCTTTCATATGCAAATGTGTCTTTATTTTCCCTTTGGCACTGAAATTCCTGCCTGAACACCTTCAGAGCATCAAACCGGTAGACGTCCCTCCTGAGAAAAGCATGAATATGTGCAGCCAACATCACGGCCAAGATGAAAAAGCACCAGTTTTACGTCACCGTGATGGCGCTGTCTTGGCTCTGAGGAGAACCGAAGCACAACGCTCTAAAGGACGATGAAGGGAACTCTCCTTATGGAGTTAAAATGGAAAATGAGAGACACCTTAAGTATTATTCTGAGAACGATCACATCACAGAGATATCACATTCCAGCGTAGATGTGATTATCTGTCAAAATGTGTTTGCTGGGATGAGTCCAGGTGGACCAGAAGTCTGTTAAATGAGTTTCCTGCATGTAGTAAAGAAAAAAAATCAAACTTACTCAACAGTCTCAGTCGTTCTGGAACATTTCTGTCTTCAGAGAATAAAATAATGGAATTCTACCAATATGTCTTTCACATTTCCCAGAGCACCAACCCAAACGCTACGCTGGTGACGTTCTTCTGTCTCTGCTGCCAAAGTCAGAAAAAGTTCACGGGCTTTAAAACAAGCTCTCGGTCATCAGCCGTGCAGAAAGACGTCTGTGTGTATTAGTTACCTGAAACGACAGCTCCACAGGTGATAGCTTCGCCTCTCTGGGTCAAAGCTACCGGTCGATGCCAGTGACAAATGCTTTTCTAACGGGGACTTTAATCAGCTCTCCATTTATTCAGTTCAAACAGGCCTAAAGGAGCATGAAGACTCGAGGAAATTGATTGAGACAAATGTAAGATGATGTGTGGAATACATGACAACTACCCTTTGGCTTTTCAGGACGATGAATCATTGAGCTTATATAAAAAAAGAATTTAAAAGCCTAACAGGGTCCGCTAACATGATGCACTGCACAAGCAGCTTTGTCTTGTTTCAAGACAATTATGAACACTTCCCTCCTTCAGTGGCCGTCCCACTGTAGCCGAGTGTCACCGTATACCGTGGCAGAAGAATAATGTTACGGTGGGTAAAGGCTGGGCGATGAGGCCTAAAATCTATATCACGGTATGTTGAGGAGTTCACCTCGATAACGATAAATGGACGATAACTACATGTATGTGCAAAAACAATGTTGTCCACTAGATGGGGCTGTCGCGTGTATTACGTTGAGTCATGTTGTCATGTGACTCGAGGTGGTACAGCTTCTTAAAGGGACATGAACGTCGCCAACCTACGCACATCTTTTCATTTTTTTATTACCAAATTTATTGACATGGGAAAAATTATATCGATAAAAGTCAGAAATTTCAATAATGATAAATTTTTGATTTATTCCCCAGCGCTACCGTGGGATTTAGCTGACGGCATTTTACCATAAAATCTTATTTTACAGTGTACTAATTCTATAAAGA
>SSNS01000164.1:462897-564656 GCA_006937985.1 Aphyosemion australe | reverse complement strand
CGGCCTGAATCAGTAAAGCATATGCAAATAAATCGGCAATCGTTGCCCAAAGTATAACCTTAAAGGGAGACTAGGCAGTTTTGGCTTACTTTTAGCACCCCCTAGTGTCCGTTTGTAGAATCGAAAGCAAAACTTATCTCCTCACTGTGCGTTGGTCTTTTTAACACCTTAATCTAACAGCTGAAACGTCTCCTCAGCCTTCATTAGTGTCTACAGGAGCGGTTCATCACTAAATCAAACAAATCAGCTGTGTTCATGATCTAAACATGCAGGAAACATGCTGGAAGCAGACTGCAGCACCAGGCATGTCAGCTCCACTTTACTAAGTCCAACAGCGACCGGACCGCCACTCTGAAGTTGCAAGTGTGGTATTCTGGCCACAGAGGGCAATAAAGGCTGGGTGGTCTTTCATTAACCCTGTAAAGGTCATTTTAGCACAAACTGGCTCAAGAACAGGATTTAAAAATATGAAAAAGTTGCAAAGTGTCCCTTTAACAAACCCCACAACCTGACATGTTTGCAACAAACCACAGATGCATTAAAGCAAAATCCAAATCAAGAGTCTCAAATCCATTTTTAAACCAGACTGGTGTTAAAGTGGGTGTGCACATCTATTTTTATATATTCATAAGAAAACGATGCACTTATTCATCTAGCAGCGTTTTTTCACTGAAAAAAATCAAGTCATGATTCAACTTTTAAAGGTAAAATCTGAAAATATTCACATTTATTCTCCCCTAAAAACACACAAAGCAAAGTTTTGGAGCCAAACAATGAAATCAAAGTAAAGGAAAACTTGTGTTCCCACAGTTTGAGAGGTTTTTATAATCATGTATGTTTTTGCAGATCCAGAACTATTTTAGATCAGTTTCCTTTAACAAACTCCACCTGCAGAAAAAAATAAAGTTTGAGTAGAAAGACCTTTAAATAATTGTACATTTTGTTAAAATTTAACTGACAAATATCACCCAGAAGAACATTACAGACCAACTGAATGTGCTTTTTCTAAAATCACTCATCCACCAACTGTTTATACCAGCTGTGATGACTCAAACGAGCTAATATTTACTCTGTGTTTGACTAAAATACACCCAAAAGGCTAATCAGCTGCATTAAAAGAATCTAACTTAATTAGTGATTTCTCAGCCCAAAATGATCGACTGATGCAGGCTTCCAGAAAAGGGAACAGTGCCAATCCACAGTTAATAAACACTACAAAGCAAAATGCACATGAAGAAGATTTTGCATGAGAACGCCTGGCTGGACAGGACCACCTCGACTGCAGCCTCTGCTATTAGTGTCATGGGTTATTTAAAGGTTTGCAGCAATCTATAACTTCTTCCAAAGTCAATTAGGGACAAAGCAGCTCTCATCCAGCGCAGCGGCGTCTTCGGATCGGCCCTGTGGGCGGCTCATTAAAACGCAAATAGTATGATTGTGTTCTGCTCTTGCAAAAACAAGCAGCGTGTTTTCCCTCCTGTCTCAGAGATCATGAGTAAAGATCAAATTATCCAGCTGATAGTGAGATTCATGCCACAACGACACGAGAAACGATACTCTTACACACAAACTCAGGACAAAAGGGTATTGCTGTCCCTGGCGTTCGCCCAGTTTCAACACGTGGACGTGAAAACGACCCGTCTTGTTTCACTGCTGAAGAGAAACTGATCCTGTCCTTCTGCTGGATACAGCTGTTGGCAATATGCGACACAAATAGGGAATATGTGACAAAATGTGAGTGTGGGACATTTAAGAGGATTTGTTAATCCATTAAAGCTTCTGCAAGTGACAGCTAAAAAAATCATGCTGTTTTTATTGCAGAGGAGGGAAGAGATGAGTGTTCCTGAAAATAAAATTTAAATTTTTATTGCTTTTTCGTCTCTGAACTCATCGATCCTATTGGCTCACTTTGGGGCTTCCCGGCCTCTGCAGACACCGACTAATGCTGGACTTTTGTTCCATTTTCTTTAGACAGAAAGTCCTGATGAATTTAGTGAAGATATTCGATGAATAAACTTTGGTGATTTCGTGCACCGACAGAAAAATAAAAGAATTCCCACGTGCCTCTGTGGACAATACGATATGTATCTCAATATGCTGCCAACTATATCAGATCAAGGTTCTCTCTTGAACAAAAAGTGTCACAAATGATTAAACTTCAAGAATGACAGATTCATTATTGACCCACAAACAAGATTATTTATATATTTTTTACTTTTAGAACCCCGATGGTTGTCGGTCTCTCTGTGTGGCCTTGGGATTAACCAGGAATCCAGGTGTAGCCACGCCTCTCTCCCAATAAGTAAATAAGAGTGAGTCATTAACAAATCTTGAGGTCCTAGAATTTAAAACCAAAATTTACCTTGTTGAATTTAGGCAGCTTGGGGTGTCTAATGTACTAAAAGTCTGTGTTGTCTCTGTTCTGTTTACCTACGTACTTTAGAAATGTTGTAATGGCTGAGAAGAAACGATTCGTTCAGAAAAAAGCTGGTTTAACACATCTTAAGCTTAAACACACCCCCTTACATTAGAATGTCCCAAAACCCTTCCAGTTGGCAATATTTAAATGTTGGTTACAGTAATGCTGACTGCAGAACAACAATAGCCTGGGCTACTGTAAATGCTAGCTTGAGCTACTGCTAGTGCTAGCCTGAGCTACTGCTAGTGCTAGCCTAAGCCACTGCTAGTGCTAGCCTGAGCCACTGCTAGTGCTAGCCTGAGCTACTGCTAGTGCTAGCCTGAGCTACTGCTAGTGCTAGCCTAAGCCACTGCTAGTGCTAGCCTGGGCTACTGTTAATGCTAGCTTGATCTACTGCTAGTGCTAGCCTGATCTACTGCTAGTGCTAGCCTGAGCTACTGCTAGTGCTAGCCTAAGCCACTGCTAGTGCTAGCCTGAAGCTCACTGCTAGTGCTAGCTTGAGCCTGAGCCACTGCTAGTGCTAGCCTGAGCTACTGCTAGTGCTAGCCTAAGCCACTGCTAGTGCTAGCCTGAGCTACTGCTAGTGCTAGCCTGAGCTACTGCAGACTATCAATGAATGCCAGATAGATCCACAGCTTAATGTCTTCATCCTCTTCCTCATTCATTCGTGCCCCCCCACCCCCAGGACACCGGCTTCAGGCAAAGTCATAGAGCCATCTGGCTAAACCAGCCAATCAGAATGCAGCTTATTTAATATTCGTGTCGTGGCTTTGTGGGTGGGGCAAACCAGCCTTTCCACTCTAGATCTACACTATGGGGTGGTATTTGGACATTTATCAGGGCTCCTGCGTCATTTTGAGCCCCAAAGTTTTATATAAAATGTTTCAAATTATAAAAAAAAATTCTTGGACACCTTTAAAGATTTTAGATTATTTTTTCATGTTCAAACTCAAAACTTTCACATGATTATTCATGTTTTCTTGTTTATTTTAAACATTCTGCAAGTTCCACCTCGCTCATGGCACTGAGCCGAGTAACGGTGTAGCTGCCGCTGACAGTTAAGGACATGAGGGGGCCGCCCCCCCCCCCACTGCAGTTGGAGCTGATGACAATTGGATTATTTTCTTTTTTTTGCAGTTTACATAACTTCTCCATCCATCTTTATGTGCACTCTTGCCTCTCTGCCCTTTCACCAAAGAGCAGAGACGGTGATGCCACATTAATTTCAAGAAGATATAAATGTCAGGTTGAGCACTTTCAAAAATCGTTGAAATATCAGTTTCTCTCCTTTGCATACCGAACGAGCGCCGTGTCTAAAGATCACCTCCGAAGAACAAATATTTTCCTTGTACTTAGTCAAAGTTTTCTTCTAAAAATATGTTTGTTTTCAGCCTCGCAAATGACTCAACACTCTGAATTAATAAAAAATCGTCTCAGAGGGAGGTTTAATAACTTCTACGTCAACAAATTGAAAAACAAACTCTAATGTAATAAAAAGTACACCTCTCTTATCCTCTGATCACAAAGCACACTTTCTTCTACCCCCATTTACCTTTACAGCCTCGCTTCAGTTCACAGCCAATTCCAACCTGCGAGTGTTTAATTAAAGCTTTTTTCTAGCTGCAGCTCAACCTCCTCTGTGTAATAAGCACAACGCTTTGCACAGACCATCAGGCTGCTAAAGCACGGCCTTTGAAATTACTGCAGCTTCAGATGCTAATGCTGTTTGTTCAGTCTGTGCTGAGTGCTTCCTGCAACTATATTTTATCTGAAGTTATGCTTCAAACATGGAGACCAGAGCAGCGATGACGTCTCATGTTTTCATAGCAAAACCTACGGATGAATAAAAACAGATATTTTGTGCAGCAGGAAGAGAGAAAACGGCTGAATAAAACCAGATCTGGTCATTTATGCACTGCTGGGGGGAGATCAATCTGCAGCTTGAGAATGAAAGAATCTTAACTTAAGTGACCTCTTCGTTTTTATGGAAAAAGCCTGAAGCCCAAAAGAAAGAACATGAGGCCGGACGTTCAACTGAATCCAGTTATATAACTTCAAACCTCATCTGCTTTCATATTTAAACTTGAGTTACTTTTCTACAACTTTTATTCAGTTTCCATCTACGGCAGCTTATCACCGCCAGCAGGGAAAAAAACTAAGGATCAGTATCCGACCCTTAGTTTTATTCTCGCACTGACGATGATACGCTGACATATCCATCCACGTCACGCACATTTAAATGTTTTAAACATGATTTAAGATTTATTTTTGTTAATTTATGGTGAAAAATTAGAAAAAAACCTCCTGATTTCCACAGATTTCAGCTCTCCAGCATCCCAAACGTCTTGCACCATAATATTTTATTCTGTTTAACCTACACCTGTTTTTATTATTCAAGGAGAACGGATTTAATTTAAAAGTTTTATTTTTAGTTATTTTAAGAATAGTTTAAACCATTTTCTTTTAAATTTTGAAATATAAGCTTCAAAAAAATCTTTTCTGTTTTGGAGGTCCTTTTTATCTAGAATAGTTGGAATCGGAAAAGAATTTGCAACAAAAAACATTTTGAGGGAAACAACAAAAAGCTTAGGAGGATGTCTAAGGATTTGGAGACGAGTGTTTGAGTGATATTTATTGGATGAAAGTCACCATTAAAGGGATACTATGCAGCTTTGGCTTGCTTTTAGCACCCCTAGAGTCCATTTACTAGAAACAAAAGTGAAACTTATCTCCTCGCTGTGCGTTGGTCTTTTTAACACCTTAATCTAACTGCTGAAACGTCTCCTCAGCCTTCATTAGTGTCTACAGGAGCGGTTCATCACTAAATTAAACAAATCAGCTGTGTTCATGATCTAAAACATGCAGGAAACATGCTGGAAGCAGACTGCAGCACCAGGCATCAGCTCCACTTTACTAAGTCCAACAGGGACCGGACCGCCACTCTGAAGTTGCAAGTGTGGTATTCTGGCCCCAGAGGGCGGTGGGAGTCTGAGTGACATTTCATTAACCCTGTAAAGGTCATTTTAGCACATACTGGCTCAAGAACAGGATTTAAATATAGGAAAAAGTTGCATAGTGTAGCTTAAAAAGTCAAGTCATACTTTAATGATAACGTCGGTAAAGAAGCTCGTCTCAGAGCCACACATCTCCTTCTCTCTGGAATGTCCTCATCTGTCAACATCCTGCAAACACACCTGGTTTATCTTCATTCAGATTAGTACATCCTGTTGCTTTGAAACTATTTAAATCTTAGCTGACTTGAATCTGAAAACATTTAAACAACAGCCAGAGGACAGTGCTGTTTTTCCCACCAGGTGGGCGTTTCCCAGTAGCTCTGACGTCAGGTGTAAACTAAGAGCAGGTACTAAATCAGATCTATGGCAGGTAGAAGGTCCTGATCCTAACGCTCCATCTGAACCCGTTAAGGCCAGAGTGGTTTGATTTGGTGAAAAAAAACCAAAGGTAACATTTTCATAGATATTTACAGAAACTGTGGATTTGTCAGATATATAAAACCAACCAGTCAGAAGGGCTGAGTAAAAAGGAATAAATGACAAAACCATCAGTTTAAAGGTCACCTGTGGAATGTGTGTGTGTTATTTTACTCACTGGAGTTGGAGACATGCTTATAGAAAGTTTTTGCATGATTTTTATGATATTTTTTTAAGTTTACTTTAAATGTTTCTGTGGCTAATTTAAGAAAACTAATTAAAGGTGCTATGTGGGATATTCATAGAAATCATGGTAAAAATTGCGACTCTTTAGCGCCATGCAGTTCAGAGTAAGTATTGCAGCTACGGTGGCCCACTCAAAAAGGCAACAACTCCAGCGTTCACTCCAGCCATCTGGTTCGTTTTTTTATAAAAAAGCATGAGATTGATTTATTTCCAGTCTCTGTAGCCTAACCCACACAAAGCATATAACTACTCAAGCAGGTAAAAAACATTTTTTAATGAGTGTTCAGTCTTAATGCATAATGCCACACATTAGATCATTAGACGTTAATAATATTAAAACCAAATCACTGTTTTGTATTTCCAGCTCACTTTTCATGTTCAAAAGTGAGAAAAAGTCAAAAGGCAGAGAGTAAAGTAAATAATCTTGCATCACACTGAGCATGTAATCACTGCAGCCATACTGCTTTGACCTTTTTATAGCTGCCTTTAATACTGGCCGACCTGTCCTTGTGTCAACCCAACCTTAATGTACTTCCCCCGGCCACATTTAAATCACTTCGCTCCACTTCCCTGCAGACTCCTCTTTGTCCTCATCATACGTGCTCCCTCTTCCTTATTCTGCCTCCTATCTGCAGCTCTAATTGCCTCGCGTGGCCAAATGAGCCAGCCAGTTGTGCCTCCAGTTAAAAGCTGACGAGGATTCCGTCCTTCTCCGGCCCCTCTGCTCGTCGGGCTTCTGAAGCTAAATAAAGACGGAGGGGGAGAGATGAATGACTCTCAACTCAGAGCCCTGACACCCACGGCCTCTGTCAGGCAGCTTACAATCATCTTCTGATATCCCACTAGGGTCCTGGTACCCACATCTTTGTTGTTTTTAGCATCGTGTCAACGTCATTTCATGGATGAGCTGATGGGCAAACTGGGCTACTGATACATGGGAGGGAAAGAAAAGGTCTCTGCTCAGTTAAAAGCTTAAGAAAACAGAATCAGAACTGGAGTTGTTTCTTGGGAATAAATGGAGGATAAAGTTGGAAATCGTGTCGACTACTGAGGTCAAAAGGAACTTCTGGGTAATTTTTCCCAAGAGTGTGTGTCCATTTCACCGGGCCGGCCCAAAGGGACCACTTTCCAGGACATTTGAGGGGTTTGTACTTGGAAAAGGCCCGGTAGAGTCTCTGGGCGGGACTCGTGCTGATTGGTTGTAATAACTCAGCAGGAAATGACATCAGCAGACGTCGCCAAAAAAACTGCATTAGTAAAATTGAGAGTTGCTGATGAAAAAAAATGGAAGGAAAAGAAAACCAGCAGCGTTGACGCAGCTTTGAAATTTGTTTCTAAAGCTGAAAAATCGCGGTGGAACCCCCCCCCCCACACACACACACACACAACGTCAAAATTTGCACCGGTTTGTGGATTTCTCCAGAGCGCCATTTTTTACGACACTTCTTCTGGTAATTGAACGCCACTTTTTACGTCACACATCTGCTCCCGTTCCCTGAATGGATTCAATTACGGCGTACTTTCAAAGTAAAATGTAAACGGTATTACTGTAGACGCCTTTGGGCGCTGATCAGTGACGTCGCTCACTGGTGAAACGGTTGAGATCAGCTGACGTTTTAGAAAAGTCCTGAAAGGGCTGAGAAACAACAGCTGAGAGGAGCGAGCCAGCGTACTTCCTGGACCTCCTGCAGCAGTCATCTCACACCAGCTTTCATCTTCGGCGGGAATCGATGATGGAAGTTTTGTCTGAGGCTGCTTTAGCGTCACAAACCCTAAATGTTTGTGACTAGACTTGTTTACAATCCCATCAAAACGTTATTTCTTACTTTGGCTCTCATTCTGTCTCTGAGGAACGTCACTAAAGAAACGTTAGTTTAGCATTTTATGGCACCAAATAAATCAGCGGCTATGTTTCAGGCTTTAAGCTCAGATCCTCGTTTGTTGAGGAACGACAGATTTATAGCTTTGGAAATATTGCTGTGTGTGATCGGTTTGCTGTGAAAGATTCTCAGCTATAAATACGTTAAAGTTCAGCTCAAATTCAGTTTTGGGTTTTTGAGTTTGAGCCTTTTTGGGTTTGATCAGCTGAGGTGGAAACCTTAACCTGGGTCACCTCCAATAACGGACTCTTCTTGTAAAAGTATTTAATGGTTATTTTCAATCTGGTCATTCATTCATACTGATTCTCACCATGTTTATTCTGTTACAAACGTAAAGAAAAGAGGTGAGCAGCGCACTAATTACTAACTTCAGGGTTGCATTAACCCTTTTTACAACTTTACAGTTTTTTTTAATTTATTCTAATTAAAAAACTTTCTGGTTTTGGCTGAAAATCGAGACTTAAAGCACGTTGGAGTGATGAATGGTCATTCTCCCTAAAGGATTCACTTCTGAGGCTCAAAGTGCCACAGCACTGGTGATAAATTATTCTAACAGTTTAAACTTTCAGGCAGAATATTCTCACAAAGAAAAGTGAGTTAGTGCCTCTCTCGATTCAAATATTTATTACTTATATTTTTCATCTTGACTCACAACGGGGAAGGCTGTTGTTGGTTTAGCGTCCAGGAAACAGCAGAGAACGTCTGGGCTAGTAGAAGCTAACCGTTAGCATTAGCAACTCCACCACACAGCAGAACTCCTCCAGGCTTGTGTTATTTGTGGAGATAAAACATCAACGTTGCAGAGCAAACAGAGTCAGTGGTAGAGTCTTGTTGCTGTTAGCCAATCAGAGGAGAGATGTCCACATATCAGGAAGTAAGACTCCAGATCATGCTGTTTGAGGTCCAACTCTGATCTAACTCACTTCTAGTTCCTGAAACAGGTGCGCCAGAGCTTTTTTTCCCCAGAGTACGACTTACAGGGCTTTCCTTCCTACTGGAGACCACTGCAAGTGTATTAAAATATGAGTAACGCACCACTTTAGAACACCTCACTTCCTGAGAAAAGTGACTTGGAGTCATTCAGAGACAACAGAAATAAAATCTGTGTTGACATAAATGACTTAAACAATAGAAGCAGCTCATTAAATGTGCAGCAGACAACCTGACACAGAAACTTTTTACCTATATTTGTGCACATTCCAGCAGCAGCTGGAATCATGTAGCTCACTCGGTTCCGCCTGCTGGGTTGTCCTCTTTTCTGGAGTCGTGCTGGTGGCAACCCCACAGCTACTGAGCAGCTCGTGTGCAGGTGATAACCAAACATCAGTTTTGGAAATGAGAGTAAAAACACACAAATGGATTCCTCACGAGACATTTCGCCCAGCATACACACACACACACACACAGACACACACACATGCACACACACACACACACACACAGAGCGCTTCAGCAACCGTTTCACCCCTTCCTCTGACTTCAGAGCAGACGAACGGCGGCGGTTTGTTGATACAGATTCACTTCACTGCAGTGAGAAGATTCATCTTCAAATACTGCTCAGATGTCAGAGATGTTCTGCAGGAATCTGAGTAAACACCTGATTGCAAAATCAGAAAACATGGGAGCTTCTGCGTGTTTTCATATGAGCTAAAAGCTGAAAATACAAAGAAAAATGGAGCCACACGTCTAAAACCTAAAACCGTCACAAACACAAGAGGAACAAAATGTCAGAACCTGGAATCCTTTAAACAGTAAGGCAACAAAATAATAAAAAAGCTAAATACATGGAAGTTAACGAGGAATCTGACTAAAATCTGGGGAAAACCAGGGAGTGGAGAACATCTGCTGCTATGACTGTAAAAACAAAATGACCAAAATTATTAGAAACAAATCCTAAATACATAAATCATGACATCCCGAGTCCTTGATTATAGGACTGGACTTCCTGACAGCACATTACAACTTAACACCCCCACCTGTCACATCAGATGTATGCAGGACCTAGACACAGGCTGTCATCAGCACCTCTAGTAACTAAGGCAACAAAACCAGCAAATAACATGATGCATGGATAATCTGGGAACAACTAAATGAAAACCAGGAAGTAGGCGTGATTATTGCATGACACCAGGTGTGCTGATTACTACTGGAAAACAGACGATAACTCAACTGAGCAACCAGAACTCACCAGAAAACACAGAAAACCCAAACTGTGACCCCATCAGACCAGTCCCTGGTGACGGGACAGTACTTCCTGTCACATGACCAATCCCACCCACATGGTGGGTGCTGAGACAGGGGGGCCAACATGTGAGTGTAATGGAAGACACTTTCAGGAAATGACACAAAAACAGAGAAAAACCTGGAAGTTTTTGATTACTGGTCTTAATGTTGTGGCACCTTCTGCATTATTTGTACCCGGTGGCCTGTTTACATCATTTTAGCAGGGAACTAACGCAGAAACAGCAGAGACGATGCTGCCCACTTCACACACAAAGCTCTGGCAGGTAGACTGTTGAGAACCCACCCGGGGCTGCTGAGCAAACCAGGAAGCTTTTAAAACGACTTCCTCCTCCCCTCATGGGTTCAGAGGAGCAGCTCTCCTGTATCTGTTCCAGACACTCAAGCCATAAAATTGATATTGATCTTTTCATCAAACCAGGCAAAACAAAACTGTTTTTTTTCTTCTTCTATGTTTTAGGTTGATTTAAAACGGGCTTGGAGATAAGCAGCTTTCACTTAGCCTGAGCTGAATAAATAATGCACTAACGTTATGTTATGAATGCATCAGTGGTTGTAAATGTTTGTGAGCCTCATAACGAGATGAAACTCCCAACAGGGTGAAACCACGGCTTGCTGGTCAATATTCATGTTGTCGGTGCTTTACAAGTCTATCAGGGGGTTTATGGGTAATGTATGCTTCCTCCTGCTGTTTCAGTTTAAAAGTCATTAATTATAAAAATATCTAGCCTGTTGTAGACGTCTTCCTGAATGGACTGGTTAGGGTTAGGGTTTACTTCCTTTATGACTGATGAGCTAATGGCTAATCTTATTTTATGAAGCTTTGCACTGTTTGTAATTTAATATTATATGAAATTTGGAATAAATGTAAATATTAGAACATTCCTGCAGAACTCGACCCACGGATCCACTAGAAGTACCACGTTGCTACTGATTAGCATGTCTGCTAGTATATATAAAGGTTCATGTGTAACCACTGTGATGCAACATAACTGCATTAAACAACATTTAATGTAATAACTGCTCAAATTAAGGCGATTGGACCTGTTTTAAACACCAGGATCACTGAGAAACTGTTTTTTTATTTGTTATTTTTGAAATTTGATTGCTCACTCTGAGTTTAACATGTAGACTAAACATGAAAATAGTCTTCTACCCCTATTTCCGGCATTAGCCGCCAATAGAAAATAGACGGGGTCAGATCTACGTCTCACTGTCACTTAACATTCATGGACTCACCCATCTTGACTCACGACGGGGAAGGCTGTTGTTGGTTTAGCGTCCAAGAAACAGCAGAGAACGTCTGGGCTAGTAGAAGCTAACCGTTAGCATTAGCAACTCCACCACACAGCAGAACTCCTCCAGGCTTGTGTTATTTGTGGAGATAAAACATCAACGTTGCAGAGCAAACAGAGTCAGTGGTAGAGTCGTGTTGCTGTTAGCCAATCAGAGGAGAGATGTCCACATATCAGGAAGTAAGACTCCAAATTCTGCTGTCTGCTGCTCTCTTCTGCTCTGGCAAACTTCTTCTTACTGAAACAGGAGCGCCAGAGCTTTTTCCCCCTCAGAGATCAACTCATAAGGCTTATACTAAAGACCACTGCAGACATGTTGAAAAAACTAGTGAAAAATGAGTATTTATTGTCTTTAAGGCAGTAGCATTGGTCTTTGGACTAGCAGTTAGCTCATCAATCCTGCAGGACTGTTTTTCTCTCAAAGCTGAAAAACTCAAACTAACTTTAAAAAACTACATCAAGTCCTTAGGAATTCATAGCATCTTCTTTTCTTCTGTCCCCAAATCACCTTCTAGTTTAAAATAAATCTGTTTGGATTATTTATTCATTATAACATCAAATTATGAAAGAACAAAACAGAAATATGTATTGTAGAGAACAAAATGAACTAGAAAAAGGTCCCATTTAGCTTTAAACTTCAAGCAATAATTGACATAACTTTTGTCGAAATGGCTAATTAGTCATCAGGGTCACAAATGGTTGGTACTTTTATTTTGAAGGTCCAAAGTTGGCCCCTTCCAAGTAAGGAGTTTGGGGCCCTGGGGTCAGCCAAGGACAAGTCAGAGAGTATGTCTCTCAGCTGGAGGAGAGGATGGTCTGGTCTGTCGCCTCCACAAACAGAACCTGGATCAGCAGAAGATGATGAAACTATATGGATGAGAAGCTGGAAAATTTGGGAATAACCCCCGCAGGATATAATCACAATTTCTCTAAACAAAGCTGTTCAGGAGGCCATGTTGGAATAAATAGAAATAATTTATGATTTCAAAACAAAAACACGCTGAAAATGGCCAAAAACAACAAACTAGGATTAAAAACAAAGGCACGACTGAAGGAACTCAGTAATCTTTCCTCTGTGTTCTTAAAAAAAACAGAAGTTGTTGTTGAAGGACGCGATTTATCAGCGTCAAAATAACTTTGCTTTGTTTTCCGCCTGGTGAGAACGGAAAGCAGGCAATTACGGGATAGATTAGAGGAGTGGGAACGAGATAAGGAGAGCTGTAGATGGAGGTGGAGAAGTGAAGATGAGACAGGTGAGGAGTGATGAGCAGAACATTTATTCATCAAAAATCTTTTTCAGCTGTAGAAAGACATTTCCGCTGGAGAAGTTAATCAGTTTGGGCTGATAAATGGGATTATGTGGAAAAAACCCTAAACCCAAAACATTCCCTTAGAAATTAATTCAGTGCATTCAGGATTTATTTATTAAAAAAGTCAAATTCACCTTCACAAGCTCCTCTTTCTGCTTTTTATAAACATGATAGTAAAACCTGACAAGGACAAATGTAAACTCAACAACCTGAAAGAGTGAAACGTGATTATTTAACTATTGAAAACAAAAAACTGAGACCTTCAGGTGATTCTGCCAACTGTTATCACCCAGTTTCAGTGTCTTTTTTACAGATTCAAGGCCAAATCTTTCAAATTCTCACAGCTCATAAACAGCGACAGCATCCAGCCGGAATGTTCCAGGGGCTCGGATATCTGGACTTTTAAACTTGACTTATAATTCCTCATCTCCGGCTGCAGCGAGCGCCGTGAGCTCAGGAATCCTAAACCAAAACGATCCCAGAGGCAGCAACAACCGGGCTGCATTTGCTGGAGCACAGGCAAAGTGGGTGTAATTGTAACTGACCCTGATGATGGGAGCGATTGCTGGTCATTAAACCGTAAAATATCAGGCAGGGCGGGAGATAATAAATCTCAGACAGGAACGTGAAACTCAGCAAAATCCGCCAAGGCCAGAAATGTAACGGCTGGGGGTTAAGTGAGCGACCAGGCCTGAATTTCAATCGTGCCTCTCCCTGAACGCTAAGAGGACATTTGTGTTGTGGAGAGGATCTGCTCCTGCTTCCATCTGGATTTAAACCGATCTTTCAGCCATTTTCTGTTAAAAAAGTCATAAATAATAAGATAGTTTCCTGACTGGTCTCTGACTGGACAAATGGTGTTAACATCTGACAAGATTGATGAGCTAACGGCTAGTCTGAATCCAAGACCTACACTGAATGATTCCACCTTAAAACTTCTAAAGATTATAGCAGTTCACGCGAGAATTATGTTAAAAACCTTTAATTTGTCCAAGTGCTGTAGTCAAGTCAACATCTATCGAGTCCAAGTCACATTTATTGTTTGAGTCCAAGGTCAAAGTTCAAGTCACACAGGATTAGCCAAAGTTGAGTCCAGGTCAAGTCACTATAGCTCCTCAGTCCAAGTCCAACACCCAATTTCAACCGCCACTTGTTACATTTGCACCTAAAAATGTTAATGGATTTTGCTATTAGTTAGCATGTTAGCATGTAGCCAATGCTAATGTTAGCTTATTATATTAGGTCCAATTACTGGACAAATTTAATGGTAAATGGTAAATGGCCTGTATTTGTATAGCGCCTTCTTAGGGTTCTACAACCCCCCAAGGTGCTTCACAACACAATCAGTCATTACACACCATTCACACACTGGTGGGGATGAGCTACATTGTAGCTACAGCTGCCCTGGGGCGCACTGACAGAGGCGGGGCCTGCCGTACACTGGCACCAACGGTCCCTCCGACCACCACCAGCAGGCAAAGCGGGTTAAGTGTCTTGCCCAAGGACACAACGACAGCCACAGACTGAGCAGGTCGCGAACCTGCGACCTTCCGACTGCAAGGCGGCAACTTAACTCCTCTGCCACCATCGCCCTTTGTAAGTTGGACTCCGCCAAGGCTGCCCTTTGTCACCGATTCTGTTCATAACTTTTATGGACAGGATTTCTAGGTGCAGCCAAGGTGGTGAGGGGATCCGTTTTGGTGGCCTAAGGATCAGGTCTCTGCTTTTTGCAGATGATGTGGTCCTGTTGGCTTCATCAGAACGTGATCTCCGGCTTTCGCTGGAGCAGTTCTCAGCCGAGTGTGAAGCAGCTGGGATGAGAATCAGCTCCTCTTAATCCGAGACCATGGTCTTGAAAGGTCGGAAAAGGGTAGAATGCCTTCTCCAGGTCAGGGACGAGGTCCTGCCCCAAGTGGAGGAGTTTAAATATCTCAGGGTCTTGTTCACGAGTGAGGGAAGGGTGGAGCGTGAGATCAACAGGCGGATTGGTGCTGCGTCTGCAGTGATGGGGGCGTTGTACCGGTCTGTCGTGGTGAAGAGAGAGCTGAGCCGAAAGTCGAAGCTCTCGAGTTACCGGCTGATCTACGTTCCTACCCTCACCTATGGTCACGAGCTTTTGGTAGTGACCGAAAGAACGAGATTGCGGATACAAGTGGCCGAAATTAATTTTCTCCACAGGGTGGCTGGGCTCTCCCTTAGAGATAGGGTGAGAAGCTCGGTCATCCGGGAGGAGCTCGGAGTAGACCTGCTGCTCCTCCACATCGAGAGGAGCCAGTTGAGGTGGCTCGGGCATCTGGTTAGGATGCCTCCTGGACGCC
This sequence comes from Aphyosemion australe, assembly GCA_006937985.1. Classification (NCBI taxonomy): domain Eukaryota; kingdom Metazoa; phylum Chordata; class Actinopteri; order Cyprinodontiformes; family Nothobranchiidae; genus Aphyosemion; species Aphyosemion australe. The sequence goes on along the minus strand of SSNS01000164.1, from coordinate 549,516 downwards.
TCCCTGGTGAGGTTTTCCGGGCACGTCCAACCAGGAGGAGACCTAAAGGAAGGCCCAGAACACGCTGGAGGGACTATACCTCTCGGCTGGCCAGGGAACGCCTTGGGATTCACCCGGAGGAGCTGGCCCAAGTGGCCGGGGAGAGGGAGGTCTGGGCCTCTCTGCTTAGGCTGTTGCCCCCGCGACCCGACTCCGGATAAGCGGAAGAGAATGGGTGGATGGATGGAACTTTGTAAGTGTACACGAGACATGTCAGGAGAAAGTAGCTTCAGACGACAGGATCTGGAGTCTTACTTCCTGATATGCTAACATCTCTCCTCTGATTGGCTAACAGCAACAGGACTCTACCACTGACTCTGTTTCCTCTGCAACGTTGATGTTTTATCTCCACAAATAACACAAGCCTGGAGGAGTTCTGCTGTGTGGTGGAGTTGCTAATGCTAACGGTTAGCTTCTACTAGCCCAGTCGTTCTCTGCTGTTTCCTGGATGCTAAACCAACAACAGCCTTCCCCGTCGTGAGTCCAGATGGGTGAGTCCATGAATGTTAGTGACAGTGTGACGTAGATCTGTCAGGATTTTCTAATCCTAGAGTTTCACCTAGAGTCTATTTTCTATCAGAAGCTAATGCAGGAGGTAGGTGGAGGAGACTATTTTCATGTTCAGCCTGCATGAAACACTAAGAGTGACCGATCCTTTTTAAAAATAACAAGTAAAAAATGGTTTCTCAGTGAAGGACCTCTTTAAACTTGAATAAAAAGTAAATCTTGGGTAGCACATGACATCAGAAGATGTTTCTCCAAACAGGAAGTGATCCATAATGGGTGAGATAGTAATTATTAGTAATTTTTACACATTTCAAAGCTGCAAACGGTTCCCGACCTGGAGGTTTCACACAAGTCAGACTATGAAAACATGGAGGACATGACCTGAAGGAACTGACTAGCATCATTACCAGAGAACAATCTGAGATCCGTTTAAACATCACAAATAGCTGCTGAGCTAGCAGCTAACATTTACCACGAGTATTTTTGGTGTTCCGCAGCAGTTTGCAAAAATAGAGCTCATATTCTTTTGTGCTAACAGACTTGGATCAGAGTCAAGTTCACACTCTCTTCTTCTTCTTCTTCCCACAAAGCGCGGCTGAGGTGAAGGCAGCCCAAGATAAAACTGGATTCTCCAGGCAGAGACCCACATTCAGAATGTGGCACAAATAGGCATTCATTGTTCCCTTGGACACTTATATCTGAGGTATTTTGTGCAATGAATGATGGTGCAGAAGTGAAGCATAGCGCTCGTGGCATTTTACCGCATGAAAGGGCTGCGGCGGCACGCTGCCGTCTGAACTACATAAAAAGGTGGCTTGCTGAAAGGTGTGCTGGGATAAAAGCAACACATTTACTGTGCAATTTTCGTTTAGTTTAGAAATTACCAAGAACAAAGTGTTGGTTTAGTTGGGTGGATGTGGAGGAGAAAGGGAAATTTTCGTTTCAAACTGGCGCTTGAGACGGTTTGCTTTGAAAAAGGTTTATTAATCAAACTCCGGACCGTCCAGGAGAAGAAGACACCGAACGAGCTGCTTCCTCTGGAACTAAACAGCAGCGAGAAATTACTCCATGTAATCCCAAGAAAATGAATTAATATAAAAGTATTAAACGGCTGTCTAAAACATTTGAAAGAAAAGCTATTTATTGCTTTTTACAAAGCTTAAAAGCAGAAAACAATCCCAACAACCCGTTTTTAACCTTTCTAATAAGCTTAAACTCACAAGCTTTTACACAACAACGGTATTACGTTTAGATTTATGTTCATTGTCACGGCAACGTGACGGAGAAAGAAAATCCTGTGTGAACAGCAAATAAAGAAGCTCATTCATTGGTGGTGAAAGACACTTTAACTCCAGTGAATGAAGGAACCTGTGTTGGAGTCCAAAGTCTGAATGCCACTGCGTTTATACGATGATGAAACCATTAATCCAACTGAAAGAGCTTACAGGTTCAAATCCACGCTCCTGCAGCAGAATCTGGGTTTGGCATCAACAAAAACCCTCAAAAATGTAATGAGCATCTTAAAGGGGACATAGTACGCAGAACTCACCTTTTGCTTCCTCGTGTAGGTCTCTACTGTCTCTCTAAACACTCTAAATAAGCAAAAAATGAGCCATCCATTTTCTGTCACTGTTTGGTTTTAAGAATTTTGTTCCTGAAACAAGCCGTTTCAAAAGGTCCCTGTTTGTGATGTCACAAATTACATAGAACACCCTCTCACCAACAAAAGATAGCAGCTGCTGGAGGAGCAGTGGCTCTACTCCAAACCCCTCCTGGATATCGGAGCTTCTCAGCTTATAGCAGCCTGAGTGGGCGTGGCCAGCTCCACCTTGTTTTCTTAAAGTGACAGAGCCCCGAAACGGTTCATTCCTGAAACTGAAAATGTCAAGAATAAAACTGCTGAGAACACTTTATGTGAGGGATTTAGTGTAAAGAACTTCATAAACATGTTTTGTATCGACCACAGAATTATTATAACTTAAGAAAAAAGTCATAATGTGTCTCCTTTAAAAAAACAGCGGCCAAACCTTTATTAACCAGGTAATGAAAGGCAGAGAGAAACACAACTAATGCCCTCTAGTGGCTGGTTACAGTATATTCTAACCGTCTTGTTCCCTCCATGTACCGGGTAGATCTTACGGTAAAATGTGGCAGTTGAGTTTAATGAAATTCCACCGTAAAATTATGGCTAAAACATTTCCTCCTTTACGGTGAATAGGGCGTCTTCCTGGATTAAAAATAAAAAATGTACTTCAGAATTTGAGTTTCATCTTTATTTTAAAGTCAAATAATCCACAAAAAACTTTAATTTAGTGATTTTATGCAGTTAGTCATTCAATGCTTTTAAAAACCCAACCATGATTTTTGTCAGATTAGCCACATCCTGAATGGTCCCAAAAATCCAACATGGCGCCTCATGCAAAACAAATATCCTCCCTTCACTTCTGACCAACAAAAGCATCGTCTCTCTTTGTACATGTTGGGTTAAATGTAATAGAAAAGACCAAAAGCATCTGATTTAAAAGTATTTAGACAATTAATCTAAACTTTGATTCTCTGCATCCAGCAGAGCAACAGCAGCTGAGCTTCCATCCAAACCCTTGGGACTAATTGTCTTTATCTCCAAGCACGAGCGTGTTTTTAGGTGCACCAATAAATCAGATATCTCCACAACAAGTCAGCGACGTTTAGCTGATACTATGGCAGGCAAATTAACACACTGGATTCAACTAGGCATGGAATCAATGGGCTGCAGAGAGCTGAGGCGATTAGTTAGACAGTAAAACATTTGGTGGATCTACAGCTCGGCTGTCTGTCGTCCTGCTGTCCCGCTGGTTTGGCTCACTGGTGTATTTACACATAAAAATCCTCCCAATATGATCAGTGGCAAACACACCGGTCCCTGGCGTTTGAGCTCTGTGAACACAAACTCTCCTCCCTGGCCTTCCTCCACACCAGATAACGCCGCGTCTCCAGGGAGGCTGCACACAACAGCCTTGACCCCACGAGGCAGGGAGAGTAGGAACCTGTCGTCAGTTCCATGTGGCTGGCTCCCCCACACTGAGCTCTCTGAGGTCCACTAGGAAGAGGGATTAAGCACCTACTTGGTGGAGGACGGATTGAAATCGAGGGACAGACGAGGGCCGACCCTCAGTCTGCTGGTTTCATCAGGCTTCAATTAACTGCAGCAAGTGATAAGCCGCCATTGTTGCTGCTTTACATGATAGTGCACATGTTGTGCACCTCGGGGTGCTAAGAGTAAAGGATGCCCTTTATCTCAACGCAGATGCAAAGTGGAAACGTTAATCAGACATCAAAGCACGCCTCCCTGTCATGTTTCTGAATATTCTGTTGTGACGGTAGACGAGCAGCAGGAAGGTGTTCGCTGCACAAAAGGACTCTGATGTTGTGGGCAGCCAGAGCTGAATTACCACACGGTCTGCTGTCTGTGGAACACGAGCTGAAACCAAACCATCTGAATTCTGCATCAGCAGCAGGGAGTGATGAACCCCCCTACTGGTGACGCGCAGCGGCTTCTTTCACTAAACCAAGCGCTAATATTCTGAACAAATGCAGCCGGACACCGTGCTGAGGAGTTGCCTGGTAACACGTTAAGATATAAAAGACGGGCTGATGTGATCTGAAGGTGACAGTTGTGTGTGTTTTTAATCCCATATCGTCTGATAACTGGACCATAAAAACTCCTGCTGGATTGGTTTTATTGTATTTTTAACAAGTTTTTGTTTTATTTCTTCTTAAAGAACGTCAGTTTCTAAAACATTGTAATAAAGTTAGGCAGCATTTCAGCCCAACGTCATGATTAGGGTTACAAGGAGATTTGAAGCGTTAGTTGTAACTTGTTGAAGTTACAGAATAGTAGTGATAGTGAGCTCAAATTAGACTTTTTCAGAATAATATCTGAATGAATAATATTGGAATGTCCGATATTATCGGTCTACCATTAATATCGGCTGATATTAAAATATAATATTGGAAAATATCGGTATCGGTTCTTAATCTTTTAATGACAACTTTTACATAAATACATGTTATACATCAAATTCTTCAGTGCACTCTCCTCTTTCTGAATATGTTAAAATATGGTGGATCAGCACATAGCTATGTGTAGCTAGATGGCTAGGAAACAACTAGCTTTTCTTATTTGAAGGTCTTTATAAATGTTTTATCACCATAGCTGCAATATACAGAAAACATGAAATATCCTAACTAATACACACATCTTAGCACCATTTGAAGACACAAACAAAAACGTTTGGACGTAGAAAATGACGACTGCTGTTTAGCGCTCTCTCTCTGTGGCAACGTGCGTTTCCATATCAGGGGGGCGTGGCCTGTTTGTGTTTAAAAGCTAGCTTGTTTTGCCGATTTGCCATTGCAGCTTTAATCTCCAAATAAACAATCACTGGAAATTGTTCTTCTGTTTTTTATTTTTTTATTAATTTGAAGGCAACAAGAGGTATAATAAAATATTAATTAACAACAATATTAATATTAGCAGAAAAATAAACAATGAAACAATTTTTTAATTCAGTAGTTTTTTAAAACTCATGCATAAATAAAACATGAAGACTAATTTATGGTTTATCAATAAACTGACCAGTTAACGGGTTGAAGGCCATGTTTTAAGCAAAGCTGTTGCACAATCAGTTTGTGCTTTAAATAGGAGTTATGAATTCCAAACTGACTTATTGTAATGTGTGTTTGCTAACAGCCAAACACACAAACACAAGATTATTGCCTGCTCATAAAATGTGTAAGATAAGAACGATAGAACGACACAGCGTTAGAATAACATGACTGATCTTGTAAAGCTGAATGTTGAGCTTTTTGAATCTCTGTCATTTTGTCTCACTGACACAGAAGACTCCATAAACACAGCTACTGAAGCGCGAGCATCAGGCCATCTTTTGGTAAATAGATCATTTTCTTGTCAAAGTCATTTTGCGATGCACTACAACTTTGTCTGATCTTCAGACCCGAATCTGAAACGATGAAAGAGCTGCTGCAAAACTGGTGAGGTTAGCAGCTTTGTGAGGCTGCGGTGGGGTTTGTCTTTGTCGAAGACAAATTGCATGTCAGGTCGACACGTGAGAGAGCGAGAGCGAGTTAAAGCAGAATAAGTGGTGCGGAACTAAGAAACACCTCGGGGAATTTAATGGACAATTATATATCAGAATTAGTGTCATTATTTAAATTTTCTGTTCAGTTTTACTAGTGAGCAGGAAATTCTAACATAGGTGTAAGTAATGTGTGGATAATGGTGTGTTTCTACAGATTAATGCCTTTGTCAGGGGTTATTTAATACATTTGAAAAGATTTTTTAAAAGATTTTTCATTATTCTACAAAAAAAAATTGAATATATCCACCTGTTGATTTAGTAAGATAAGCTGAAACAAGATCATACGAAAGACTCTAGCCGGGCAACCCATCCTATGTACATGAATATACATGAATATATAGTCTGGCCACAATCCATTGATGGCTCTTAGTCGTGGGGCGGGATCTACTGTCTTTCAAACTGTCTCTGAATGCTATTGGACAACAGACAACATGGCGTACTCACTGCTACGGATATCAGTCAACAGGGCAGTCCACCATACACAGTTGAAGAAGACGCAAATACGTCCTTTTTAAAAAATAAACTATACCTGTATCTGCTCTTGACTCAAAGAAAAGCCAAAGTCTAAATTGTCCAAAGTTGATGCCAGAGCCGTTTCAAACAAGCCGCCGCCATCTTTGTTTCGCTCAGTCGCAATAACATCCTGCTGTGATTGGCCCACCAAACTTATAGAGCGTTGTGATTAGCCCACCAAACAGATAGAGCATTGTGATTGGCCCACCAAACCCATAGAGCGTTGTGATTGGCCCACCAAACCAATAGAGCATTCTGATTGGCCCACCAAACCAATAGAGCATTGTGATTGGCCCACCAAAATAATAGAGCGTTGATTGGCCCACCAAACCAATAGAGCATTGTGATTGGCCCACCAAACCAATAGAGCGTTCTGATTGGCCCACCAAACCAATAGAGCATTCTGATTGGCCCACCAAACCAATAGAGCATTCTGATTGGCCCACCAAACTAATAAAGCGTTCTGATTGGCGCAGCAATTGTTCACTTGTTTCTTTCAACACATTTGCAGTTTTCTCTAGTCTAAATGAACGCCTTATGAGTCGATCTCTGTGGGAAATAAGCTCAGACGCTCCTGTTTCAGGGGAGCTGAACACAGAAGGATCTGGAGTCTTACTTCCTGATATGTGGACATCTCTCCTCTGATTGGCTAACAGCAACACGACTCTACTAGGGGTGGGTGCATTTCATCGATGCGGCGATGCATCGCAAAGCTTCACGTGAGGATTCAGAATCGATTAATGAACGTCGATGCTTAAAAAAATAAATAACGTGAAAGCTTTGTTGCAAAGCCGGTACTGAAAAGAAAATACACGTAACCAGAGCCTTAACAAATGTAAGTTATTTGTTTTTGTGTAAGGAAGATGCTTTTTACTGGCGCACAATGTGGTAATCTAGGTGCTGTGGAGGAAAATAGAGGAACCAGCAGAAACGGTCCAAAGTTTGGGATCAAACGCGCAGCTACGCGCAGATTGGCTAATGCTAACTAAGCTAGCGGATAGCAGACTCACGCCGTGGGTTCCAAAAGAACACGATGGTCTTGGAACTAAGAATAACTAAACTCTACAAGCGGAAGAAAAGTCCCACCATCCTGTTTATTCGTAGCTGTCTGCAGCGCTACGGAGCAGAGTCACAGCAGCTACCGGGACTCACGTTGTTGTTGTTGCTACGAGATTGCGCAACACACCGCTCCAGGCCTATGGCAAGCCGTTGTAGTATATAATTCACAAACACTTCTATCTGTGAACGTAATTTAAACTGGATTATTGCCAACCCGTACATTATAGACATGCCACCATTACATTGTTACCAGTAGAAATGAAATGTTATTCAATATCTCAAAAGCTGTTGAGGTGATAGCATGTTGTTTTGCATGTTATTGAACTGTTTTCTAATAATCTTCTTTTGTTAAATAAAGTAAAGGAAGGAGAGAAAAAATGTTTCCCTAGCAGTTTTAAATGTTCAAAGCTTTCCCTGATAGAAGTTAAGTTGGTCAAAGTGCAAATATTTACACAAGTCATACAGTCATAAAATAAGATTTTGTCTTTGAAAAATAGTTAAATGTAAAAAAAAAAAGTATTTACTTACTGAGAGTAGTTTTAGAGGAACTGAGTTAATTGATAGGTTATTTATTTACAAATGTAGACAAAGAAGAAGACAATCTCGTATGAAAAAAAGCATTAAAAATGTTAATAATCGAAGAATCGTGGCACCAGTAATCGAATCGAACCAACAACCAATATAATCGAAGAATCGAAGCATCGAAGCTCCCATAATCGAAATCGAATCGAATCGTGAGGTACCCTTTTTGGAACACCCCTAGACTCTACCACTGACTCTGTCTGCTCTGCAACGTTGATGTTTTATCTCCACAAATAACACAAGCCTGGAGGAGTTCTGCTGTGTGGTGGAGTTGCTAATGCTAACGGTTAGCTTCTACTAGCCCAGACGTTCTCTGCTGTTTCCTGGACGCTAAACCAACAACAGCCTGTGAATGTTAAGTGACAGTGTGACGTAGATCTGTCAGGATTTTCTAATCCTAGAGTTTCACCTAGAGTCTATTTTCTATCAGAAGCTAATGCAGGAGATAGGTAGCCTGGCAAGCCATCCTATATATGTGAATATATAGTCTGGCCACGAACCACTGAAGGCTCTCAGTCGTGAGGCGGGATCTACGGTTGTCTTTCAAAATGTCAGCACGCAATTGGATAGCGCTAGGACCAATCAGAGTGACGAACAACATGACGTAATCACGGCGACGGAAAAGCGGAAGGCTTTAATAGCGTCTAGCTTCAATGATTTCTGTCGTTTTTGTATGAAAAACACGCGAATATCAGGTGTACTGGGACATTGCACTACTTTGTTTGATAAAAATAAGAAGCCGCTAAGTATATCAGACAGACTTACGCACGTTGGAGTCTAAATAATCCAATGTTGATGACAAAGCCGTTTCAAACCAACGTGTTTTCCGAGTTGCCGCCATGTTGCTTGGGTTCGCAGCGTTCGCGGCCGCAGCGCTGACGTCATCGGCTACTCCCGCTCTGTGATTGACCCATGATATAGAGCGCTGTGATTGGCCCAACCAAAACTATAGCGAGTTGTGATTGGATAGACACAGCAGTGGTTTGGGCTGTGAGGTTTTCAATGAAGCGTGCCTAGACCAAACTCTGCAAAGCAAGAATTGGTCTAGTTCACTAGGCTAGGAGATAGGTGGAGGAGACTATTTTCATGTTCAGTCTGCATGAAACACTCAGAGTGATTGATTGTATTTCAAAACAACAGTTTCTCAGTGAACTTGGTCTTTAAGTCTAGTAAGTATCTGGAAATCTAAATGATCATTTAAAATGGGACCAAAGAGCTCTTTGGAGGCTGTAATGGTGGCAAATATCAGTAATAAAAATCAGAAATTATTTATAGGATCAGGAAGTATTGCCACATTTGTTCCAACGCCTTAATAAGAAAAGGAGTCTCGGGACTCCAATAAATACGCAGGAACCTGGAAATGTTGATTTCAAATAGCCTTTAGTCTGTGGGCCGTAATGTTCAGTGATTATTGTGGTCTTTAGCTGCTGCTTTGTGGGTGGATAGAGAGCTAATGGAGGCTGCCTTGATGGAATAATTAACTGTAGTCAGAGCAAATACTGAGCACTTTAAATTTCCTGCAGCAACTTTCCTTCACACCACTCAGAGTCAGCGGAGGAGAAAGATAAAGATCAATGAGAGTTTGTGGGATGAAACACCAAAAAACAAAGATGGTTGTTTTTATACATGTTATGTTATCAGATTTTACTAATGGCTCACAGGGGGACAATTAAACTATTTAACAAGCAGCAAACCCCTCGTTTCTCATGTGAATCATAAATATTTAACCCTTAAATTCACAAATTATATCAGGATTTGGTTTTAATTTACTTTAGATGAGTTAACCAACAAAACACAATTGACCTTTCGCCAAGCCCCGCCCCCCTTAGTTACTGTTACCAACTCCGACAATAAGTGGATCAAATACTGCAGCTCCACAGATTTCCGCGATGGAAAGAAGGAGACAGATGCGTGTCAGCGACATTTTTTGGAGCAATTCCTCCTCAATATCATCCAGATTGAGGCAAAAGGGTTACAGTATGCAGTGGAGGGATACATTAGTGTCGGCTCCGCTGAGCGAAGCGTAGCAGGGAACTTGGAGTTTGGGAGAAGGTCCGGCGTCCGGGGATGCGTGGATCCAAGGAGCGGTGGCGGCGATGCGGTGTCCCTGTGAGCTGTCAGATGATCTGAGCTGCAGGCAGCTCTAACGGAGAAAAGCTCCCGGCGCTCTGCATCGCTCAGTTGATCATCTCAGCTGAGTCTGTTTATAAAATGTAACTTTTTATGCCCGTGTTTACTTTCATTTTTAGTTCCCGGCCGGAGCTCGGCATTAATTCATCACGTGATCATGACACCACCCGCTGTTGCGCCAAGGCTTAATGTGCGTTTATCAGACACACGGTTGAGGTAATATTACGCTGATTTGCCGGCACGGTGTGTCTATAAAGGGTCTTGGATAGTCTGGGAGGCGGCCCTCCGCCCAGCCGTGGGCGGGGGGAGCACTCATGCATGGCTGTTGCTGGTTGAGCTGGATGAGGAGGTTCTGAAGGGAAACGAAGAAGACACGACTACTATCGAGGCTAATGCTTAGTAGTAAATTAGGCTTAGCTTCATCATTTTGTTTGGAGTTGTTGGATAGTAACGGTTGCTATGATGTGTGATTGGACAATAGCCGTTCTGGGGGCGGGGCCGGCGAAAGGCTAATTTGATATATGATGAATTTGTTGGTAAAACAGGCAAACAAAGATGCCATTTATTTATTGAAGAGAAAAGGAAGTTAGTGAAGAGTTTTCCAGCTGGAATGGTAAACACCAGCGGTGTTCCTCTTGGTCCCTCGGCTGCAGCTTCTTTCTAGTTCTGCAGAAAAAGAGGAGCTTTCCCAGACAAAACACTTCCCACAAAGGCATAAACAAAGACGACCACAATCCTCCAAACCTCAGCGCTGTGCAGAACCGTCTCTCTTCCATTTGTCTGTAACAAATCCACTTCACACAGGCGGTTTAGCACACGCCCATTTTAGATGTGTTGTTTAAAGCAACAAAATCTAACCAAAGCCTTTCCGTGCCCACTCCGCTCAGGATGAAAGGAAACGGGAAAACATATGTGAGCGATGATGAGTCAGTTCGGAGCTGTAAGGGGTGAGAGCTAAACAGCCGTTATGAGAGCAGGGGAGGGGATGGCAAATGACCATAACAAATCTGCTCTAGTTTGCTGGAAGACATCAATTCTGAGGAGCGTGCTGAAAATGATTCTCATTTAAATCAGCCTAACATAACAACCTTCCAGCAGCGGGGACTTCCACTCAGAGCCCACTCCTCCCCCGAGAAGAACAAAGAAATTAGATGAAAGAAGGAAAGAGAAAAGGTTTCTCACACGGCGGTAGGAGAGGGCTCCGGTGCACGGGGGAGGATGGATGCAGGCAGTCACGCTGCATAACACCAGAGAAACCCACAAACCGGTCTCTTTAATAAGACGGGCCAGACGGAAATGCAGCTGTTAGATGTCACCTTAATGGTGTTTTAGAAATACAGATACAATATCCAGGAGCTTAGAACATAAAACCAAAGAGCTTCCTTTGAAGTCCCTTTTAGCTCTTTGAATGTAGAATAAAAATGTTCACAACGGCCCTTTGCACACGGACGACACAAGGGGGAGCAGGGCTAACGAGGCTGGTTGGCTTAAGATTTTAGGTCCTAAAAGAATCAAATGTTAGCTTTAGCACATTTTTTAGCATTAAACCCAAGACACTGGNGCGCTCTGCATCGCTCAGTTGATCATCTCAGCTGAGTCTGTTTATAAAATGTAACTTTTTATGCCCGTGTTTACTTTCATTTTTAGTTCCCGGCCGGAGCTCGGCATTAATTCATCACGTGATCATGACACCACCCGCTGTTGCGCCAAGGCTTAATGTGCGTTTATCAGACACACGGTTGAGGTAATATTACGCTGATTTGCCGGCACGGTGTGTCTATAAAGGGTCTTGGATAGTCTGGGAGGCGGCCCTCCGCCCAGCCGTGGGCGGGGGGAGCACTCATGCATGGCTGTTGCTGGTTGAGCTGGATGAGGAGGTTCTGAAGGGAAACGAAGAAGACACGACTACTATCGAGGCTAATGCTTAGTAGTAAATTAGGCTTAGCTTCATCATTTTGTTTGGAGTTGTTGGATAGTAACGGTTGCTATGATGTGTGATTGGACAATAGCCGTTCTGGGGGCGGGGCCGGCGAAAGGCTAATTTGATATATGATGAATTTGTTGGTAAAACAGGCAAACAAAGATGCCATTTATTTATTGAAGAGAAAAGGAAGTTAGTGAAGAGTTTTCCAGCTGGAATGGTAAACACCAGCGGTGTTCCTCTTGGTCCCTCGGCTGCAGCTTCTTTCTAGTTCTGCAGAAAAAGAGGAGCTTTCCCAGACAAAACACTTCCCACAAAGGCATAAACAAAGACGACCACAATCCTCCAAACCTCAGCGCTGTGCAGAACCGTCTCTCTTCCATTTGTCTGTAACAAATCCACTTCACACAGGCGGTTTAGCACACGCCCATTTTAGATGTGTTGTTTAAAGCAACAAAATCTAACCAAAGCCTTTCCGTGCCCACTCCGCTCAGGATGAAAGGAAACGGGAAAACATATGTGAGCGATGATGAGTCAGTTCGGAGCTGTAAGGGGTGAGAGCTAAACAGCCGTTATGAGAGCAGGGGAGGGGATGGCAAATGACCATAACAAATCTGCTCTAGTTTGCTGGAAGACATCAATTCTGAGGAGCGTGCTGAAAATGATTCTCATTTAAATCAGCCTAACATAACAACCTTCCAGCAGCGGGGACTTCCACTCAGAGCCCACTCCTCCCCCGAGAAGAACAAAGAAATTAGATGAAAGAAGGAAAGAGAAAAGGTTTCTCACACGGCGGTAGGAGAGGGCTCCGGTGCACGGGGGAGGATGGATGCAGGCAGTCACGCTGCATAACACCAGAGAAACCCACAAACCGGTCTCTTTAATAAGACGGGCCAGACGGAAATGCAGCTGTTAGATGTCACCTTAATGGTGTTTTAGAAATACAGATACAATATCCAGGAGCTTAGAACATAAAACCAAAGAGCTTCCTTTGAAGTCCCTTTTAGCTCTTTGAATGTAGAATAAAAATGTTCACAACGGCCCTTTGCACACGGNGGTTTGGGCTGTGAGGTTTTCAATGAAGCGTGCCTAGACCAAACTCTGCAAAGCAAGAATTGGTCTAGTTCACTAGGCTAGGAGATAGGTGGAGGAGACTATTTTCATGTTCAGTCTGCATGAAACACTCAGAGTGATTGATTGTATTTCAAAACAACAGTTTCTCAGTGAACTTGGTCTTTAAGTCTAGTAAGTATCTGGAAATCTAAATGATCATTTAAAATGGGACCAAAGAGCTCTTTGGAGGCTGTAATGGTGGCAAATATCAGTAATAAAAATCAGAAATTATTTATAGGATCAGGAAGTATTGCCACATTTGTTCCAACGCCTTAATAAGAAAAGGAGTCTCGGGACTCCAATAAATACGCAGGAACCTGGAAATGTTGATTTCAAATAGCCTTTAGTCTGTGGGCCGTAATGTTCAGTGATTATTGTGGTCTTTAGCTGCTGCTTTGTGGGTGGATAGAGAGCTAATGGAGGCTGCCTTGATGGAATAATTAACTGTAGTCAGAGCAAATACTGAGCACTTTAAATTTCCTGCAGCAACTTTCCTTCACACCACTCAGAGTCAGCGGAGGAGAAAGATAAAGATCAATGAGAGTTTGTGGGATGAAACACCAAAAAACAAAGATGGTTGTTTTTATACATGTTATGTTATCAGATTTTACTAATGGCTCACAGGGGGACAATTAAACTATTTAACAAGCAGCAAACCCCTCGTTTCTCATGTGAATCATAAATATTTAACCCTTAAATTCACAAATTATATCAGGATTTGGTTTTAATTTACTTTAGATGAGTTAACCAACAAAACACAATTGACCTTTCGCCAAGCCCCGCCCCCCTTAGTTACTGTTACCAACTCCGACAATAAGTGGATCAAATACTGCAGCTCCACAGATTTCCGCGATGGAAAGAAGGAGACAGATGCGTGTCAGCGACATTTTTTGGAGCAATTCCTCCTCAATATCATCCAGATTGAGGCAAAAGGGTTACAGTATGCAGTGGAGGGATATATTAGTGTCGGCTCCGCTGAGCGAAGCGTAGCAGGGAACTTGGAGTTTGGGAGAAGGTCCGGCGTCCGGGGATGCGTGGATCCAAGGAGCGGTGGCGGCGATGCGGTGTCCCTGTGAGCTGTCAGATGATCTGAGCTGCAGGCAGCTCTAACGGAGAAAAGCTCCCGGCGCTCTGCATCGCTCAGTTGATCATCTCAGCTGAGTCTGTTTATAAAATGTAACTTTTTATGCCCGTGTTTACTTTCAATTTTAGTTCCCGGCCGGAGCTCGGCATTAATTCATCACGTGATCATGACACCACCCGCTGTTGCGCCAAGGCTTAATGTGCGTTTATAAGACACACGGTTGAGGTAATATTACGCTGATTTGCCGGCACGGTGTGTCTTATCTAAAAGGGTCTTGGATAGTCTGGGAGGCGGACCTCCGCCCAGCCGTGGGCGGGGGGAGCACTCATGCATGGCTGTTGCTGGTTGAGCTCGATGAGGAGGTTCTGAAGGGAAACGAAGGAGACACGACTACTATCGAGGCTAATGCTTAGTAGTAAATTAGGCTTAGCTTCATCATTTTGTTTGGAGTTGTTGGATAGTAACGGTTGCTATGATGTGTGATTGGACAATAGCCGTTCTGGGGGCGGGGCCGGCGAAAGGCTAATTTGATATATGATGAATTTGTTGGTAAAACAGGCAAACAAAGATGCCATTTATTTATTGAAGAGAAAAGGAAGTTAGTGAAGAGTTTTCCAGCTGGAATGGTAAACACCAGCGGTGTTCCTCTTGGTCCCTCGGCTGCAGCTTCTTTCTAGTTCTGCAGAAAAAGAGGAGCTTTCCCAGACAAAACACTTCCCACAAAGGCATAAACAAAGACGACCACAATCCTCCAAACCTCAGCGCTGTGCAGAACCGTCTCTCTTCCATTTGTCTGTAACAAATCCACTTCACACAGGCGGTTTAGCACACGCCCATTTTAGATGTGTTGTTTAAAGCAACAAAATCTAACCAAAGCCTTTCCGTGCCCACTCCGCTCAGGATGAAAGGAAACGGGAAAACATATGTGAGCGATGATGAGTCAGTTCGGAGCTGTAAGGGGTGAGAGCTAAACAGCCGTTATGAGAGCAGGGGAGGGGATGGCAAATGACCATAACAAATCTGCTCTAGTTTGCTGGAAGACATCAATTCTGAGGAGCGTGCTGAAAATGATTCTCATTTAAATCAGCCTAACATAACAACCTTCCAGCAGCGGGGACTTCCACTCAGAGCCCACTCCTCCCCCGAGAAGAACAAAGAAATTAGATGAAAGAAGGAAAGAGAAAAGGTTTCTCACACGGCGGTAGGAGAGGGCTCCGGTGCACGGGGGAGGATGGATGCAGGCAGTCACGCTGCATAACACCAGAGAAACCCACAAACCGGTCTCTTTAATAAGACGGGCCAGACGGAAATGCAGCTGTTAGATGTCACCTTAATGGTGTTTTAGAAATACAGATACAATATCCAGGAGCTTAGAACATAAAACCAAAGAGCTTCCTTTGAAGTCCCTTTTAGCTCTTTGAATGTAGAATAAAAATGTTCACAACGGCCCTTTGCACGCGGACGACACGAGGGGGAGCGGGGCTAACGAGGCTGGTTGGCTTAAGATTTTAGGTCCTAAAAGAATCAAATGTTAGCTTTAGCACATTTTTTAGCATTAAACCCAAGACACTGGGCCTTGTTTCAAGTGCATTTCCTGTTCCTACCAGAGTTGGGCTGCGGGCGATAAATCGAAAATTTATCGTTATCAAAATTTCTGACTCTAATAATAAAAAAAAGAAAAGATGTGTGTAGGTTGGCGACGTTCATGTCCCTTTAAGAAGATGAACCACCTCAAGTCACATGACAACGTGACTCAACGGAATACACATGACAGCCCTCTCCAGCCCTCTACATTCAGCTACAAATGATTCACTTTTGGAGACACCCCAACACAGCCTCAAAGCACAAAAATGTTTTAACTCAGTTGATTTTACAGATTTTGAGCCAATATCTGAAAAGCTAAACATGCAGCATCTTTGCTCTAACACATTACTCTGTTAGGTAAATATGAACCACCAATGACGGTGAAACGCTCAAGTAATCATGAACCTTGATGTTTAGTGATATTTTCTTTGAGCAGATAGTTTTTTGGATCAAAGTAAAGTGTGTGTCACCTGACCAATGACCTGATAACCGAACAGGTGTCATTTGCCAACTTGGGCGATGGTGGCAGAGGAGTTAAGTGGCCACCTTGCAATTGGAAGGTCGCAGGTTTGCGACCCACTCAGTCTGTCGCTGTCGTTGTGTCCTTGGGCAAGACACTTAACCCGCCTTGCCTGCTGGTGATGGTCGGAGGGACCGGTGGCGCCAGTGTATGGCTGGCCCCGCCTCTGTCAGTGCGCCCCAGGGCAGCTGTAGCTACATTGTAGCTCATCCCCACCAGCGTGTGAATGTGTGGACGACTGATTGTGTTGTGAAGCGCCTTGGGGGGTTGTAGAACCCTAAGAAGGCGCTCTACAAATACAGACCATTTACCATTTAAGGAACTGGTTTATAAATATGATCAAAATTAGTCAATTGGTCAAAATTAAAAGTCTGTGATGTAAGAATGAAATCCTATGGTCAAAGTTGGGTACTGCATCCCAATTTCCAAACACACGAGTAACTTTTCACTCCTGTTCTGTAAGTTTAATGGCACTTCTGGTCATTGAACGCCACCTTTTACATCCCTCAGCTGCTCTCCTGCTCCTCTGATTGATTAAATTATGCCGCACTTTCACAGAATAACACTTTTAATGTTACTAATGTCTGTGGATGCTTTTTGGTGCTGATCAGTGACATCACTCACTGTCGTGATATGCTGACGTCAGTGCAAAGTCCTGAAAGAGCCGACTTTGTATGGATGGATGGCCTGTATTTGTATAGCACCTTCTTAGGGTCTACAACCCCCCAGGGCACTTCACAACACAATCAGTCATCCACCCATTCACACGCTGGTGGTGATGAGCTACAATGTAGCTACAGCTGCCCTGGGGCCAGGCTGCCGAGCACTGGCGCCACCAGTCCCTCTGACCACTACCAGCAAGACAAAACGTCAGCGACAGACAGCGACAGACTGAGCGGGACGCAAACCCGCGACCTTGCGATTGCAAGGCGGCCACTCTGCCACCATCGCCTGATGATTGTATGGAGACAACAGCTGAGAGGACCGAGACATCGCATCTCCCAGAATTTACCCTGAAGCTCCGACAGTGGAACCACACCTCATGTAACCTTGCATCCAACATGATTGAGACATGAGACGGTTTTGTGATCATTTCACTGTAAAATTCATAACATATTGTACCTTTAAGCTGAAATAAACGGCTAAAACCCTAACTTGCATGTTTTTGACCCATAACAAAATAAAATTGTCAACACAAGAACTCAAAACAAAGAAAAATCTCTGCTGATCAACTGATTCAAATCCAGAACCACGCTCACCTCACCTCCAACATCACTCCCTCGTAGGATTGTAGTAAATGTTTGCAGCAAGTTAAAATAGAGGGAATAAAATAGAAATAAATGAGGAGCAAACTCAGTGATCTAATAAGCAAAACTCTACTTTATCATTTGTGTGAGCCTCATGAACAAAATCTGAAGCAATGACATTTTATCTTTGTTCAGAACAAATAATATTCCAGTGAACGCGTGTCAGATTGTTCCAGTAACCATGAATTATTTCATCATAACGCATCAGAACATCGTTACATCTCTGCAGCCTCTCCACTCATGATTACCCTCCACAGAAACTCATCAGACCAGCCTTCCTGCTCCAGGTTTGAATACCAACATCAGGAGGAGCCATGTCAGAGGCCAAAGGTCATCTCTCAGTGTCGTAATCCAAATAATAGCCGTAGATTCATCATTAAACCCTGAATCAGGAGGTGACGTTGAGGTTTCCAGACCAGATAACCTGGAGTCAAATTCTCTTCATTTCTCTTGTCAGGATGTAAAATTAAGCCACAATCCCTCAATAAGATGGCAGATTATCATTTCAGGCAGTAGGACTGTTCTAGTGATCACATGCCAGAGCAGCACTGGCAGGCAGGGAGTGCCAGACACGAGTTAAAAGCTCTGAAGTACATTACTGCAGATTCCAGAATGAACACGGCTCCATTTCAAATGGGAAGTGAGAAGAGTAAAAAATAGATGAGGCGTATCAAGCTGATTGTGCCACTGGAAGGAGGAGGAGGATAAAAACAATGGGTGCATTTACAATTATTAGATTAGCAGTCCTGGATGGCTGCCATGTTTTATGAATACCAATCACGTCTTTACCCAGATTCTTTCCATTGGGGATTTCCCATGGGCTTACAATACATTATTTTAACCATTATTCATTTACATTCACTCCCATTGGACTCGGACGAGGAGAAATACTTCCAGGGTGGATTTATCTTGGCACGGACTGAAAGAAATACACATATTACTGAATTTCTTCCTGCTATGAATATTTATTTTTCACTAAAATACGACAACGTGGTCTTAATGGTCCCATGTGGGATATTCATAGAAATCATGGTAAAAATTGCGACTCTTTAGCGCCATGCAGTTCAGAGTAAGTATTGCAGCTACGGTGGCCCACTCAAAAAGGCAACAACTCCAGCGTTCACTCCAGCCATCTGGTTCGTTTTTTTTATAAAAAGCATGAGATTGATTTATTTCCAGTCTCTGTAGCCTAACCCACACAAAGCATATACCTACTCCACCAGTTAAAAAACATTTTTAATGACAGTCCTAATGCATAATGCCACACGTAGCCCCCCTCCCCATCACCCGACGAGATGACGCGCACCCCCCCACGACGGCGCGATCCGCCACCCCCCTCAGTCAACAAGCATCACGGCTGTAAACATTTCTAGGGGAAACTCTGCTGTTAGCTGTTGTATCAACCTGTCAGTCCTGAAGGAAGCTAGCATAGCTGCCTGCCACCGATTCACACATGGAGGAGGGGTGGCATCAGCTGTGGCGTCCGGTGTCATGTGGATCAGAGCAGCAGAGTAAACAAGCTTCTGCCGGTTAGCCATCAGCTGATCGTGGCACACGGTGTGAGTCGCAGTGAAGATCGAGATGGAGCTAACATCAACCACTGGCTGTTTAGCGATCGGATAGCCAATGAGGTTTGGCTGGAGCCGGGGACACGCTGTGGAAATAAAGTAACTAATGCTAACATAGCCACCGGCTAGCGGACCACTGCTGAAGCGTGTTGGGAGAGACACGGCAGGCTGCGGTAAGAGAGGAGACTTTAATAGAAGGAACTTTCTTTAAGAAGTACTTTGGAACTGATACGTTGTAACGAGAGCTTGGTTATCTGCCTGGTTACCAAATTCTGGCCCAATATATTGAAAACCGATGGATTTATAGAAATGTCTGTGTCTTCTAAGGCCAGTTGACTGTTGCCACCATCTTGAATGAGACACTGGAGGAATTTGGAATCCAGGTCCAGTTGGAATCCTATTATCTCAGCAGAGCAGATTTGTTTTATACAAACAAATGGATTAAGGCAATGTCTCCGGCTCGGCTGCATGAGGATCTGATGACCGTCCTGAAACGAGATCCCAGCAGGTGTATATTTGGAAAAGAGTCTCACACATGACATTTTGCCACATAAACAATGATTTTTTTTATAAAACCTTGAGGCATTTCAGTTGGTCGGATCTTCCTGCTCATGGAATGTCTACTTCCTTAGCTTAGACTCCATCCATCAGCTCTGTTGAGAGGTACCTGCCCGCTCATCACTTCCTGCCTATCCTGGTGTTATCGTTTTTCTGTCCCTTCACCCAGCCACCTAGCACCCCAATTAGCTCAAAACAGTAAAATAATATAGGAGTATAAACACATTTGTATGTAATAAATAAAATACACCCATTTGTCATGTGCTAGATTGACCAACACCAAAGCCTGATCAGTTGTGCATCTAAAGATTTCTTTTGAAAAGTTTCAATAAAACCCACGTAGTTAAAGTTAAAGTCCCACTAGTTGTCACACACACTGATGTGTGTGAAATTTGTTCTCCACATCTGACCCATCCCCGTGGTGAGGAGCGGTGAGCTGCAGCTGGGGCCGCGCTCGGGAACCATTTGGTGGTTTAACCCCCCAATCCAACCCCTTAGTGCTGAGTGTCAAGCAAGGAGGCATTGGGTCCCATTTTTTCAAAGTCTTTGGTCTGACCCGACCGGGATTTGAACCCCGATCTCCCAGTCCCAGGGCGGACATTCTTACCACTAGGCCACTGAGCTGGTAGCTATGGTTACGGTTGGTTTTGGGGTTAAAAAATACAATGAGATCTTGTATGATCAGTTAAATTAACTCATGTTATATGTAAAACTAACAGCATATTTTGGTGTTTTCCAAGGTCCGTTGACTTAGGCTGCCATCTTGAATCAGATTGACTCCCAAATTTAATGAGTTATAGATGAACAGCTAATGAAATGAAATGTTATGAAGGTTTCATTAAAGAGGTCCTTCACCACACAGCAGAACTCCTCCAGGCTTGTGTTATTGGTGGAGATAAAACATCAACGTTGCAGAGCAAACAGAGTCAGTGGTAGAGTCGTGTTGCTGTTAGCCAATCAGAGGAGAGATGTCCACATATCAGGAAATAAGACTCCAGATCCTGTCGTCTGAAGCTACTTTCTCCTCTGAGCTGAAACAGGTGCACCAGAGTACAACTTACAAGGCATTTATTCCTGCTACAGGCCACTGCAGATGTATTAAAATATGAGTGAAGGACCTCTTTAAAGTCCATCCGGTAGTTCACGAGAAACGGCGGACAAATAAAAGCTTGCATGCACAACAACATCATCACCTGCAGCAGATAAATAATACCCCCCCTCCGAGTCTGACTTATTAATTCAGCCCGAGTGTGTGACGGACAGGAAAAGCCGTAAACAGCACCTCTTGTAGAGGATTTGATGTTCGGCTTTTGTAAATAAAGGAGCGAACAGCGCTGGCTGAAGGCAGAGAGTGCATCATTAAAACCACAAGTTCAACTTCTTCACTCGGCTGGATGCTTTGAAACGGTGGCCTACTGGGCAGTACAACCCTTCATGCTGCGTGGAGCCATGTCCATTACTGCAGATTGGCTCAGCAAATCTCTTGGCAGGCATCATATTAGAAAAAACAGGAGGAAGGGGGAGAGATAGTAATAAAACCTCACCAATTTCTTTCTGTGACAACATGAAATAGGGAGGGGAAGGTAAATGGTGGCTGCCTGCAGTGGAAAAAAACCCACCTTATCTTTCATTTTTTTGTCCCCTAAACCCAGAGCGGTTTTGAAGATAGCGACGAGTCTATATGTGGAGGAGAAGAGCGGCTTTGTGCTGCTAGAAAATGATCTAATGTGGCAGAAAAGTGATGCTGACTGAGGTTTACGATAACCCCTCACAGCAGATGCTTATCTACCTTTACGTGCAGCTCCTGGAAGGTTTTTCCACATTATTGCGTTTACAGAGAACAGCAAAAGTGGGAGAACGCTTTCATTTATGTCTTGAATAAAAAATTGAAGTTACGCAACACCTATTTAAGCTGCATAAAAGAGCAACTCCTCCGTTAAGCTCAATAACTGATTACAGCACATTTAGCAGCAGCGTCTGCAGCTAAACACCTCCTGATGGATTAATCAGACTCTCCCAGACGCGTGGGGTGATTCGGTTTGTAATTCATGCAGAACTTTTGTTGACGCAGCGGCGGAAGTTTTAGATGGATCCTGGTTCTATCGTTCACCTGATCTGTCCACAGCGACGTTTTCTGCACGTCGTGATTTTTTTTATTTCAGCAGAGGAAAAAGAACGTCAGAAATGATGATTTCCTCAAACTTTCAGCTGTTTCGCTCTTATTTATTTAAATTTATGGATGTCTCCTGTAACATCTGCAGTCTGATACCCTGAGTGTGTGTCATTAAATCACCGCTCATCACAAAGGCGTCCTAAATTCAAGTGTCACTTTAAGGGCGCTGGTTTCTAGTGGAGATAACCTAACCTCACACACAATGCTTTGCAAATTCACACATTTTAAACAACTTAAATTCAAGTTTAAATCTTGATTCTGGCTGTTTTTTAAAAATCTGATTAAATTCCAGTGCCAAGAGAAGCAGCGGTGGTTTGTGCTCATCGGATTTTTTCCCCTTCACCATAAATTTGCACTAAAGCTTTTTTTTAATAACAAGATGAACAATCTGACATAATGCAGCTTGTTTTTGTCTCCAGTTTCGGCTCAATGACAGACATTAACTGCCCCCAGATGTTTTACATTTATTCATCATTCAGGCGAACAATGAGAGACGAATGCATGAAAATCCGAGGGGATAAAGAACAACAATGCAGAGTAATTGGTCTGCACCTCACATTTCTGAAGGACATGCTCTCTTTTTCTCATCTTTATACTTTAGGAACAACAATTGCTTTTCCTTTATTAGCCCATAAAGCAAACTTAGCAGACAGACAGCGAGTTACAAGCTTCTCATAAACACAGCCTGTTTTATCCCAACGCTCAAGAACGATGCTTCTCTTCAGAAGGCTTTAAGACTGACCTCTGACCCCAGATTTACACACAGCTTGTATAAAATATTTACTGTAAAGTTCCTAAATGATGTTTCCCTGCATCCAAACTGAAAACAGGTGATTTAGAATGAACGTGCTCATTTTTCCAACTTGGAACCTGAAACTTCCAACTTTCGAGTGAAAACTGAACGCACCATTATTACACAGAAATGCTAACGGTTAGCTACAGCTATTAGCTAATGGCTAGGGACATTAGGGTCAGATAAATGTGGATTCTGGTGTTTTAAAACATTAATAACCTCCAAAAGTCCAATGTGTTTTAGGCAAAAGCTCCAGTTTTACAATTTTAGCTGAAAACGTGGTAAAATATGATAAAAACACTTTTTAAAAGGTTTGTAACCATGCT
This sequence comes from Aphyosemion australe, assembly GCA_006937985.1. Classification (NCBI taxonomy): domain Eukaryota; kingdom Metazoa; phylum Chordata; class Actinopteri; order Cyprinodontiformes; family Nothobranchiidae; genus Aphyosemion; species Aphyosemion australe. Next base: position 526,598 of record SSNS01000164.1, on the reverse strand, counting down.
TTAAAACATTTAAAATAATAGTTGGAATATGTAAACGAGCACAGCAAACTCAGCATGCTCAAGGTAACACCGTCAGAGTTGATTTCAACCCTTTTAAAGTGTCTATATGGGTCCACACCAGAAAGAGTTAACTCTTTTTGGAGAGTTGGTACTTTAACTCTGATTTAGTGTCAAAACTAACTCTTCTGGGGTTGACCATTTAACACTGGTGTTGGAGTTAATATAGCAACTCTTAACACTAGTGTTAAATTGAACCAACACCCCAAAAATAACACTTTTAAATCTGCTGTGACGAGAGTTTTAAGGAGGGATAGCTGACGGGACATAATCAGAGATTTTTGAGGTTTCAGGACAGGCTGGATCAACGTTTCCCCTCCCGTTTCCTTCTCGGACGCGGATCAATCCTCTCTCCACACATCAGGCACCAGCACTCGACCTCGAGTTAAACCTGTTAAAGATTAGTTTAATGACCACTGTCAGTTACTGGTCTCTTCACTGGTCATGCTTCAGACCAGTGCATCATGCTGGGATCAGCCTGCAGACCTGTTCTTTACTGTTTACTGACATTTTAATCCGAGCTTCAGCTTCCCCGTCTCGGCTTACAGGCGTGTCTGGAAATCTGAAAGGCTGAGGGTCAATATCCGTAACAATCGCTTGTATCTGATAGGGAATTAGATCAATAAAGGCAGCTTAGGTGTCTAATTTAGCGTCCCGCTGGATCATCGGCTGGTCTTTATCAATCCCAGCGAGCAGCAAAGATTTGGTCATTTTAAATGAGTGTTCTTCATTATCCGTTCCTCTGACTAAGGAAGCATCTTGATCTTCCTCCAGCGGTACACGTGCCTCCATTTCTGTCGACATCACAGAAACGTTCTAATAATGTAAAAACTTGAAGGGCTTTTTAAGCTCAACACAAACAAGGAAGACTTCATCTCTATTCCTGCAGAAACATCAACATTCCACAACTAAATATAGGTTCCAGGATGCCGAATGTAAACCTGTCGTGAGGAGAATAATGAGATGTGTTTGGGAAGAGAACAAACACGTTTTCTCAATTGAGAAATTCAAAAGCGCTTTCGTTTAGGGCGCCAGAAAATGAATTTACAAAGATAAAACCGTTAACGTAAGCCCGTGGAGTCAAATGAAAAACACTCTGAGGGCTGCTTGTTTGATTACCTTGAAGAATGAGGAAATGTGGGGCTGTGAGCTTTTGTCAGTTTATCTCCCAGGTTCTCTCAATAAACTAAGACCCTGCAGGAGCTTTTAAATATGCTCTGAAAAGGTGGAATACAGAAAACTCCTAGCATGTCTAGGCTGCGTTTACAGTTTGCTCCAAGATTTCTGATCAAAATGAAGCCAGAATATAGGAGACTTCATATAAAATACTATATGTGGCTTCAAAGGATGTCATGTAACAAAATATGAAAGCATAAAAGATCTAAGAAAGGAAATGTCCAGCATTCGTTATTTAAAACTAAAGGAGTTAGTTGTTTTAGCATCATGCACTCAGAGTATGTGGAGACATTCAGTTACACATTTTTGTGTTTGCTTTGGTGGCCATCTTGAATTAACCTTCAAAGTTAATCAGCTGTAAACATCCAATGGTTTACGGAATGTTTTTCCAACAGACAAAGTGGATTCGTCAAAGTTTAAAAAGTCTCGTTCACTGAGAAACCAATTTTTACTTCTCCTTTATGAAATATTCCTCTGAGCTTAACATGCTGGACGTGAAAATGGTCTTCTACCCCTAGTTCCTGTATTAGCCTCCAAAAGGGAAATGACGGGGAAACGGTCAGGTCAGAAAAAGCCACACAGACCTACGTTACACTGTAAAAATGCTTTCATGGACTCACCCAACCGTGTTGGAGAACATGGAGGGCTGTTTGCGATTTAGTGGCCAAGAGAGAGCAGAGCACGTCCCGCTAAAAGGAGCTAACCGTTAGCAACGCCACAACATGATGGAACACGTTCAGGTTTGTGTTATTTGTGGAAATAAAACTTCAAAGTTTACCCAGAGTCGCGTTGCTGTCAGCCAATCAGAGGTGAGATGTTTGCACATGATGAATATTAACGAGTAAAACACTAAATCCTGCCATTTTCCGACCCCTCAACTACGACTAACTTCTACTTTCTGAAACAGGAGCGCCAGGCATTCATTCATACTAGAGACCAGAGCAGATTTATTCAAATAGAGTGAATGAGACCTTTAAAGAAACATCTCTGGATACTTAGAGCTTTTGTTAGGGATGTTTCTCAGCCGTGGACACCCCAAAACTGTAGCCGACTATCTGTGACAGTGTGTGTTGAAGCGATTTCAGCGCTGATGAGCTCATGATGAAGTCTGCAATGATGTCAAACTGGGTGCATTAAGTCAGTGAGGTCAGTAAAGACCTGTGTCTAACATCTTGGTCTTTTTTTAGCCCTACAGCTCTTCTAAGGGAGTCCTGCATCCAAAATTATCAGTAGAATAATAAAATCCCGTCAGTTGTAACTTATTCCAGTGGCGTGATTGGATTTCTCTTCCAACAGATGTTCTACCAGATGGGTAAAAACTTGGATGCCAACAACTTGACCTTCCTTTAAATTGATCTCGAACCACTCCTGAATGTTTTTCACCACATGGCAGGATCCATTATCCTGCTGAGTGAGGCGACAGGAGGATGTAATGGTGCCATGATTAAGGTGCACATGTCATCGGCAGCACATGTTAGTGATATCCATATGAGTGTCAGAAGCCGAGGCCCACAGACGCCTCATGTCTCTGTCCTCCTATCGCACGCTGCTGACATCACTTTCCCATGAGAACAGCCGTTTGAACCTCCACATAAAGTCAAATAAAATGTGAGGCACCATCGCGTTCTTGTAATGCTTCATGGACCGGCTCAGACGCTCTTCTGCTAATTTAGGTGCTTTCAGCGGTGGATAGGGGTCAGCCGGGTCTTTCTGAACCGTCTGCAGCCACTCAGCTCCATGCACAAGTTTAAACACAACATACACTCTGTTATCTTCCTTTTAAAACTAGCGGTAAAGCTTTCAGCTCTCAGCATCAGAGCCCTTTGCTCGGTTTGGTTCCTAGAGGTTCTAAAAGTAGAACGGGACGCAGAGCTCCTCTCTGGTGGAACCAGCTTCCAGTTTCCATCCGTAAGATGGACACCCCGTCTACTTTGATGATTACACCTTCCTTTTAGGGTCCTCTTGGGTTTTCCTGGATCACCCCTTTAGTTGTGCTGCGGTAGGTGTAGACTGCTGAAGAACATTTCCTCACGCTGCTGGCTTTACTCTCTGTGTTTACATGTTTTCCTGAAATTAGCTTCATTTTCTAAACAAATGAAAACTAGGGATGTTCGATATCGGCTTTTTTACTGATTCCTGACGCACTGATATGGTCGATTTCTGGTATAAACCAATAGTAATATACGCGGAGTCCTTCCCCTCGTAATAAAGAAAACTAAAGCGTTTTAAGTAACACTTATCTCCATGTATTCTTAAACGTTAAATGTTATTCACTCTAAATGCCCTGTACTCAACTTCTTGTGTTCTGCTCCCATTGGCTGTCTGAAGTCATGTGGTGTATGAGGCATAAGTTAGCTAGCATTTTTCAGTGTGGCTGCTAGCTGTTAGCTTTCTGGCACGGCAGCTGCCACAATATTAACACTGTTAAGAGTTAAAATATATCTTTAACAGCTAGTCTTAGAATAACACTTGAAAAACAGCAGTGTCATACCATACCATACCATACCACTTTATTTGTAGAGCGCTTTCAACACGGCATTACAACCGACCAAAGCGCTGCACATAAAAACAGGTAAAAAACACAAGCTAAAATAGTCATATATATCATAAGAAAAATCTAAAAAGTTAAAAGAGATAAAAGAACAACAAACTAAAACCAATAGAACGATTAAAACCAAAGTATAAAAACACAAATTTAAAATCAACAAGGTCGAAGAACTTAAGGATGAGTTAATGCTTTGTGGTTTGGGAGTTGAAGGCCAGGGAAAAGTAGTGGGTTTTCAGGCGTGATTTAAAAACGGCGATAGAGGGCGCTTGCCTAACCTGAAGAGGTAATGAGTTCCAGAGTTTTGGGACACAGACAGAAAAAGCCCTTTCCCCACGGGTCTTCAAACGTGCCTTAGGGACAGTTAGAAGGAGCTGATCTTCAGACCTAAGAGCACGAGGAGGGTGGTAGAAATGGAGGAGTTCGCTCAGATAGGGAGGGGCCTGACTGTTCAACGATTTGAATGCAAGAAGCAGAATTTTGAAATTGTCATATTCAAACAACACTATGAGTGTTACTAATCTTATGAAGTCAACGCATTTTAACAACTGAGAGTTAAAGAAGGTTTCCTCCATAACTGAATTGAACTCTAACGAGTGTAAAATTGACTGAGATCAGTGTAACTGTTACACTGTACATATGTTCTCTGGCTCAGTGTTGTAAATGACGCATTTAGCGTTGAATTAACACTGCTCATTTGTTCTAAGTGGTAATATAGTCAAATAAAGAGAATGAACTAGACTTATTATAGTGCTTAGATATGATGTTTGCATTGGGGTGTAATTGGAATCTATGGTCCATGAAGCAACACGAGTAAAAAAGGTAGGAAGTGTAGTTATATGTGTTGATATTAATACTTCATTAGTAAAAACGAATAGGTTGACAGAGATAATAAAGAACATCTTAGATATAAATCGTTGGTCTTAATCATAAAGAACCAATTAGTGAGTCTAAAATTAGAAACACATCTGATTAAAATGCTTTAGCGTCCCTAAATGAAAACGCTGCCGATGCACACACAGTTGGTGTTAAACCCTAATGAGTTTCCAGCTGATTATCTGACCCGTGACAACTTTGGGACTTGAGTAAGTGTAATTTAATTGGCTGCACTTGGGTCACTTTTTGTTCCCCTCAAACCCAACTGAACACCCACCAACATGCTGAGTTTACATAAAAAGCTCCCGGTAAATTAGAATAAAAGCGGATTCTCCAGAATCGCCCAATCAAAGTTCCTCTGCTTGTATATTCAAGGTTACAGAGGAGCTGAATTACTTCGGTGGTGTCGAGCCCTGGAGAAAACCTGCATAAATATCTGCAGAGAGCTGACACACGCATCTTTCTGTAAGCTTAAAACACCACGGAGCTCTAAATAGCCTGGCACGCTAGGCACCTTCTCTGTTTGCATTTTGATTTATACGATTGTGATGAAATCTGCACAGACGTGAAGTTTAGAGCGGTCATGATTGACCTCTAATAACCCCGGTAGAGTTGAGTTAGTGATGGTGGAGCAGCCCAGTCCTATACAAGGGGTTTCCAGGACTTCCAGGAATCTACCGGCTCGTTCTTCATCCAGACTTTACAGTTGATCAACGATTCTCCGCGTCGCTTGATGCGCCCCGACACGACGGCCCGAGGCAGAGCCATCACCGATCTGAACACGTGCACGATCCACGGAGAGAGGTGCTGACATCTCCCATCAACATGTCGCTGAAAGACGAGCCAGCTCCGACCGCGACAATGACACACAGGACGAAGAGCGGAGGAAGACCGCGGAGCTGGCAGGAAGCAGAGGCTGAGGTCAGGAAGTTACAGCGTTCCCTGCTGGGGATGAGGCCAATAAAGCCAAATGTGGGTCACTTTCCTTGATTCCTCTCTGCACAAAAGGGCTCTAGAACAGGTTCCAGTAGACGTGTGTGTGTTGTGCAAAGTGGGTTTGCTTCCCTTTGTAGAAACATCCAAACAGCAGCTGAACACTGGAAACATTTAACTCACTCAGTCACCAAGCTGCTGCTGCAGCTCTTATTATTTTATGAAGCTTTTAGTTTCCTGCAACAGTCTTCCTCTGAATAAACCACGGAACAAACCACCTCCTGCCAACCATTAGCCAAAGCCCTTGGAAATAATTACAATATCATTGGAGATAGTAATAGTTGGTTGGAATAAAAAAAACACCCCTGAGTGTTCACAGATGGCAAAGCTAACAAATCCAGGGATAAAAGCTAATGTTGTGCCACATGGTGGAATACCGCACGTGCTTTACGCCGGGAGTTCCTAATGATGTGTCAGATAGTAAAACAGCAGAAGGAGCAGTTTGGTCTCATTACAGCAGAACGTCGCCATCAACCTGCGCTGTGAGCAACCGGGCTCACGGAGGAAACGGGGCGAGTTTGGGATATTTGAATGATTTCTCTTTGTTATGGTTTCATTTTATGTTTCTGAGGACGTAAATCTTTGTGGTTTGTTATAAACAATCAATTAATTTGTCAACGAGAACCTGGACGCCTTAAATAGTTTGCTCGTCTTTTTGTCATTTGGTGAAATGCAGAAGATTTTTAAAGGATGAGATGAAAGGATATAGATCGGTAAAGCTGCAGGGCAAAAGCACAACTCCATCAAAGGTTAGAGGTGAAGAACAACAGACAAAATGCTTCAGATGATCGTTTTAAATGTTTGGTGCTTCTCTAAAAAAAACCCAATCCTTCATTTGGTTTTCTGAAGCAGCTAGATGAACTTTTTACTACAGCGATCAAAGCTTTTGATCCATTTAGGAGTCCAATAACCTCCTCAGGATCCGTTTCTGTCAAAGGTCTTACTTATCATATAATATGTGTGTTCAGCTGTAAGCTATCTCTCTGTGGTTATGATTCATTATTAGCTGATGTGTGTGTATGAAACTGGAACATCCAGGTTATAACAGAACAACAAGTCAGCTGTTGGTCACATTATCATAACATGCCAATTTTGCATAACCTGTAACCAATCCTTTGTTCTCTGTGCTTAATAAAAGGAAGCTGCGCAGGGTGAGACTCGGGAGTTTGAGCAGAGGAGTTGAGCAGAGACACTGCTTTGTCCTGTTTAGCTTCTCTATAGCTCTCTCCTTTTTGCAAAGCTGATTGAAAGACACGTCTAGTTGTACGATAGCTTGACCCCATCAACCTGGGGGCTCGTCCGGGATAGGCAGGTTTCCCTATTAGTTTCTGTGAAGAAAATAAAAGCAAAAAGTAAAATAAAGTCTTTCTTTAAGACATGAGCGTCCAGTCCTGGTCCTCTTTGACCACCATGCTGCGTGTTTAGGATGTTCCTCTGCTCCTTACATCTGATTTAACTCAACCAGTGATAAACAGGATTCTGCAGGCCTGGAAGGTTTGGTTCAACCACTGACTCTAATGTGATGGAGCAGGGAAACAACTAAAACAAGAAGGATGGTGGCCCTGGAGGAACAAAAACAAAAATTCAAGTTCTATTTGAAGATATCCATGTGACAAACTGTATTAGCATGAAAGTTAAACCCCATTTTGGTTTCAGGCCATGATGCACCACCTTTTTTGGGAACAGAACCAACATGGCAACTAACCAATCATATTACAGTGATGTCATAGCTCCAGCAAAAGAGTGAGAAAATGTCACATAATGACTCTGTTGGCATCGGTTTTGCAGCAATCATCAGTAAAAATGACAATAATCAGACCTAAAACATGAACGTTGGCATGGCTAGCTCTAGAATGTTAGCATAGATACCAATATATTCATATTTACGTTAATATATCATATTAATAATATTTAAAGTTACTATACAAGTGGTAACTCTTCTAGCCTACATTAGATCTAAATAACATGTGCTACATTCAAAATGGTAGATTATTATAAAACCACCAGAAGGATGCATTTATCTGTTTCAGCCTGAATCAGAGCTTCTGCGCTTTTCCTAGGATTGTGGCGATATGACATCACTCTGACATGATATCTTATTTGCATTAATGAACTCTGGTGGTCCATGACAGACGTAGACCGTTAGATCGGCCGTTTGTTCATCGTCCGGTATACCTCTTCAGTAGAGCTGATTTAAAGTCAGGCACTTCTTAACTTTGGTGCAGAACTTAAATGATTTTGAATAAAGATGCACACCGTGAGTAATAACTTGACAAACTCAACGTTCCTGATGCTGCAGCAGCCCGTTTTGGCTGCTGGATGTTATTTTTCTTTACTCGTGTAAAACAACCTCTTGCTTCAGACAAAATGAAAAAAGCACTAATAGCATTTGTCTGTGCACCCATAATTTTTCTTGTAGGGCTCAATAAAGCAGAGTCCCTTTTCTGCAATGACTCAATATCGCTCTGACGGCGAGTACAACATCTCTCTGATGATTAAAGACATGATCTTCTGCTCTGGACCAGTTTGTTCAATAAATACCAGATAATATCGCAGCTTCGTGCCATACATCACTGCATCGCCATGGTAACTAATTCCACTCCCCGTCCCTTTCCTACGTGACATTCACTCATGCCGACACACAATGCACATTTTCTGACAGATCTCTGGCCGTGCTCGCCCTGGCCTCTCTCTCTCTCTCTTCCTGCATGACAACACGAGCAAAACAAGTCAGAACTCTTCAAAGGCGGACAACTAATAAGTGAGAAAAATAGAAGGGATTTGCAAAAGGGGAGTTAGAGGAGGCAGAAGGAGCCCTCTGATTCATCTTTAAAGACACTTATTGCATCTTTAATCATCTTCCTGGACGAGCAGGGACAGCTCGACAGTTGGCCTCGAGAACCAGTGACTTCACACCCGACCGAGGCGACCCACTCTGGGCTTTCTTCTTCCCGCTCCGTTTCAACTCTCCTGTTTTATCACCCCTCGTCTTCCCGCCTCCCCGTGAGGATCTGAGACACAGAGAGATGCACAGATGCTCACATGGTCGGCTAAATGTTTCAGGAGATGGGGGATGTTCCAGATTTGACGTGTTTTACAAGTTCTGCGAGTTTGTCGCAGCAAACACAGACCGACATGTTTCTACGGTAACGTTTTCTTAGAACTAATGGAACTATTTTGTAATCTAGATCTGAGGCGGAGGCACCGAGAGTCTGTCAGGCAGCGGGTCTGAGTTACTTCCTGACAGAACATTAGAACATTACAGCTGACACAAGATAATACACTCTACAAAGAATAAATGTTACTCTGATGCCTGGGCTTGCTGAGAGTTGGGGCTTTGATGATTCAAGTCTTGCTACAAGAAGGACTGTGAGAACATCTTTAAATTCTGTGTACACACCTAAACCACCTCCGAAGCTCTGAATAATACATTTCAGATGGAAGCTACCCCCGGGGCCCTGCTGATTTCATGAAAACATGCTGCCATCACAAAGTTCATCTCAGCCCTCCAAACAGGTTCGAAGAATCATATCAGCTAATGAGAAACGGGCTTTTCAGAAGCCGTTTAAGCCCTTTCATAAAAGCTGCAGGTGGAAAAAGAAAGTAATAAAAATTGATTTTGCCATATCTGCTCTCAAGTTTCACATGTTGACTCAGATATGGCTAGGTTTTACAAAAATGTGTGAAATGACCGTTTCAGCTGAAGACCGTGTGAAACATCGATTCGTTGTGCTGGTGAAGGTTCTGAGTCCTCCAGAGCATCCCAGTACAGAAAAGCAACTGGAACTCATCACTTCCCTGAAGACGCCTCACTTCTAATGCTTGGGACCTTCTCAGGTCCAACAGAACAGTGTGGAGCTCGTGAACTGCAGTGAGAGCTTCTCTAACGAGACCTAGTTCACAAATCAATCACCTTTTGACGACATTTTCTGCAGATTTGTGGTTCAAGAGGAGAAAGAGGTCGTCGTTTGTAAAAGTCTGAGTTGTAAATTTGCATTAATGAAGCTCTCATGTCAGTTTAAACTGTTTCAACTGCAGATGTTCCTTGGATGAGAAGTGAAATTGCTGTTTTGTTTCTACTGAAACATTTAAACATGTATCTCCCCAACTTTGTTTGGTGCAAGCAAATTTTTCAACCATTAAACAAATTACGTTATTAGGTCTCTGCTTTTTGCAGATGATGTGGTCCTGTTGGCTTCATCAGAGCGTGATCTCCAGCTTTCGCTGGAGCAGTTTGCAGCCGGGTGTGAAGCAGCTGGGATGAGAATCAGCTCCTCTAAATCCGAGACCATGGTCTTGAGTCAGAAAAAGGTAGAAGGCCTTCTCCAGGTCAGGGACGAGGTCCTGCCCCAAGTGGAGGAGTTCAAGTATCTCTGGGTCTTGTTCACGAATGAGGGAAGGGTGGAGCGTGAGATCGATAGGCGGATTGGTGCTGCGTCTGCAGTGATGGGGGCGTTGTACCGGTCTGTCGTGGTGAAGAGAGAGCTGAGTCGAAAGTCGAAGCTCTCGATTTACCGGTCGATCTACGTTCCTACCCTCACCTATGATCATGAGCTTTGGGTAGTGACCGAAAGAACGAGATCACGGATACAAGCGGCCGAAATTAGTTTTCTCCGCAGGGTGGCTGGGCTCTCCCTTAGAGATAGGGTGAGAAGCTCGGTCATCCAGGAGGGGCTCGGAGTAGACCTGCTGCTCCTCCACATCGAGAGGAGCCAGTTGAGGTGGCTCGGGCATCTGATTAGGATGCCTCCTGGACGCCTCCCTGGTGAGGTTTTCCGGGCACGTCCAACCAGGAGGAGACCCAAAGGAAGACCCAGGACACGCTGGAGGGACGATGTCTCTCAGCTGGCCAGGGAACGCCTTGGGATTCACCCGGAGGAGCTGGCCCAAGTGGCTGGAGAGAGGGAAGTCTGGGCCTCTCTGCTTAGGCTGCTGCCCCCGCGACCCGACTCCGAATAAGCGGAAGAGAATGGATGGATGGATAAACAAATTACGTAACAAAGTTATACTTATTTTACGTCTTTGAGGCGAGTTGTTTTGGTTTGACCCGGCTTTTCCACAGGAAGTGTATGCAGCGCATAATGTAATCAACGCTTTATACCCGTGCAACGCCAACGAAAGCATTCCACTCTGCTGGTCACGCGAGGTCACAAAATTACTGGAGAATTTCAAGATCACGCGTGATTTTGGCAGTTCACGCAAAATCAAGCTATAGAACTATGCATCCAAAAAGGTCTGTGTTTTATTTTCTGGTATTTTTACCTCAGCTACAGAGAAATCACAGGTCATAACGTACTGTTTTACAAATTAAGTGACGGGAAATCTCCATTTGACTTTTATTTTGAAAGTTTCCAGATGCTTTACATTCTGGAAGCATAGAAAAAAAAAACAAATCGTAAATTTAACAGAGCGATGCATCACTACGCTTCTGGGACGCATCCAGAACATGATGCTTAGTGGCCAGTGGAAAGACACCCATCTCCTATAATAGTGGCTAATTTCTGCATATTACACTTTGTGGACATTACGCAACATTTACGCGACGCTTACGTGTCCGATGGAAACACCCGGTTAGCCCAACATTTGTAGTGTTGAGGAGGGTTGAGGCATTTTTTTTTCTTTATTGTCTGAGCATGTTTGCATTTTTCTAAACCTTACCAAAGTCCTGCGATTGCCATGTGTGCAGCAAGCTAATCAACCACAAGCTGTGCAACCATGCTAACAAAGTAGAGAAACACAATAATTAAATTAATTATTTACGTTTTAATGGTTCCGACACAAAATGAAAAGTTGCAATTATGTCACATGTAAGCAAGACTATACTAAGCATGGGGGGGAGATTGTGTTCATTTGATAGTCCTATCTGCACAAAGCCAAAGCACAGCAGAGAGGGATATGTGTGCGTGTATATATATAAAGTAATGTTCTGAGTTTTTGTTTGTTGTTTCTAGAAGAAAAATCCTAACACTTCTTTTCCATGTAGATGGCACCTGAGGTAAGAAAGTTTATCTTAAAACCTTCAAATGCATCTGAATTCCTAGTTCTGTCACTAACGAGCACCAGGGTGATGTTTGAAATCTAACAATGCCTCTTTACTGTTAATAAATCTGCACCAAAATAAAGATTGTGAACAATCCCAACATTCTGCAAATCCCTTCTGAGATGTGTTCAAATGTAAACCAGTGTGTTTGGCATCATTATGTGGATATTTTACCTCACCTACACAAAGTTCTGATGTAGTGTTGGGAGACAAAAAAAGGCACAATGCAGAAAAGGAGACCAGAAACAGAGCTGAGGGAGAATTTCATCATTAGTGCTGTCAGTTAAACTCTTTTTCACTTCCGTGTGTCATTTAAGGATTACCCTTTATTACCTGCAAACCAGAACACAATACAGCAGCGCCGGTGTGTTCTTACATGTTCCTGACCCGTTTGGGTCATTACCTGTAAAACCGTTTTACTGCTCGAGACCCGTAATGAATCATATCTGCAGGCAGGAACTCTCTGGATTTTACGGGTCTTCGTTAAGACTCTGCAAATCTCCACATTAAGATATTACAACAATCGTTTTTACAGAGCGTTTCATCATCATTTCTGGGTTGGTTCATAATGAGTGCACGCCGTTTCTTCTCTTCTTAAAGCTTTTTCATATTTTTTCATCTACGAGCAGTAAAGAAAAGAGCTTTGTGGAATGCAAACAATCATTTACTCCTTAAACTTAAATAACAGCTCAGCGTATCCTCGTGTTCTGCAGCACCTCTTGCACAAACAGCAGGTAGAAATCCAGCTTTTAACACTGAGGAATGTGATTTATGACCATTAGAATCAGAAAAAGTGCAAATAGGCACTAATGTCTGAGAAAACTGGTAAAGTTTTCAATCAAAAATGGCCGATTTTTCTTTAGAGGTTATGAGGAACTCTGCCAAGAAAGCGTAGAAGGGGAGTAAATTGATAACCACTAATGGATACTATTAGAGACTTTTATGGACGCTTGCATTATGAGCTATTAGGTCCTTGCACACACACACACGCACGCACACACACACACACACACACACACACACACACACACACACACACACACACACACACACACACACTCACGCACGCACGCACGCACAGAAAATCTCAATTAAAGCATTTGCAAAAACTATATTTATTTTATGTCTTGTATTATTGCACAGTTCAACAAAAAGCTTAACAAAAGATGCTGGTTCCATTCCAGCTGAGACATTAAAGTGGCTTTAAGACCAGCGACCTTGAGAGTCTTGAAAGGCGCTTATCAATAAAATGTATTATTATTATTATTATTATTAAGAGAGTTATTTTTAAAGCAACACTAATGAGTTTTAACTTTCAGCTATTGCTTTCAAACCGGTTTCAGTGATTCTTGAGCTGGAAACTTGAGCAGCTCCCCATTGGACGGCACTCTGTTGCCCTCTGCTGACCAGAAAGAGCTTTGTGGTTCGGGTAGGAACGCTAGTGGAAGCACTCTACCTGCTTTACGGCAATAGCTGTTTACTGTGCCGGTTGCTAATATAAGGCTAACAGTTAGCTTTTTCAGTTTGCTGACTGTCAATAAAAACATGTCATGTGTAATGTCTTTGGAGGTGAAATAAAGAGTTAAAAACTAGAACATCAGGGTGGCCTACGCTAGTTTCAGGGAGCTAAAGGAGGCTATGAAAACACAGACTGATGGTGACCTGGCTTTGTTGCTACTGGACTTAATAAGAATATTTTTTGTCCAACAGTGTGGATCTTTTTACTTCGTGGCTTTTTTGGTATTAGTTGGGCCATGTTAGCATTAGCTTGTTGTTAGCGCTAGCTGCAGCAGGATTTTTTACGACAGTTGTAATTCCACTTTTAACCAGTAGGAGAGGAAAACTTATTTAGTGTTTTAAAAAAATTACAATTAAATTACAATTAAAAACCTGCGAAATCACACATCTATATCTCAATATGCATCCTGTAGCATCTCTAAAAGTGTGATTATAAAGCTACTTTCACAGTTTCCAGAGCATTTTATGTGCTGACAAAATAAGAAATTATTATATAGGGCTACAAATTTAACAATTTCAGTGATTTTTAATGTTGTTTATGCTAAAATAGCCCTGAAACATGACTTACATGTTAATTATACTCAATATTAATATTTGCATTAACTGCCAGAAACCACAAATTAAGATTTATGATAATAAATGATCATTTCGCTGCATTTGCTTTGATTTTTTTCCACATTATGAGCATAAAACACCTCCCGTGTTTGAACTCCAGCCACCACTCGACCTTTACGCTCAGGCTCCTCTCAGCAGACGTGAACTCTTCATGCGAGAGGAGAGAAATCCAACATTTCAAACACAGGATCTGAGGCCTGCTGCTCTTTAACACCATCTTCTCCTCTTTATCTCACCTGACTTTAATTACTGCAGGCACCTCGCTCGGCTCAGCGACGGGGAAATTAATGAGAAGGATGAAAAACGTGATTACATGCTCATCTTTTCATAATGAACCGAAACTGCAACGCAACACGTCTGCTTAAGGCCTGAAATGGAGAATATTACATGAGTTTTAGAACGTTGACCGTTCATACATGATCATAAAGCGCAGCAATTAAACCCGAGGCAGTAGGAAACGTTAAGTCGCTATGCTGCGGTGGATCAGAGGTGAGCAGGAGGACTCTGAAGGGATGAAATCTGGAGATGTGGTTCGTTTTTTAAAAGATGGAAGGCTGCTCGGTTACTTTTCTTCCTACATGTTGCATAAAGTAAGTAAGTAAGTAAATTTTATTTGTATAGCACTTATCACAGAAAAAGAATCACAAAGTGCTTCACAAAGATCAACAAAACACAAGATAGTCATCATAAAATGATCTTAAAACAAAACAACAGAATATCATAAAATCATTAAAAATCAGAAAACAGAAAGTCATAAAATTATAAAAATGATAAAACAAATGAAAGATTATTATGAATACAAGTAAGAAAAAACGAATAAAACATAAAAGATTTAAGTAAAAGCAGTTTTAAACAAAAGGGTCTTCAGCTGCTTTCTAAAGGTGACCAGACTGTCAGGAACACGTAAGGATAAAGGAAGTTTATTCCAAAGTCGGGGTGCAACAGCCTGGAAAGAGCGATCACCTCGACTTTTATATCTGGTCTTTGGAATTTCTAGAAGGTTCTGGTTTGTGGACCTGAGGGCTCGGGTTGGAGCATAAGGCTTTAACAGTTCAGTAACATAAGGAGGAGCTTGGCCATGTAGAGCCCTGTATGTTATAGTAAGGATCCTAAATTGAATTCTAAAGTTAATGGGTAACCAGTGCAGAGACATCAGAATAGGAGTGATGTGAGCTCTTCTGTTTGCTCCAGTTAGGAGCCTCGCTGCAGATTTCTGGACCAACTGAAGGCGGTCAAGGGCTTTTTTGTTAAAACATGTGAAAAGGGTGTTACAGTCAGTGCTTAATTTGTAAATCAAACGTTACCGGAACAAAAGTAGTGATGTCAGACCAGAGTTCACTAAGGACAAAACTGATGCCGGATCNGGCCCGGTAGAGTCTCTGGGCGGGACTCGTGCTGATTGGTTGTAATAACTCAGCAGGAAATGACATCAGCAGACGTCGCCAAAAAAACTGCATTAGTAAAATTGAGAGTTGCTGATGAAAAAAAATGGAAGGAAAAGAAAACCAGCAGCGTTGACGCAGCTTTGAAATTTGTTTCTAAAGCTGAAAAATCGCGGTGGAACCCCCCCCCCCACACACACACACACACAACGTCAAAATTTGCACCGGTTTGTGGATTTCTCCAGAGCGCCATTTTTTACGACACTTCTTCTGGTAATTGAACGCCACTTTTTACGTCACACATCTGCTCCCGTTCCCTGAATGGATTCAATTACGGCGTACTTTCAAAGTAAAATGTAAACGGTATTACTGTAGACGCCTTTGGGCGCTGATCAGTGACGTCGCTCACTGGTGAAACGGTTGAGATCAGCTGACGTTTTAGAAAAGTCCTGAAAGGGCTGAGAAACAACAGCTGAGAGGAGCGAGCCAGCGTACTTCCTGGACCTCCTGCAGCAGTCATCTCACACCAGCTTTCATCTTCGGCGGGAATCGATGATGGAAGTTTTGTCTGAGGCTGCTTTAGCGTCACAAACCCTAAATGTTTGTGACTAGACTTGTTTACAATCCCATCAAAACGTTATTTCTTACTTTGGCTCTCATTCTGTCTCTGAGGAACGTCACTAAAGAAACGTTAGTTTAGCATTTTATGGCACCAAATAAATCAGCGGCTATGTTTCAGGCTTTAAGCTCAGATCCTCGTTTGTTGAGGAACGACAGATTTATAGCTTTGGAAATATTGCTGTGTGTGATCGGTTTGCTGTGAAAGATTCTCAGCTATAAATACGTTAAAGTTCAGCTCAAATTCAGTTTTGGGTTTTTGAGTTTGAGCCTTTTTGGGTTTGATCAGCTGAGGTGGAAACCTTAACCTGGGTCACCTCCAATAACGGACTCTTCTTGTAAAAGTATTTAATGGTTATTTTCAATCTGGTCATTCATTCATACTGATTCTCACCATGTTTATTCTGTTACAAACGTAAAGAAAAGAGGTGAGCAGCGCACTAATTACTAACTTCAGGGTTGCATTAACCCTTTTTACAACTTTACAGTTTTTTTTAATTTATTCTAATTAAAAAACTTTCTGGTTTTGGCTGAAAATCGAGACTTAAAGCACGTTGGAGTGATGAATGGTCATTCTCCCTAAAGGATTCACTTCTGAGGCTCAAAGTGCCACAGCACTGGTGATAAATTATTCTAACAGTTTAAACTTTCAGGCAGAATATTCTCACAAAGAAAAGTGAGTTAGTGCCTCTCTCGATTCAAATATTTATTACTTATATTTTTCATCTTGACTCACAACGGGGAAGGCTGTTGTTGGTTTAGCGTCCAGGAAACAGCAGAGAACGTCTGGGCTAGTAGAAGCTAACCGTTAGCATTAGCAACTCCACCACACAGCAGAACTCCTCCAGGCTTGTGTTATTTGTGGAGATAAAACATCAACGTTGCAGAGCAAACAGAGTCAGTGGTAGAGTCTTGTTGCTGTTAGCCAATCAGAGGAGAGATGTCCACATATCAGGAAGTAAGACTCCAGATCATGCTGTTTGAGGTCCAACTCTGATCTAACTCACTTCTAGTTCCTGAAACAGGTGCGCCAGAGCTTTTTTTCCCCAGAGTACGACTTACAGGGCTTTCCTTCCTACTGGAGACCACTGCAAGTGTATTAAAATATGAGTAACGCACCACTTTAGAACACCTCACTTCCTGAGAAAAGTGACTTGGAGTCATTCAGAGACAACAGAAATAAAATCTGTGTTGACATAAATGACTTAAACAATAGAAGCAGCTCATTAAATGTGCAGCAGACAACCTGACACAGAAACTTTTTACCTATATTTGTGCACATTCCAGCAGCAGCTGGAATCATGTAGCTCACTCGGTTCCGCCTGCTGGGTTGTCCTCTTTTCTGGAGTCGTGCTGGTGGCAACCCCACAGCTACTGAGCAGCTCGTGTGCAGGTGATAACCAAACATCAGTTTTGGAAATGAGAGTAAAAACACACAAATGGATTCCTCACGAGACATTTCGCCCAGCATACACACACACACACACACAGACACACACACATGCACACACACACACACACACACAGNAGAGACAGATCAGTGGGTTTGTAGGGACCTCTGACATTTACATACTTTTTATTGCTACAATAATTTGTTGGAATACTTACAAAAAATCATCAATGTGATTTTTTTGCAAAATGTAAACCATTTTCTACCATGAGGTTTAGACAGTCCCTCTGCTCAGAACAAAAGAAAAAATATGCCTGACAAAAATGATCAGGAAATGATTAGGGATCATCATATAATTAAGAATTACTGTGAGACTAACTCACAGAACACCAAACAGGAAAACATCTGAAAATATTCCAGAGTTCTTAGGAGGTTATTGTTGTGTTCATGCTGCTCTGATGAGTTGGTTCTGATTAAACGTTTAGGAAGAGCTGGAGCTGCAGGGAGATGCAGCTTTATCTCAGCTGTTTGCTTGAATACTTTAATAAACCACTGCTAAGGTCAAAATGTTACAACTCTGCTTTAGTGCTGCAGAAATGTTACAACATTATGAAATGATCTCATCACGTGTTTGTACTCCAGCTTCCTTAAATCTTCCTCTGCCCAGATCAATATATTAGGATGACTTTTACACGAGTGAGGCTGCAGCATGCTGGTGGCCATTTCTCACCAGAAAAAAGTATTTATGTTGTTAATATTAGGTTTTAACCTTTCATTTATACAGCTACTGGTTTTAACGGAGTTAAATACTGGCGGTGGTTATGTTCAACTCCGAACTTGACTTGAAAAAAAACACGACGAGCCTCGAGGGGAAAATCTCTAAAGGCTGAAAGGAGGTAAATCTGCTACAGTCCTCGACAGAAAACCGTGTTATTTAGTGTGATTTTGTTTGATTTGACAAACTTTAAGCTCAAAGCCGCTGCTCGTGAGCGCGCTGTGCGGTCCGGCTGCTGCGCTGTCAAAGCGTCTGTTTCCACGATTGTGATTGGTCAAATGACGACACGCTAAAACAAAGATCGTTTGTGAACAAGATGAATCCCCTCTTTCCCTTATTGACTGCTGAAACCAGAACGGCTTAGTTGGCTTAAAAACGGCGATTTTGCTGAAAAGCGAAAAGTTTAGGTATGAGATTGGACAAATGAACCACTCACCCGGAAGTCCCTGCCCAACACAGCGTCCTCGTTTACCCACTGTAATCATGAGGTAGCAGCGCGAGTTAATGGATCCTAGCAGACAATTACCGGAACGCGTCCCTTCAAAATAAGAGAGTTCCCGGATCTTGTTCCGGCAAGATCCGGCTCAAATTAAGCTCTGGTTACAGTAATCTAGACGGGAGGAGATAAAGGCATGGAGAACCATTTCAAGCTCATGTTTTGACACCAACCTTCGTAGTTTGGAGATATTTCTCAAATGATAAAAACAGTTTCTGACCAGCGTTTTTGAGTGGCCTTCAAGAGACATTGATTGGTCAAAGACAACACCCAAATTTCTCATGTTTGACTTGACAGTCACTCCAAAGTCTGAAACGAAGCAACTTAATCTCCACTTTTGACTTGCAACCAATCATCTGATCACTGCCTGCATCAGATCTAATTTTACTTTTAGAAACTGAAAATAAAAACACAAAATTACACAACAGAGCAAAACCCCGTGTGCAATCTTGGGCTAGCCAGGAGAGCAAGAAAAGTTCAAGATGTGATCAATTAGTCTGGAGCAGGTGTGCGAGCCTCCAATCAGGATATTTAGATGGAAAAAGGAAAGTTTGGATGCATTTAACAAAAAAATGACCTTTTCTCTTAATGTATGAATAAAGTTTAGGTGTGAAAAAGTCTGCATTTGGCTCAGATTTCTACAAAACGGAGCTCAAAGTCTCAAAGCATCTCGACTTGTCTTCCAACAACTTTGTGTCGACTTTGCAATTAAATTCATGACCAAACTGCAACAAGAAAATAAGAACAGCCATAATTAGTTCTCAGTGATGTCATTTACCCCCCATGATCCTGCCATTATTAAAATAACTCACAAAAATCACATATTCACCAAACTAGTCTGATTCCTTCTGAGAATTTTCATATTTTACTGACATTTTTCTTGTTTTTGCTTCCCACCTGTCGCTAACGACCTCCGTCTGAGACTCAGGCTTCACATGTGCTGCTCTAAAACGCAGCCTCACGGAGAAAATGACCAACAATGTGCAGCATCTGTGTAAGCAAACCTTCTAAACAGTAGTGTGTGTGTGTGTGTGTGTGTGTGTGTGTGTGCGATTCAATAAAAACGAGAGCTTCCTTGCGTCTCTGTTGTGAAACAGAGTACTAAGTGTCTTGAAACAGAAGCAGACACGTTTAAACAGAGCTAAATCAGAGGGTGAAAACGAGACTCACTTGAGGGTGAACTGTTCAACGGTAGAGTTGGGCATCAGGTACAGGAGGATCCGTAGAGTTTCTCCAGGCTTCAGGGGCTTCTCAGGCAGCCGGAGGAACATGTTCTTGTCTAACTGCTTGTCCACCAGCAGCTGCTCCTGGCTGGCCTGGTACAGGCTGATGCTCCCGATGCGCAGCAGAGGGTGCTGTGACGGAGGCTCTCCCCTGGACGGGCCTCCACCTCTGTGACCCTCGCTGCACTCTCCATCCACGTTGGGCTCGTGCAGCGTGTAGTAGAGCTCCGCCTGCAGGGTCTCGCTGGTCAACCCGTCTAGGAGCCCGTCGGCGGAGCTCTTCCTCCGACCCAGCGGGGCCACGTTGGTGTTAAACCAGGAGGGAGGCAGCTCCAGCTGGGCCAAGCACTGCGCCAGGTTGCCTCTCATGCGGCAGGAGGTCTTAATTTCACGAACGTCTCGGAAAGCGTGCAGACGGATGCATGGCAGGTTGTCCTGGGCCTTGAAGTCATCCCAGTCACGTCCGGCGATGTAGAAGAACACCTGCACGGTGGGGTTGTTGGAAAAGACCCTCGCCTGGACAATAAACGCCCGCACCTTCCAGCCAACCGTCAGCTGGCCGGGGATATCCAGAGGGCTGGCTGGCTGCAGCAACTCCTTGGACAAAGCTTGGTCCTGGGCAAAAGGCCCAAAGCTTATGTTGATGGCAGGGAGGTCCTTTGTCTGAAAAACCACAAAACTCTCAGAGCGCTGCAGCGGATGCCCAGAGCTGGGGCCGCTGCCGCTCCTGCTGCCCCCGCCAACGGTCTGTCCTGTGATCTGGGCCTCCCGCAAAAAGAAAGCCAGTTGTGCGTTGGACATTTTGAAGTTGGCAGGGAGAAACACGCTGGGCGGTGAAGGACTGGCCGTCATCGCTGAGGAGCTGAAGAGGGCATCGGAGCTGGTTGGAGAGATTTTACCTGCAAGAGCTGCAAAGACACAAAAAAGGGAGAAAAGGAGGTTAAAAGTTTCTCGTTTGATCTTTTTCTGTAACTTCAATCGGAAACATTTAGAGCTGGAGAAAAAGAGACATAAATATAGTCAACAAGGTAAAGTAAATCAGGAAGTGACAGATCTGCTTTGTTCTGGAGAAAAGGTGAGGAGGTCAGCCTCCAGAGCAGAGGCAGGTTCACGTTGAGTCTGAACGAGAGGATTTTAAATCAACAGATAAAAAGATGTTGAGCTGAAACGTCAAACATTAATCATGAGACTTGTTGAAGCTGCAAAAGCAGAATAGAGAAGAAATGAGACCTACTTATCAGAATGACCCAGAGTTGAGCACAAACACACAGATTCCTGTCCCCATAGTCCAGATCCCAGGTTAGAATTCCCATATTCCAACTGGTTTTCTCATCGATCTCTCATCCTTTAAATCTCAAAGCTTCTGTATGAAATCCTCACAAGCAGCAGCTTCTTCCAGGCGTGTTTAACTCCGCACAAACTCTTCCCTCTTTAGGAAATCCCGCCTTGTGAGATCAGAATGAATGAATCCAGAAACAAGCAGCTCCTCTCTCGCCGCCAACGCCAGCCTCGCTCGCTCAGCTCCCTCCACTTGTGCTTTTCTGACGCCGTTAGTCCGGTTAGAGAGCAGCTCAGCCCCACACAGCGGCTCTTTCTGTCCCAGAATGTGCTCAGGCTGTGATAGACGGGCTGAGCCCTCCCACCCGGCCGGTGGGCTGGACCAGAACCACAGACAAAAGCCCCTGACTCCGCCCCCTCCCGCCACACCTAGTCTGTAGTCTATAATCACTGCCTCAGCTCTGGGTGATAGTCAAGACATGCAGCCCTCAGAGGAGACACACACACACACACACACACACACACACACACACACACACACACACACACACACACACACACACACACACACACACACACACACACACACACGAGAGTCTGCCTGAACATGCTCAGAGAGTCGGGAATCAAACAGGAGTGTGTGTGTGTGTGTGTGTGTGTGTGAGTGGAGAGGAGGTGGGGGATGGATGCTTGAATGGCTCTAGGCAAAGAGAGGGAGAGAGAAAGGGAAGAGGAGGGATTAGATAAAGGTTATTGATGAATTAGCTCAGCGATGCTTCCCACCCTCCACCTCCCTCCTCCTCCTTCAGCCCTCATGAGAATGAGGGGGTGACTGGTGTGTGTGTGTGTGTGTGTGTGTGTGTGTGTGTGTGTGTGTGTGTAGGGAGGGGCATCTAGACCCAGACACACACGCATGTGCCTGGAATTCCCATAATAAAGGAGGTGAGAGGAAAGGAATCTGTGTGTAAGTGTGAGTGTGTGTGAATGTGTGTGTGTGTGTGCGTGTGTGTGTGTGTGTGTGCGCGTGTGTGTGTGTGTGTGTGTGTGTGTGAATGGCAAACAGTGGGAGCAACAAAAGAAGCAGAAGAAACACTCCTCACTTCCAAATGAGCAGTCGCAGCCATCGAGGAGGCTCTAATGATGAGAGCGAGGTGTTTATTGACCTAAAGCTCTTCACCTCTCAGGAATGTGTGTGTGTGTGTGTGTGTGTGTGTGTGTGTGTGTGTCCTGACGCAGAGCGCCTGAACAACCCAGCGCTGCTTCTTCTACAAGCCACACAACAAGTGAACAAAACTACGAGCCTCTGCTGCTAATCCTCGCCTCAGGAAAGGATACATGTGCCTCCGTCTGTCTGCCAGCGTCTCCCATCAAAACCCTGCTTTCTATCTCGTCTTTGTTACAGATCTTTAGCAGGAATCATAAAAAAAAAGCTCAAAAAGGCTTTTTTCCAGGGTCGGCCTTTAATTAGACATTTTTGCATTAATTGCAAACAGTTACAACAGTTAGGGCGAGATGATATTTACGCCTCTCTTTTAACTCACCCGTTTGCATGCTTCTGAGCTGCCATGGGTCTCTAGTGCTGATATAAACACTCCAAACGTGAAGAACATCCATTTTCTGTTTAGTTTTAGGAATTATGTGTCTAAAAGCAGGCCATTTCAAAAAGTCCCCGTTTGTGATGTCATAAACGGGGAAAGTAACTAGAACCACCTCTTACGTGAAAGAGAGCTGCTCTACTTCTATTATGTGAAGCAGAGATCTGAAAAGTCTGAAGTCCTGTGACGTGCCACAGTTACATTAAACTGATTTTATTGGTAAGAAGATGTAATAAAGGTTTAATCCCCAAAACTGCACCAGTAAAGGACCGCTCCATTGATCTATTCACACCGTCTGAATCAACACTGATCCCTAATCTGTAATCTGTGTAGACGACAGTTCAACAAATGAGCTAAATCTGGTCTAAAAGTCTAAAATGACGGCTAAAAAATGAAGGGAATCAAACTCAACATCTCAGGACTTTTATTCTAAAAAGAAACACGCATGTGTTTTTAAAACCGTTGTTTAACCCGGATGTTAGCAGAGAGATGAATTATCTTTGAGTCTGGGAGATCTGGAGACTTCATGTTTTCAGTAAAGCTTCGATCGAAGCGACTCTTCCCTTAAGCCACAGCCACCCTCCTCGCTGCATCGACGGATATCTCCGGATATCGAGCATGTGCCGCATCCCACTGAGCCACTAATCAGCCGCATCCACAACATGACACATCTGTTTACAGACTCTTTAAGCTTTAACCTGTCGTTTTAGTTTGTGAGAGAGAAATATTTTCTATTTCTACCATTATGTCACTCTGAATAGACAACTTTACGAATATCTGTTCATCTTATTTCAGCAGATTGTATCATGTTTGGTGTTTTTGAATGTGGTGATAATTATTTTAGACACGTTATGAGTGAATTGGACCATTTTAACACCACTTACTGGTTATTTTTCAATTTCATATAATTCATTTTGCTCGTTTAAAGTAATAACACACTTTACTTAAATAAAGCCATTCAACAGGATGAGTGGGTGAGCTATAAAGACTTTACTATATGAACATAGCTTTAATTATTAATTATCGACTTCAGAATTGCATATTTTAGTATGTGATTAATCTTTTTCTGACCAAAATAAATAAACTAATAATAAACAAATAAATTCCCAGCAAAGATACCAAAAGTAGAAAAAGGTTACACCAATATTTGGAGTGGATTTTGTTCCTTTTTGCATCAACAATGTTGTTAAATCTTGCTTTCCTGTGTCTGCTGTTGTGTTTGAGTTTTAGTCAAATATTTTTTTCCCAGCTCAGAACACCTGCCTCAACCAGACGATCTTAGGAATCATAAAAACGGCTTTAACCCAATCAAATCTGCAGATATTTAAATCCTGTAGCCAAGAGTCTGTCCCAACCAAAGGGGAAACTCTGGCTGACAAAGTGAAGCCAACGCAGTTCCCCCCTCATCCACTAGGGGCCGGCTCCAGAAAGGAGCAAGTTCCCATTGACTCCCATGTTAAAAATGCCAACTTCACAGCACAAACAAACATGTTTACAGCCTGGTTCAAAAAAACATTTTAAGTTTAATAAGTCTAGTTTACAGTCATGACAACTCTGAGGAAAGTGAATATTTTTGTAACTCTTCTGTTAGATGTAATTAATACTTGGAATTATGAGTAATTATGGGCGTGTCTATTTGATTGAAAGGTAACAGATGAGCCATGAGTGCTAGCGCTAGCGACTTGCCCCCTGCTTGCTCAAGGGAAGGCCTCAGCCTCGGCCTCACGTTAAAAGTGTTGCAGCCTAGAAGGCAGAGGCTAACAGAGCTGCTCAACCACGGTTTTTGGTTAAAAGTGGCAACCTCTGTTAGCTTTGTTTAGCTCAGTTAGCTCGCAGCTACATCAGATCAGAGTTTGATGGGTGTCAATTAGGCAATAAATCAAAAATGTATCGTTATCGAAATTTCTGACTCTTATCGATATCATTTTTCCCATGTAAATAAATTTGGTAATAAAAAAATTAAAAGATGTGTTTAGTTTGGCAAAGTTCACGTCCCTTTAAGAAGCTGTACCACCTCGAGTCACGACAACGTGACTCAACGTTATACACGTGACAGCCCCATCTAGTGGGCAACTATTTTTTGCGCATACAGGTAAACAACATGTAGTTATCGCCCATTTATCGTTATCGAGGTGAACTCCTCAATATACTGTGATATTGATTTTAGGCCATATCGCCCAGCCCTAGTGTCAATCACCTGCCACAACCCTCACGCCCCGCTCTCGACTCCATTTTTGAATTTTCCAGGAGTAACGTGACGCTTGACTCAGCCAAGATGGCAGCAGTGGGAACCGCCCACTGGGCTTCAAGTCAGCTCTTCAGAAACCTACGGGTGACGACACGGAGGGTTGGTCCATTATGTAAACAGTCAATGGTCGCAACAAACACCTTGATAGTCAACAGATTTGATCAAAAAGGATTAAAAAACGTTAGTCTGTGAGAGGGGAAGGGGATTCCTCGTTATTTGAGCATTTCTTTCCACATAGAAAAAGCTAAAGGCTGTAAATCGTTTGTTTGCAGCCTCTGGCAAACTGCTGAGAACTGACACCAATACTCTCACGAGTCCTGAAGGTCACCTGACCACTTCCCGTGAGCCTCCTAACGCTTTTCATCACAATGAAACTGTGCAATGACAATACATGCGTCGGCTGTAATAAAGCAAAACAAATCCTAACCCCTTTGCTACCAACCCTGGGGCTTTATGGCACCATTTGAGAAGGTGATTACAGCCTATGGTGCATCGGGGTGTGCTTGTCTCATTTCACACTAACAACATCACCGGACCGGTGGGTTTGAAAAGGAAGCACGGACACAGATGGGCCTCCATTGTGAAACCCTATCGCCTTCTTCTTCTTCCACTTGATGTCCTATTAGACCTCGGGCCAAATTGAATTGAATTCACTTCCTGTTGTGCTCCCATTATGGGAAACATCTGCTCGGTGTCTCTGGGAGCCTGTGGTCGGGGAATAAGTGGGTTCCTAGTCAAAGGGCACTTTCTTTTATAAGATTATTTTGCCTGGTGTCAATTAATTAGAAAACACGAACCACTGTTTGGTTGAAGTGACACTCATAAAGGGGGTTCTAATCAGATTGTGTAACACCGATTATTAAAGCAGCAGCAGAGCTGAGGGATTCTTTTGGTAGAGTCTATCTTTACATTAGAGGCCAAGCATTCCATGAAGGAACGCATATTTCCACCTTTCATTCCACGATTTTAGATCATCCTTCCTGATGGAGATAAAAACTTGCGTTTGCACTGTTGGTGCTGTAGTTACTAAATTACACTTTAATAGTCTACATAAAACATGTTTGTGAAGTTCTTTACACTAAATCCCGCTCTCATAAAGCGATCTCAGCCGTTTTATTTTTGACAGTTTCAGTACCTTCCAGAATGAGTCGTTTCAGGGCTCTGTCACTTTAACCCTTGGAGGTCCCTTAGTACATTTTTTGTGCAGGCAGTAGTGCTTTTTTTACAATGCATAATTTTTTTTTTTTAGAAAACCTGGCATTAAAGGGGTTAAATCTAGACAAAAATACATACATTTTATTATGTGTAGTGAGTGCTGAAGCCAAGGATGGAATCTGTGTAAAAAAATCATCACAAATATTATATAATTTTAATTACACCTTTTCATCAAGGACTTTTTTTGTGCAAAGGGTCCCCAATGTTCCTTTTTTTTAAAGGAGTCATCACTTGAAATTTTCACTTTTCCACTTGAAAAAATGTCTATAATGGTTTCCTAATGATTTTTGGATCCCGTAGGTCACGGCCAGGTCGGGTTCAGTTATAACTTTTGTTGTTTTGGAGCGAGACGCTGAAGCTGCTTCCTGCTTCCTTCCACCAATCAACGCGCTCCTCAGTCCCGCAAGCGTCCGAGACAGCCGAAATATCGCGTGTGATCTCGCAAGAAAATATGCCCTTCACAATAAAGGATTAAAAAAATCACATTTTTAATTTATTTTTCCAATACAATTTATTTTAATGGTCTAAAAGACTATAATAGGACATAGATATCCATGGTATTATAGGTGATGACTGCTTTAAAGGGACCTCCAAGGGTTAAGAAAGCAAGCTGGATTTGGCCACGCCCTTATTGGCTGTTATGATGTGAGGAGCTCGGCTATCAGGGAGGGGCTAAGAGTAGAGCAGCTGCCCCTCCAGAGCTGACATGTTTGTGGTTCTATGCTAATGTTGCTTTTTGTGATGTCACAATAAGGGACGGCTCATAGAGGCAAAGGATTCCTGAAACAAATACTGACAGAAAACAGATCTATAGGTTTTTATGTACATGTGAAAATCAATTTAATCAGATTACAAATGTTTATCGTCATACATTTCATGGGTTTCAAAATGGTCTGTTTGGTATTTCCTGATATTCTGCAGTGAGGAAAACTGTAAAGATTTAAAATCCCAGGTAATGTGTAGTGATGTTAATGACTCGTCTACTCCACCACCAAACTTTAGCTCAATAGCTACTAAACTGACAAAGTTGTAGCCTTCAGCTCCACCGTAGAGCCATTAAGAGTTTAGGGTCAAAATTATTCCAGTCACTAACAAGTAGTGGCAAAAAAATTAAGCAAAAATCCCAAAGTGCAAAGCTCAGAGTATGTCCCGACTACCACCACGCCAAATCTTAGCTTAATATCTGCAAAAACTATTCTTTTGAATCTGAATTATTATGTTTGCTAAGGATGATTAGCTACGGCGGCCATCTTGAATTGTGTTGACTCCAAGAGTTAATCAGTGTTTGATGCACATCTGATGATATTCTTCTCAAGGTTTCATTAAAATCTATGAAGTGACTGATGAGATTTTTTAATAAACCCACAGAGACAAAGACTAAAAAACATTATAGCCCAGTTTTTCTCTCAGAGGCGAACAATAAATCCTTTTTTCAGCGAGTGTTTGGAAAAGATCAAAAACGTGCTTCCTTAGAGCTTCTTTTATCTGAAAATATGACAAAAATAAAAAACATTTCACACTAACTGTATATTCCAAATGTATCTGCATCTGGATCCGCTCTGAACTCAAACACTCCAACACAGAACGCTGCATGCTTAAATTCTCAAACATCTTTTGTGTCTCCGTTTCATCTCTTCTAAAGGATCCAGATGAGGGAAGCTGCTCTGTAGTGAAATAAAACACTTAACTGTATCTCTGCTCACACAAAAGCTGTCAAACATAAAAGCTTTCTGCCGAGCCGCGGGGATATAAAAGGAGACGACGTTCCGAGGAGGGCAGGAATTTGATCTCAAGAAGGAGAAGTGCATAAATGTCTCTTCAAGTGAAAGGTCAGAGAAAATGCTGAGAGGCTTTAGAGGAAGAGGGGGTTCCTCAGCTCCGCTAATGTTCCCGTGTAGAGGTTTCCCCCGTCGATCGCCCCTTAACCCCGACTCCCTCACCTGCTTTACTCCCAGTACCGCCGTTCTGGAGTCATTTGGAACATTTTTAAACGACTCAAGGACAAACCGCTCAGAAACCCACACAAATACCGCTCCGTGTCTCGTTGACTTTTAATTTCAGAGTTCAAACTGATCTTCTGCTTTAAAATGCAGCTTTTTCTTTTGCTCAAAGACGCTTTTATTGGATTAGAACTCAATGCAACTTAAAATGCACTTTTAAAAAAAGGCTGCAAGCCCGAGCATGAAAAAGAAGTCAGCACTTGAGACGCTCATTAGTACGGCCCGGTTCTGGCTCTGTGTGCAGACCTGCAGACCTTCTTACCGACAGGCTGATATTAGAACATTTCAAAACACGTCTCGCCTCCCGCTTCATCCTTTTTATCTACGTATTAAAGGAAACAACATTAAATCTTCAGGCTATGTTTGCTCAGTGTGTGTAAAGCATAAAAATCTAATCATGTTGGCGGTTCAGAATGATGTTTATCTGCTATTTTACAGACAATCTCACAAACTCAGGCCAGAAACACATCCATGAGTGAAAAAATAAACTTTGATATAATTTTATAAGACTTTTTTTGCTGCATCATAAGAGAAACAGAATAATATCTTTACCAAAGTCTAAAAACAGTGTTTTTCTCTTGATTTCACTTGAATCAGAGCTCGACTGGAATCATTTTAATTGATTTTCCGTGTTTGTCACAGTTTGTATCACAAATTCATTCTCAAACAAGCTGCAGAACACAACAAAATTTGAAGAACGTGGTTCCTGAATTCATAAAAATGAATGATGAGTGTTGAAGACTGCGATCCTGTGGACTATAGTGCATGGAAGTTCCTACCTGAGAAAATCTACGAGGGTCAAACAGAACATTTAGAACTAAGAGAAAATGAGTCTCAGAGATAAAAATTTTAACAGAGTTGTGGAAAAACCGTCACAGAACTTCTGCAGGGGAATCAGAGATAGATAAACTAAATCAGGGAGAACAAAATCCACAGAGACCATCATAAAATTCAACCCATGCACAGATATGAAACTGACATTAAGTAGCTTATTTTAAAGCCATTGTTTTGATAACTTAACATTTCACCTTGAGGCGTCTTTTTAGAGGTGCCGCTAATCTGACAAATCATCAGATTAAGAGGATCTACACAAGGGATTATGATGGTTTACAAATATGTAACTGGTGAAACTATGGAAGGCCAGTTAAAGGGATGTTTTGGCCAATTGGAACTGGATTTGCAAGTAATTTTTTTAAATATTAAAGCTACAATAGCAAATTTGCAAATCAAGCTAGCTAAAAGCATGTTTTCATGCCTCATAACAACGTTCTAATATAATATAGCTATAAATATATATATTATATAAGTGGTTCTCTCGCATTTGCCTGAAAAAACCTCCACCAATAACACGGCTTGGTCCAAAACCAAATATCGGACCATCTGGTTGTCGGTCTCACTCTTCCCTGGGTCCTCCGCTCATTCCACACTCACGTATTCAGCACCAGAACACCACTGGTGTGAGAGGTTCTCCGCTCAATAATATCAGAGAAGGAGAAACAGCCGGCCGCTACCACTTCAACTTTAGGACAAACTACCAGAGTCCCAAAAAGAAAAACACCATTTGAAGTCACGGACAACAAAAGACGTTTGGACCTAGAAAACGGCAAATTATTTCCTGATATTCAGACATCTTTCTTCTGATTGGCTAACAGCAACACAACTCTACCACTGACTCTGTTTGCTCTGCAACGTTGATGTTTTATCTCCACAAATAACACAAGCCTGGAGGAGTTCTGCTGTGTGGTGGAGTTGCTAATGCTAACGGTTAGCTTCTACTAGCCCAGACGTTCTCTGCTGTTTCCTGGACGCTAAACCAACAACAGCCTTCCCCGTCGTGAGTCCAGATGGGTGAGTCCATGAATGTTCAGTGACAGTGTGACGTAGATCTGTCAGGATTTTCTAATCCTAGAGTTTCACCTAGAGTCTATTTTCTATCAGAAGCTAATGCAGGAGATAGGTGGAGGAGACTATTTTCATGTTCAGCCTGCATTAAACACTCAGAAATAATCATTAAAATATGGTTTTTCATTGTTCTTTAAAGTAGGGTTAATGTTAGAAGTGGAGGAAAGACCAAAAATCTTATGTTTTTTATTAATTTTAGACAGTAAGGTTACAATACTATACATGTATTTAAATATGTGAGGAAATTACATTCAATGTTTTCCCCCAAACATCTTAATGTTTTTTTAGTTTAGTAGGCTTTTTCTTCAGGCCATAGGGACTACAATATGCTCTACTTTCTGCTCATTACTGCATAAATCACTTAATCAGACTCACTTGAGATGATATTTCTGGTGTAAATGCGTCTCGATAATATTTTTAATTATCTACAGGAAAAAAGCAAAATAAAAATGTTAAAGAATAACGATCGAAGCGTGTTGGCTAAACTCCTCTGGTGATGTCTGACTGAAATCTCGATCAATCACGCGGTTTGTACCGGAAGTGTCAGGAACCAGGACGTAATCTGGTGATTCTGCAGGGTCTCATTAGTGGAGACGGACTTTTCCTTTAATCTGTTGAATCTTTATTCAGCGGCTCAGGCTGATAAGGGTGGTGGATTTCCCAATGAAGTCCACGGTGTAGCTTTAATGAGACATAATTTGCAGATTAAAAGTGAGGAACACATAACCAGCGTGACCCCATTAGAGGAAAGAGAAACATTTCATCATTGATCTTTTTATATGTGCCTGTAAAATCACACCTAACTCGTATAATGAGTTGCCCCGGACGACCAGGAGCCTGTTTGGATAAAGCGGTTACTTAGTAAAGTTATACGATGCTGCGGTTTACTGATTAGAGGCCTGCTAAGTATCTATCATTTACTTACGTCGCCCTCCCCGCTGCGCAGACGATGGCTGCTTCACATCAAATATTTACCAACCAATTAGTCAAAAAGCTGAGCTTTAAAGAGAAGTACTGCGGGGTAGGAGACGAGACATTTTTGTTTTAACTCTTTGAGGAGACTCGAGACGCCATCGCCCACAGTGATTTCTCTCAGCTTCAAACCTCCAGCTTTGTTTGATCACAACTTTTATTGTGTGTGGAGTAGGAATGAAGCCACTGAACGCTGATAAAACGGAAAAATTCAAGACCGAGCTTTCCGATTAACAAGTTTTTTGGGGTAAAAGTGAAATGTGAATGCATCAAACAGACGCAGAAACCCTCACGAGTCTCATTCAGGACGCCGAACACAAAATGGGTTAAAAAACAGAACGTTCTCATGTTCTTACGCTTCTCTCTGCTTTTATACCATCAGGATTTTCTCAGACTTTACAAACTATACTGCAAAAAATAGTTTTTTTCTTGAAGGGTTCAATAATGTCAGGTTCTGTGCACCTTAAGGTCACCATAACATTAGTCACTGAGCCTTTGGGAATCATAAAATGTTGATTAACACAGGAAAATGCAATTTGGAGCTGAGAAGGTAGTAAACAGCTTTGAATTTTTCATTTTGTTTCATTTTGGGGAGATTTTGTAGCCAGTCGCTGCTGAGATGCAGTGAAACTAAATTATGAGGGTAAATTCAGTCCGTAAACAATATTCTGACAGTTTCTAAAAGTTATTACAAGTTAGACCAGAGGTTTCTGGGTTTACAGCTTGTGATGCATCAAAGAACAGCAGCAAACTGAGTAGTTTTAATACATAAAAGCCAATTATATAATCAGATTACTTTCATGTATTTATTACTGTTTGAATTACGTCAAACAAATATAGCAAAAATATTTTAGCAATTTATACATTAAAATTTTATTTCTGGTAAGCACCTTTAAACCACAGGCTAACATTTTTTTTGTCTTATCATGTAGTATGATATAATACAAGCGATACGTTTTTTTATTTGTGCTAAGCCCGCCCCTGCCCTGTAAAATCCGTGCAATAGGAAACTGATCGGTAACCAGAACTAACCAATAGCGTTAGACTACCGCTTACGTGCTTCAAATTTAAGGAAGTATCTCGGCTGATGCAGAGTTGATGAACTTTTCACGGACAAGTAAGTCTTTAAAATATAAACATATGAAAACACAACATGACATGAGAATAATACTTGTGAAACAACATGTTTTAGCTGTTTGCCGGCTACAGAAGCACATTCATAAACAAGAAACGTGCAGTCACCATCTCAAATTATCGAGTCCACGACTATTGGTGTGATACGCTTGTCAGCCACTAGATGGTGCCATCAGATAAAAGAAATACTCTGGAAAGTTACTTTAAAGCAACATTCCGCAACTTTTACACCTTAAAATTATGCTTTTTTTGTAAAGTTTTTGCGTCATAATATTATCTATTATGTTCATTTTCATACCTGTGATAGTGTTGGGGGGTCCCACGTCTGTTTACTGCGCTATACAGTTTTTGTGCATCTGGTAGCGATGGAAGTACTGACTGGGTGTTGTTTTATGGCAGCATATGGCAAGCCAAAGGGATAAAAAAGCGTGCGTTCTAAACGTGCGTTATGTCTGCCAAAATGCGTGTCTTGAACGCGCGTTTTGACGCCAAAGGGGGCAAAAACCCGCGTGTTCTAAAAGCGAGTATTATGTCCGTGCTGCTAAAGGCTAGGTAAGTAATAAATGATTTCACCAGGGTTATTGTGTTTGGTCGGGCATGAAGTTGTTATACAGTCCTGATAAAACTATTTATTCAATGTGTGGAGGTGGAAAAGTTTGTTTTCGTTGTTTTGCCTGACATTAGGAATGTAAACATGCCACTTTTGCCCTAGAGAGAGATTTAATGTTACGACAGTGACGTTACGCAGCAAGCCTCTAGAGGGCGACAGAGACCATATAACTGCAATCTTGCGGAATGCTGCTTTAACCGGGCGGGCCTGAAAAGACCACTTTCCGGGTCATTTCAGGGACCAACCGAGTACCTGAGCTGGGGTATGGACATGGAAATGGCCGGGTAGATTCGTTGGGCGGGACTTGTGGTTAACTAATGCTGAAACAGGAAATGACATCATCAGATGTTGGTAAACATCTGTAAAATTGGAAAAGTTGCTGGTGAAACAGATTAGAAGAAAAATAAAAAAAGCGGCATTGGCGCTGCTTTACAATCGATTTTTCAAAACTCTCAATGCCAAAAAACGCAGCGGAAGCCCCCCACAATGCAGTAATTAATGCTTTTTTGTATTCTCCAACAAAACGCCGTAAAAAACAGTTATTAACGTCTTTTGGCACTGATCAGTGACATCATTCACTGCTGAAACGGTCGCGAAATGCTGACGTCTTAGCAAAGTAAGGGCCGATATTGTATGGAGACACAACAGCTCAGAGGAGCAAGCTAGTGTAGTTTTCCTGTCACATTCCCATCTCCCAGAAATTTCCTACAACTCTTATAAAGGAAACACATATAACGTTTCCACTGCTGGGAACTCTGGTCCTAAAATCCGGTGTCTTCCAACCACCACCTCTTCACTGGGTCGGAGGAAAGAGCAGCTTTCATCAGGAGACGGAGGTGGACTCAAGCAGAACAACAACCAATGAAAACGCAGTGAGCACCATCTTTAATCTCTAAGTTAGTTCCACTTGTACTTGGTTTAATTCAAGGCTAAACTAGCAGTGAAGTAACAAGAGGAAATCGTTTCTCATCTTGTGTTTTTCACATAATTAAAGAACATTAAAACAACAAATGTCATAAAAACAGTTTGAAACATTAATAAACTTTGTTGTCAGCTGGCGTTTATAGATCATGTTTGAACATAAGTGCTGTTTGCAGCAGTTATTATAAATAAGCTTTAAATAAAACAGATGATGTGAAGGCTTCTGTTTGCAGGAATAATGAAGATCAACAGAATGAAGCATCTAATGAAAGAGGAATGTGAAGTGTCTCTTTCTGAGGAAAACCAAGCTAGAACCAGTTCTAGCACCAACCCTGGCCTCGGCAGCATCACCGGCGCTTGTCTCTGCGTTTTCTGAATACATTTGGTGACTAAAGACGGCAACAAAGACGCTTTTTAATTCAAATTCAGGCAGTTTGGGATTCAGCAACATTACCATGTATCAGAAAGGAGGGCCTCTGAGTGTAAAGTGGAGAAGAACACAAAGGCTAAGAGCGTGGTGGTGCCCTCCAGCTATAATCACACCCTGTGAAGATGCAGATCTTCAGTATGTGCAGTGTAGCCTCTGCTGGCTGTGGCGTCCAACATCACTGGGCCTTCTGCTTCTCTGCTGCCAAACACAGACACAGCCACTGCATGCATTAGCAGCGTATTGATGAAAGGATGCAAATGCCTTGTGGCCAAATGATCTGTGCCTCAATACGATCTGAGGCTGATGCAATCTATAGGGCTGCAGACAACAGGGTTTCCCTCCGGGAATACTTTGTGTGTGGTAAACTGAGCCCCGTAACGTTCTACGGCAGCCTTTAGAAAACGGATTTCCTCAACAAAAACAAATGTGCAAAAGGATTTGCTGTATTATCTGATGCATGCATTTGAAAAAAGATATTGTTTTCACCCTTTTCTCTTTACAATTAATGCAGAAGCATCTAACATCTGTGTCAAAGTGAATACGTTTAAATAGAGTTATTGTTCTGTTAAAGGGAGCTGCTATATTTACCCAAACCAAGCTTCAGAGAGACGTAATGTTAAAACGACATATTTTGTGTCACAACTAGATAATTAAAGTTTAACTTCCCCGCATGTGCGCGTTTCCACTTTACCGGGCCGGCTGAACGGGCCGTTTTCAGGAACTTTTGTAGTACCTGAATGAGGGTAGGTACTCGGAATAGCCCGGTAGAGTAGCTGTGGAACGTTTGGTTAACACACGCTGATTCGTTGTCACTCAGTAGGAAATGACATCAGCAGACGTCGCCCAAAACAACCAGCATCAGTAAAATTAGACGAGTTGCTGGTGAAACAGAACAGAAGCACAAGCAAAGCACCACCGTTTGTGCTGTTTTAAATGGTAAATAATCTGTATTTGTATAGTGCCTTCCAGAGTCCTAGAACCCCCCAAGGCACTTTACAACACAATCAGTCATTCACCCATTTACGCACACATTCACACCCTGGTGGTGATGAGCTACATTGTAGCTACAGCTGCCCTGGGGCGCACTGACAGAGGCGGGGCCTGCCGTACGCTGGCGCCACCGGTCCCTCCGACCACCACCAGCAGGCAATGTGTTAAGTGTCTTGCCCAGGGACACAACGTCAGCGACAGACTGAGCGGGGCGCGATCCTGCAACCCTCCAATTGCGGGGCGGGCACTTAACTCCTCTGCCACCATCGCCATTACTAAATTCCCAACATCAAAAAACGCAGTGGAATTCCCCCACAATGACAGAATTTATGAGGCTTTGCTGTCTCATAGAGAAACGTAAAAAACCGAGCTTCTTCTGGTCATTGAACGCCACATTTTACATCACACAGCTGCTCTCCCGGTCCTCTGAATAGATTATATTATGCCGTACTTTGATAGACGCTTTTTGGTGCTGATCAGTGACAAGCAGTCACGATATGCTGACACCTGTGCTGAATTTGTATGGACACAACAGCTGAGAGGACTGGGACATCGTATCTCCTGCTCGATTTCCCCTCTCAGAATTTACCCTGAAGTTCTAGAGACCTAGACAGGGGATCTCTTCACCATGCTTTTATTTTGGTAGTCTACCATTTGAATTTTCAAGTTAGTTAAATATTAGGTTTAAAATTATTACTTTAACATTTAGACATTCACATTTAGTCACAACTTTATATATTTTGGTATGATTGTGAATATTTATTATTATTATTATTATTATTATTATTATTATTAGTAGTAGTAGTAGTAGTAGTATTTGAATATATGTTTAAACCACTCAGAAATATAATTTTCAAAGTAAATGAGATGAAAACGTGACTCGAAAAGCTCCCAAGCTCATTTTTATTTATTATGAGGAGCTAAATAATTGGAATTGTAGAGGTTCGTTTTTTTAATGTATTATTTTACGATTCACACCTCACATTCTGCCTCTTTTGTCACTCAGCAACATTTTATTCTCCTGCTGAATCTCATTACTCTCAGAGATGCATCAACTTAATTTCCCCGTGGCGATCAATGAAGCTTCATCTTATTTTTCATGAAACGCTATAGACACTTTAATTTAAAAAGATGACACTTCTTTTAATGAATAGGCTACACTTGAGAAATAAGCCACACATCTGCAAAACGAAGGAAAAAAACAGCGAACGGTCCTGCATGATCTGAGTGAGAGAAACAGCCATGATGATGGGAGCTCTTCTGGCGTTACTCTCACTTTACCTAAAGTTTATGACATCCTTTTTGACGTATCTGCTGATGGGTTTGCCCTGAGGGCTGCAGGAAAAACACAGATGCATGTTACCGAGGACAGCGTGGTTCTCACGTTCTTGTGTGTAAATGAATAAAACACACAAAGGTTCAGCTTCGTACGGCTAATTTGACTCCCTGGCAGACTCAGACGATCACCTTAATCACTGTAAGTCTAATTAAAGCTTTATGGCGACTTGCAGCTTATAGATCGACACTCTTTCATTGTGTTTCACCAGATTCAGCAGCAGAGCTCTAATTGCGGCCCTTTGGGGATAATAAAGCTCGACTGAATATTGTATCAGGAAACAACAGAGATATTTTTTACTGCTGTGTGTTTTCAGCCGCCCCCGGTGTCAGCTATTATTATGCCTAAAAAAAATGTAAAATAACAAAAATGTGGCTGCAGAAGAATGTGTGAAATCGGTTTAACCCCTCAGGTTAAGAGACGTATTGATTCCCTTAACCACTTTCTCACCCATCAGCAGCTGAGATGTTGAGTGAAAAATCGAAGGAATGAAATGAAGGAGAACAAAGACAAGTATACCCTCGTTGTTAAATGTCTGCTGACAATAAATCCCAACCAAAGAGCAAAATGAACCATATTTTCTCCTAAAGATACGTAGCTGTAAATGCTCCACAATCAGATTTAAATGTGCTATTATATTTTATCTTTTACTTTAAATCTATTAATGAATTTCAATCCAAATTTTCAACAGCTAGGCCTTTCTTAACTGATCCCTGAGTAAAAAAGCAGCTGAGTGTTTTTTTCTGCACCTACAGAAACATTTAGTATTCGGGGCGTGTACTCACAAGATGGCGATACGATATATCTCATAATACAGGGGAGACAATACGGTATGTTGCAATACTAAAAGCCAGACGATAATTTAAGACTGAATTTAAAGTAACACCTCTGCCCTACTGGCTGAAAGTGGAATTACAACTGTCGTAAACAACCCTGCTATAGCTAGCGCTAACAACAAGCTAATGCTAATACAAGCCAACTGATTACAAATAAACCACAATCTATCAAATCAAAATTTTTATTGTCATTGCAACAAGTAAAACAAAATTTAAGTGCAGTCCCTCTATCAGGTTAAAAAACAAAATGATATTAAGAAAAAAAAATTTGAAAACCATATTTGGCCTTATTGCACAATGACCCTTTTTGCACATACTCCTTAGTGCTAGTCTGGCAAGCCATCCTATATATGTGAATATATAGTCTGGCCACGACCCGTTGACGGCTCTCAGTCGTGAGGCGGGATCTACGGTTGTCTTTCAAAATGTCAGCACGCAATTGGATAGCGCTAGGACCAATCAGAGTAACGAACAACGTGACGTAATCACAGCGATGGAAAAGAGGGAGGCAGCAATGGCGTCTAACATCAATGATTTCTGTCGTTTTTGTATAAAAACATGTGAATATCAGGTGTACTGGGACATTGCACTACTTTGTTTGATAAAAATAAGAAGCCGCTAAGTATATCAGACAGACTTACGCACGTTGGAGTCTAAATAATCCAATGTTGATGACAAAGCCGTTTCAAACGAACGTGGTTCCTGCGCCGCCGCCATATTACTTGGTTTCGCGGCCGCAGCTCTGTCATCATCGGCTACTCCCGCTCTGTGATTGGCCCACATAATAGAGCGCTGTGATTGGCCCAACCAAAACTACAGCGAGCTGTGATGGACAGCCACAGCAGCGGATCAGGCTGCGAGGGTTCCAATGAAGCGTGCCTAGACCAAACTCTGCAAAGCAAGAATTTGGTCTAGTTCACTAGGCTACCTTAGTGCATGATAAAAAATAAATAAGTAAAAACAGTTTTTAAAAAAATAAATAAATAAATACATAAAAAATAAAAACGCTAATTACTCGTAAAAAATGAGACAATAACACATGAATCCTTCTTACACCTGAAGTGGATCTAACATAAGCGTAGGAGGATTTAATTTTCATTCAGTGCCCTATGGCAGGGGTTCCCAAATTGGGGGTCGGGACCCCCAAGGGGGTCCCCACAAGATTGCAGGGGGTCCCCACAATTTTGTGTTTTGAGGTTGTGAGGTTAACAAGATTTTATTTGTAAAAATTACATTTATAATATCCCAATAACACACCCTACAGTATAATCAGACCATATAAAAGTTATAAATATGTATGGCTGTGGAAAGTTTGTAAATCATCACATTTAATTTGTTTATGCATGTAGGAGTTGGGTTTGGGGGTCCTGACTTGTCTCGGACACGGGTAAGGGGGTCCTCAAAGGAAATATTTTGGGAACCCCTGCCCTATGGCAACAGGAAAGAAACTGCCGTGTAGTCCATTTGTCCTAGTTCTAATGCTCCGGTATCTTTTCCCTGATGTGTCAGTTGGAACAGGTCATGTGCAGGATGTGAGGAGTCGTTTAGAAATTAAAAAGATCCACACAGTTGGACAATGAATATTATTACTTACAAGTCCATTAGCAACAAAGCCAGGTCACCATCAGTCCGTGATTTCATAGCCTCCTTTAGCTCCCTCAAACTAGCGTAGGCCGCGCTGATGTCCACTCTGGTTTTAGCTCTTTGCTTCACCTCCAAAGACATTACTCTACTTTTACTTCCAGGCTCTGCCCAAACTTATTCTTCTTTTACTTGTACGAACTGAAAAAGCTAACGGCTAGCCTTATATTAGCTACCAGCAGAGTAAACAGCTAACAGCCATTAAGCAGGTAGCGAGCTCCCCCTAGGGCTCCTACCCGTCCCACAGAACTGTTGAGAATTTCTGGTCAGCAGAGGGCTGCAGAGTGCTGTCCAAGGTGAAGTTGGTCAAGTTTCTACCTACAGAATCACTTAAACCCACTTTTAAACAAATAGCTTTAAGTGTTAACTG
Organism: Aphyosemion australe; assembly: GCA_006937985.1. Lineage (NCBI taxonomy): Eukaryota > Metazoa > Chordata > Actinopteri > Cyprinodontiformes > Nothobranchiidae > Aphyosemion > Aphyosemion australe. The sequence continues at coordinate 487,416 of SSNS01000164.1, read as the reverse complement.
TTTAGAGCAGGGATAGGGAACCCTGGTCCTGGAGAGCCGCTATCCAGCATGTTTTAGAGGTTTCCCTGCTTCAACACACCTGATTTTAATCAGCAGGTGATTAACAGGCTTCTGCAGAGCCTGATGAGCTGCAGGTGAATCAACTGTGTTGAAGCAGGGAAACCTCTGAAACGTGCTGGATAGCGGCTCTCCAGGACCAAGGTTCCCTACCCCTGGTTTAGAGTTACTTTTATTGGAAAACTCAGATCAGACACTTCCAAGACGCACGTTATCATGAGATTTCATTGTTACGTCAGAATCAAGGCGTTAAAAAATGCTGCCACCTAGCTGTCGGAGTTTGAATTGCACCAAACAGAAGAAATACAGTAAATGTTTGCATGTAAATGCTCAATAAAAAACCAGTACACTGCTTATAGATATGGATTTAGTATCAGAACACAAAATATTGTGATATTTCAGTGTACCAATATTTCCCTACATCCCTATTAATTGTATTAGCTTAGAAAAAGAGTTGCTTTGTATGGATTATGTACATGCATGAACAGCTTTAAACAAACATCAAGTACTAGGCTGATTGTTAAGGTTTGATTTCAAGATGTGTGATTTTTTTGCTGTTGCATTTTTCATTTATTTGTGGCACTTGGAGGTATAATTAAGGCAATAAAAACCAATATTTATATTCAGTTATTTAAAATAGTCTAATTACATTCATATTTTATTCAATTATTCTCCAAACGTTTAGAATTTTTTGTTTTGTTGTTTGTTTTTTTTCCAGGCATAATAGGACTAGAATATGCCGTACCAAGCTGTTGACCTGCCAGATTTTAACTGATCAAAAACAATGTTTGGTTTTTATGTTTCAGGTTCTACAAGCCTAAAACAGCAGAAGAAATTAAAAACACACCAAACAAAAGCTCAGTCCTCAGGAGGTTAAAACATCTATCTAAGGCTGATTCAGGATCAGGTTGCTGGGACAACAACCTGACAAAGACCTGAGCAGTGATCGTCGTCCTTGCTACCTCCTCCAGAGCTATTCCCAAGCTTGTCACTTGATATAGTCTCTTTGACAAGTCCTCCGTCTGGCCCGAGGCCATGTCCCAGTGGGACGTGTCAGGAACACCTCCCCAGGGAAACATCCGTCATGCCCAAACACCTGAAGTAGCTTTTTTTTAAACTTTCTGGATTTCTGAGCTCATCGTCTAATCTCTGATTGGAATCCCGAAGACCTGCTTGTTTCTGACATGATGATCACGGGTGAGGGTTGGAAAGTAGATTAGCTTTAAAATGTTTCTCCTTTGACCACAACAAACCAAATTAGAGTTCATTTCCCAGAACTCCCCATCTTTTCTCCAATAAACACGTTATAATAAATGCTAACCAGGTGTAGCTCGTCTGTCCTGAGGTGTAAACATGGATTGCTGTAAAGCGTTACTGCTTCACGCAAGATACGTGACTTCAGGGGAGCGGTCTGGATACTCTGAAGTTGCAAGTGTGGTATTCTGGCCACAGGGGGCTGAGAGACTTTTCATGAACCCTGTAAAGGGACATTTCAGCACATACTGGCTCAAGAAAATGATTCAAAAATATAAAAAAGTTACATAGTATGCCTGTAAATGCCAACGTTTTAAACTTCAATCATCTGGAAAAATGGTGGAATTACAGCTGTGCATGACGTCAGCACGTAAGCTGTTAGGGGTTGACTCAGCAACTACAACACCACATTTTAGCTCAATATTAGAACAAACTGAGCTGTAGTCATTTTTGTGTTTGCTAAGGCTGATGAGTTGTGGTAGCCATCTTGAATTGGGTAATCAGCTGCTCGTTTTCCTCTAATGATTCCTTACTGAAAGTTTTGTAAAAGTTCATCTTCTGGTTCACGAGTCATTTCGCCAACACTTCAGACGAACACACAGGCACAGGCCAAACCATTATCCCCTGCCTTTCGTCTTTCATTGGCAGGTCATAAAACGGGTTATTGAACAATTTCATTGTTAAACCAGAGTGTTAGAGCTCAAGGCCTCCATAACAGCTCCAACAAAGGCTCCAACAAGGCCACATGCTGGATGAAGGCCCGTGAAGACGGATTTTTCCCTCTTTATGGATATCAACCAAGTAAAACATTTGACTTATCAAGAACAAAAGGTTTAAAACATTGAAATAAACCTCCTTTATGTGCAGATCTTCTTTTCTTAAGCTCATTTTCACTTCACGCTGTGTTCACTCGGGTCAGATTAAATTCTAACAGATTGTTCCTTCTCTATTAGTTAACCAAACAAACCAAATGGTGACAAATTTCCACCTTCACAGTGTAGGAATAAAAGGATGGTAATTTATGGATGATCAGCTAAACCTTTCAAAGTTTTTGTCTAGGATTATATTATCACAATTTTTTATCCCCACTGGCAAAATGAAAATGAGACCTGGTTTTGTCCCCCAGGGAAAAGCTGCGATGAGGAAACGGGATTGGTCTGAGGATATAGGAGCTATTTGCCAAAGGGGGCGGCACTGTGGTGCAGATTTCCATTTGGGTTTCCCCACTCTGATCATTACATTTCATTCCCTTTGGGGATACTTTTCATCCCCTCGCTGGTATACATTTCATTTAGTCATGGTTTTAACATTTTACTAACCTTTGTTCAGGAAAGCTATTAGAGCTCCTGAGTCGTTTAGGCCACATCCTGCTTTACACCTGAGAGCCACGCAGTGAGACTGCAGTCATCATCTTCTTTTTATCCTGGCGCAGTTGGGGGGTAGGTCCTTGCTTGAGGCACCTGGACTCTGGTAACTTGAGGATTTTTACTTCTAAAGCTCCTCATGAAGCTAAAACTGGTTTTGTTTTCTTCAGCAAGAGTCACAGAGATCAATGTTTAAAACGTTTTGATCCTTTTGAATTTCACTATCATCAGGCCCATTGGTAAATGTGTTTATAGATGACCAAAATCACCCCTTTTAGTGAAAAAATGCCTTTTTCCAGCCGCTGAATTGGATTTCTAAACAGAACTGCCAAATGGATTTATATGCATTATAAGAGCTACAAGCTCCAGCTGCTGTTACTGATGTCTCTGCATCCTCGCTGGCCAAGATGTGGTGGTGCAGTAAACGAGCTTCACCTGTGGAAGATGCCTGGTGAGGCTTAAATCAGACCACCACTGGGGCAGCTGCCTGCTTTATTTTTGATAGTTACTTTTAAATGGCAGTCTTAATGAAAAATTACAGCCTTAAACATCTTGTTTTGTGTTCAGTCTCATTTTTATGTTGTGGCCCGATGAGCCAGGTTGTAACATAACTTGGGGGCTCATCCGGGATCGAGCAACAAATGTTGATAAATAATATTTTGGATGTAGTTCTATGTGATGCATTGGACACAACATAAAAGGCACAGGGTGAAGTCGTAACCCCTGAGCTATTTTCACCGTGGCTCGGTTTATTCTTCTGTCTCATATTAAGCTGATAAAGCGCTAAACTCACTCAGCATGTTTAAACATGACTTTCATAAAACTGTAGTCTCTTATCTTCACCCGCTGACCCCTGACAAAAGCAGTTAATATTTGGCCCAAAACGAATTGCTACATTTCTTTTTTACAAAATGTTTTTCAGTGCTTGAAGCAATTATTCTGCAGAGGATGAAACCATTGCCAAGTGATCTCTGGCTCTGAACCAGCACTAGAACTGGTTTGGTGGAATATCTGCTGATAAGAACTGATTAAGAATGGGACACGACTCAACAGATAAAATTATTGACAATTTAAAAAGTCCATTTTAATTTCAAGTCTTAGATTAAAGACTGACAATTTATATATTGATTCACTTTCTTATATTTAAATGTACACTGTTCATCCATCTACTTGCCACTGAGGCAGTAAACTAGAGGCATCAGATGCAGATGTGAAATCCGGACATTCCTCTGGTCAGTGACACTCCAGCTCCTCCTGGGGGATCCCATGGTATTCCCAGGACAAGTTTTGGGTCTGCATTGGGGATTTCTCCCAGCTGAACCTGCTTGGAAAACATCCAGAGGATGGGAACCAGGAAGCAAAAGGCATTAATACAATCTACCTGTGGATGATGTTCTGAGCCTGAGCTGGTGAAAAACACATTCTAACTCCCTCTTTCTGAGCCATTTATGAACAACTCAAACACTTTTAGTACTTTTAGGAAGTAACTGATCAATCTGGTCATCTGCCCAAACATCTGTGAGGTAACTTATCTAGCTAGCTGTCCAAATGCTACTAACTACTAGGGATATTGATACACTGAAATATCAGGATTTTTTGTGTTATTATAATGAATTTATATTCAAAAGCAGTGTATCAATTTTTTTGTTGAGAAATGACATGCAGACATTTACAGTATTTCTTTTGTGTGGTGCAATTCATACTCCGACAGCTAGGTGGCAGCAGCTTTTATTGTTATCTCATGATAACACTGGCTGGGTCTTTAAAGCATCTGACCTGAGCTTTCCAATTAAAGTCAGTCTTAAAATTACAATTATCACCTGGCTTTTAGTTTCACAATAAATCTTATCATCTCCCCTGTTTTGTGATTATATATCGTATCGCTAGCCTGGCAAGCTTTTCCTATATGTGAATATATAGTCTGACCACTAACCATAGACAGAGCTCAGTCATGGGGCAGAGTTGTCTTTCAAATCGTCTCCGCATGCAATTGAACAACGAAGAACGTGACATACTCACCACTACGGAAGTCAGTCAATGGGGCAGTCTATCATACCCTGTTGAAGAAGACGCAAATACATCCTTCTTCTAAATAAAGTGTTTAAGTACCTCTATCTGCTCTTGACTCAAAGAAAGGCCCAAGTCTAAATAGTCCAAAGCTGATGCCAGACCGATAGAGCGCTGTGATTGGCCCACCCAACCGATAGAGCGCTGTGATTGGCCCACCCAACCGATAAAGCGCAGTGATTGGCCCACCCAACCGATACAGCGCTGTGATTGGCCCACCCAACCGATACAGCGCTGTGATTGGCCCACCCAACCGATACAGCGCTGTGATTGGCCCACCCAACCGATACAGCGCTGTGATTGGCCCACCCAACCGATACAGCGCTGTGATTGGCCCACCCAACCGATACAGCGCTGTGATTGGCAAGCCACAAGACTGGTCAGGCCTGCTGATGCTCCAATGGAGCATGGCTAGACCGACACACAGAGCAACATCATTTTGTTTCGCCTACAGTCTGTCTAGATTTCTAGGGTATCATATCACCAGATTCTTACCAACACACACCCTTATTAGCTACTGCCGTTTTCATGCACTCTTATGATGCATACCATGTAATTTGGTTCATGTTTGCAGTGCACACCTTGCTGATGTGTCGGCTTGAGGTTAGATGAGTTCATTTGGAACTGAGACCACCTACCCCAACGGGTCTTAGTCCGGATCTTTTGTTCTGAACCCTGGTAAGATTACTGAGCTCGGGTCTGCTGCCCAAAGGGCGTAAACAGACCAGAGTTTGATTTAAACGGAGGTGTGAAAATGTCCTTGGGCAACAAGCTGACATTTCCCCTCACATAAACACATCAATCTGTCAAATTTGGGTTAAGATCAGTCCGTCATGAGATCCTCTTGTCAGACATTTAAATGAAAATAAACATTTGCTGGTTTTTATGTTCAAGGATTTCAGCTGAAGAGCTGTCTTTATTTATTCCTGCTGGACTGAAGCTTCTAAGTTCTTACAATTGTTCAGATGCTTTTTTTTAAATAAAAGAAAGGCCTTTAGCAGAGCTCTGTGGTACGGCGGCCGCTCCGAGTGTCACGGCCACCGCAGAGCCAGAATTCAGCCGTCTGAATGAAATGCCTCGGCACTCTCGGGAAAAATGAAAAGACATCTTTGTTTCATGTTGCCTTCATATCAGTGTCACACAAAAACACAGCTTTGTAGTTACGTTCCTATGACAACAGGTTACACAACTCACCGCAGCATCCCCATAACAACTAACTTAAAAAGGAGAAACGCAGCGGTTTGGAGTTCAGGACTGTAGCAAGGAGTTAGTTTTGTATTCTTGTATTAAAATGAACAGACAGAAGAACAAATGGAACTCTGGAAAAACACAAAGAACGGATCATTAACAAAAATATTGTCACGTTAGACTTTCTTATAGGTGAAACTGAACTTTGAAACCTTGAATTTCCATTAAAAAGTTTAAAAAACACACAGAGACTTTGTTCTGTTGTGTAATTACTAAAAAACTAGCAGTTGTCCCTTATCTGATGGACCTGGATGACTTTGGTCTTCAAACACTAAAACCACTCAGGAATCTGCTGCAGGTGAACTGAAATTGTCCATTAAGCCGTCAAAAAACTTCACATTTCTGACCATGACTTTATCACATTAGCAATCTAATAATTGCCCTACCTGGAACATTTCTACTATTTCTGCATAATACCATATAATTAGCATCCATGCTAATATTATACTGCCAGATCTTCTGCAGACTGACGGCTCCCTAATATGAGTTTGAGAGATTAGCTCTTAGAGAAGTTTTACTTCCTAAAATAACCTGCCTGACAAACTCTCAAAACTTTAAGTCTTCAGAGGAAAGTGCACAGATGAAGCCTACAGATAAAATAAAAGGTGCTGCAACAATGAGAGGCTTCATCCAGACTTAATATTTATCCACTGTGCAGCTATGTAAACAACCGTTTGTACTGTAGGAAAGTTTAAAGCAGCCTCAGTTGTTCTCCAGACCTTCAGAAGCCAAGACTTCACTGGTCTGAGGCTACAGGGTCAAATAGAGAACAGCGTCCATGGAGACATCTAGAACGGTTCTTAATTTAGTCCCAAAGCACAAGAACTTGTGGTTTCATTTAAAAACGTTGTGGCAAGGGTCACATGACTCACAATTCTTGGTGCAATTATGTCATACGACTCACGTGACCCGGTTATTAGTTGAACTTGTTTCAAAACTGTTGCTTGGACCAATTCAGCGCAACTGGAAATTAGAGTTTTTTCTGGAACCCAAAGAAATTCTCCACAGCAGCAGCCCAGTAAGCTACCAACTTATTTAGTTTTTATTTGAACGTTGGATGCTTTATCGCTTGTTTTCAGTCCAGTTTTTGTCATAGATATCATATATATCACTAGATGCCTTACCCACGCTGTTCGTCGATTGGACGAACGTCCCTACGCGGCGGCCATCTTACCTCAGACAGCTGCCCCCTTTCGTAACATTGGTGTCAATGGTGCATGTACTAATTAAATAACTCTAACTTGCTCAACTTGTTATAAACGCCAGAGATGTGGCTGTGATATATGACAGATTTGGCCCGTTAATTAAAAAATGTGCAAGTATGTCGTCTCAAGCCTGTGTGTTATAAGGTTTGTAATAATGCAACTCGTTAATATTTAATCAAGTTAAGAGTGTTTTTGTTTAAGTTGTTCACTCACCTTCCATCTGCTACCATTGACAATGGAACATAAGCTGTCTGAAGTAAGATGGCCGCCGTGTAGGGACGCCCTCGACTCCCAGTTAAGGCATCTAGCAATACATATGATATCTATGGTTTTTGTACCCAACCATGGCGGCCATCTTGACTCCAAAAGGTCATCAGTCGTAGGTTTATGTCAAATGACTGATTTCTTAATGTTTCAGTAAAATCTGTCTAATGGTTTGGAGATTTGGAAGTTATTTTACAAAATACTCTCCTTCCTGAGGGTTGCTAGGGCTGATACACATGCAAGGTGTGTCGTTTACTTGTATGAAGGTGGGTGTAACTCTGAAACTGTCTGGGATGAGATTAAAAGCTGTGCTGAACCTTCAACAGCGGGTTTGAATGTGCCTCAGCGACCATCACGCCAAACTTTTGCTAATTATCTCTAAAGTTGACTGAGTTAAAGCCAGATCAGGTGAACATCTTTAATCGGGTTGACGCCAACAGTTACTTATAAAACACTTGGTTGCATTGGATAATTTAAAAAATGAATAAAACTACAAACACGGAGGGAATAAAAGTAGAAGTGATGTTGTTCTGTACTGTGGCTCTGGTAGGTAAGTTAAAAAGTGTTTATAAACGCGTATCTTCTGCACAAACTGCAGAACAGCTCGTGTTTTTCTCCTTTGAAGTTCGGGCTATGCTAATACGTGTTTTCATCATTTTAACTGAGGTATATTTAACACTACAAGGCGTAAGTGGCTGCCAGATTTCATCTTAGCTGGGCTCATTCAGAGTGTCAAAACAAATGAATTCAAAACAGATTTGGAGTGTCTGTAAAATTATGCACATAATAAATCAGCTTTGTCTTCAGTGAATGCCCCGTTAGGCTTTTAAAAAAAGAAAAGAAAAAGAAATTGCAGGATAGAGTTAGTTCTGTTTGCATGAGGTGGAAAAAAGAAAAGTTGGAAGGAAATTCTCACGTTTCCGTGTATCTCAATCAAATCAACACAGAACTGCAGCGTCTGGCAGAACAGAAACACGTGCAGCTAGTTTTCTTTCCTGGTTTTAGTTCCAGCTTCTGTTTTCATATGGATTCAAAATTATTTCACCCGCTCTGCTTTCGACACCTATTCTATTTAATCATCCTTCCTCGATGCCTGATTATTCTTCTGGCTGCTTTTAGACTCCGCCCCCTCCACCTTTATACACTGTAAACATAACCGTTTAAAGAAAATAAACAAGGTCAAACGCCATTTTTTCCAGAAGTAAATAATGAATTAAAAACGTACAAGAGGATAAAGAAAATAACAGAAATTCATGACCAAACTTAAGTTAAATAGCTTTTTATGGGTAGAATAAACCTAGCAGCAACATCCTTCATGGAAAACGACGATGCCGTTTACAAGGTGGGTTTATTACCAGGAGCGGGAGAGGAGAACATTTTAAAAATGTGACGTTATCAGAGATTTATTCAGAAGTTAGAATAGAGAAAATCTGAGTCCGACTCTTCACTAAAACCCAGAAACAATCTGCCTTTAAAAGGTGGAACGTGGTTCACAGAGAAACAACGTCGTCCATTAGATGAATTTATGGTTCATCCTACAGTTCAGCACAGCGGTGCAGCTTTCTGCAGAGTTCGCCACATTCCTAACAAAAGCTGTTCTGTATATTTCAGCATTTCTGCAAACTTGAAAAGCATTTGACTCAATGTGATCTCATATTTTCTCAAGACAATGGTTTAAGATAAAAACAGGGATGTAAGAATTTGACAAATAAAAGCCTCTGCAGGAAATGCACTACCTCTGCAATAATTCATGCAGCTTTGAAGTAGTTTATTTTTTTCTTAGATGGAGGTTAGGCTTGCTGTAGCCCAACTGGGTTAATGCATTTGGAAGTGTGCATCCTGCTTTTCCTGCACTGTTCTGCAGCATCTTGACTCTTTTAAGGAACACAATAATATGAACTGTTGGCAGAAAGGAAGAGACGAGGAGGTCTGCAAAGTTTGAAATGATCAAAACTATGTGCAGGGCTGAGGTTAGCACAAAGAAAAATGCACATGCAGTGAATTTATCATGTTCTACTTTGGCTGTGAGAGGCCAAAATACAATAAAATACCAAAAGCAGAATAAACTAAAAAAATAAACAAATGAAAATTTTAAAATCTACAGTGAAACTTCCAGTTTATGACTGAACTCTGGTTTTATTTACATGAAGAGAGATAAGAGAAGCAGGCCTGGCTCGACTCCCCCGGGGATTTCTACTGTCCGGCCTTCAAACGCTCCGTTTAAACGGAAACGACTCAAAGTCAGCGACGAGGAAAAACTCTGATCTTCCTTCAGTGTTTCACCAACAATAAACTTCAAGAGGTGAGATTAAATATTCACCAAAGCCTGATCTGTGTGTTATTGACCATAACAAAACAATAGTTTTAAAAGCACTCAGAAATGGAAGGCCAACGCACCGAGGAGCCACGGCCCGGACCCGGCTCCTCCCTCCAGAACCATTTTCCTGCTATGCTAGAAAGGCTGCGGTTAACACTTTGCTCCCGAGGCTAATGGAAAGCACTGAAGCGCCGCTCTTACAAGCGCGCATGGGGTAGCATGGACTGTCTGGGGAGGTATTAATGCTTTAGGTTTGAAAAATGAATGGTGGGGGGTAAAGAGACTCGTTGTTTATGGATCAAACAGCTGAAAACCCAGAAAGGAGCGGATGACAAAGAAACAGACGATAGATAAAAGTGGACGTCATGAATGTCAGCCGGAGCGTTGCTCCCTAATGAATCTTTTGGGGAAAGAAGTCGACGCTTTTGTTTTCCGACTGTTTTAAAACTGGGCTTGAAGCCAATTTGAGTTTCATCCAAGGAGCCTGTAAAGATGGGAACGGTCACTCAGAGAGGAAATCAGCTGATGGAGGAAACCTTTTAGAATCCGAGCAGACTGGATTTGTTGTTATGTTTGAATCTTTCATATTTATTTATCAATGTCATTAAAGAGCTTGTTAGTGAGGTAAAAGGATTAGGGTTAGCGAAGTTAAAGGGTTAGGGTTAGCAAGGTAAAAGGGTTAGGGTTAGCGAGGTAAAAGGGTTAGGGTTAGGGTTAGCGTGGTAAAAGGGTTAGGATTAGCAAGGTAAAAGGATTAGCGAGGTAAAAGGGTTAGCGAGGTAAAAGGGTTAGGGTTAGCGAGGTAAAAGGGTTAGGGTTAGCGAGGTAAAAGGGTTAGGTTTAGCAAAGTTAAAGGATTAGGGTTAGCGAGGTAAAAGGGTTAGGGTTAGCGAGGTAAAAGGGTTAGGGTTAGCAAGGTAAAAGGGTTAGGTTTAGCAAAGTTAAAGGATTAGGGTTAGGGTTAGCGAGGTAAAAGGGTTAGGGTTAGCAAGGTAAAAGGGTTAGGTTTAGCAAAGTTAAAGGATTAGGGTTAGGGTTAGCGAGGTAAAAGGGTTAGGGTTAGCGAGGTAAAAGGGTTAGGGTTAGCGAGGTAAAAGGGTTAGGGTTAGCGAGGTAAAAGGGTTAGCAAGGTAAAAGGGTTATCGAGGTAAAAGGGTTAGGGTTAGCGAGGTAAAAGGGTTAGGGTTAGCGAGGTAAAAGGGTTAGCGAGGTAAAAGGGTTAGCGAGGTAAAAGGGTTAGCGAGGTAAAAGGGTTAGCGAGGTAAAAGGGTTAGTGAGGTAAAAGGGTTACCCAGGCCAGCCTAAACCAAAGAACCTACAGTCACCAACAAACATCCAGATTTATGGTGTAGTACCACATTTAGAGGCCAGCTTATAGGGATACTTTGGTCATTTAGAAGTTATTTATTATTTTTTTAGTTTTTTATGTGTTCTAGTGCCACAGAGTTGTTTCAAATACCAAAAATTAGCCTCTAGTTACTTTTTTGGCTAGCCATCCAGTCAGAGAACTACTTCCTGTGTCTAGAGACTCTGCTCGTTGTGAGTGACATCACCTGCAGGTAGGCAGTGATGGAATGTAATCAAGTACAAGTACTTTGTTATCATACTTAAGTATAATTGTTTTATATTTGTTTTCTACTTAAAGCTAAATCTGCAAAACAAGCAGTTTTCCATGCCTCTTAATGTTCTAACATCGTATAGCTGTAAATATTTTGTGGAGATTAAAAAATAAATAAATAAATAAAATAAAGTGGTTCTCTCGCATTTGTCTAAAAACCTCCACCAATAACACGTTCCGGACCAAAACCAACAACCGGACCATCCGGTTGAACCGCCGCAATTCCCTGGGTCCTCCACTCATTCCACACTCACGTATTCAGCAACAGAACACCACTGGTGTGAGAGGTTCTCTGCTCAATAACATCAGAGAAGGAGAAACAGCCGGCTGCTACCACTTCAACTTTAGGACAAACTACCAGAGTCCCAAAAAGAAAAACACCATTTGAAGTCACGGACAACAAAAGACGTTTGGACCTAGAAAACGGAGACTGGTGTTTAGCGCTAGCTCGTTTCCTCTGGTAATCTGGGTTTCCAGGTCCGGCGGACGTGGACCAGGGATGGTACTCATCAGGAGGGGTGAGAGTTCTGTGACCGTGTTTGTGTTTAAAAGCTAGCTTGTTTTGCTGATTTACCATTGCAGCTAATTTTGCAGTAATTTTCTTGAGGCCTGCGTTTTACTTTAAAGCAATTTTCTGTACTTTCTACTCCACTACATTTTCTAAAAAGTTCCAAAAGTACTTTAGTTTGTGTTTGGTCCGACCCCCACCTAACCCCGGTCCGATAGAGACCAGCAGCACACTCCCTTGTCCGAGCCAGGCTGTAAACTAAAGGTAATAGTACTTTCATTAGTGTTCATCCCCCTCCTCCTGGTCCAGCTGCACACTTCTACACACAACACACATTTAAATGTCAGTTGAATACTTTTACTTTTTTATTTTTAAATACATTTGAAAATGCATATTTAAACACTTTTACTTAAGTCAAAATATTTTGGATACTTCCACTTTTACTTAAGTAATTTTTTACCACTTTATCTGTACTTTCACTTAAGTAAAAAAAAAAATCAAGTACTTTTTCCACCACTGCAGGTTAGATACCATACTATACCATGTTTATTTCTAAAGTATCATTTAAAAACAGCATGACAGCTGACCGAAGTGCTGCACAGGAGGATCCTTCTTGTAGACGAAGAACTGATAGATCATAACTTCATAAATGACCGAAATGTCCCTTTTTGGGTCTGAGTTCACCAACCTCACAGCCTCAGGGAACAATGTGTGCCTGAGCCATGAGGCTGCTCAGCCTTCTGCCTGAAGGAGGGAGGATGTACAGTCCATGATTATTTTATGGACGGCAAAACCCAAAAGGTCAGGTTGGAGCGACTTTACCGAAGAAAAGTCAGAAAAAGAAAGAAGTCAAGGCTTCTGCTCGGAGAGAAGCGTCCAGGTTGCCAGCGTGCAGCTTTCTGCTGCAGATATGAGGCCTCTCTGAAAGGCGCTGAGTAAACACTGCTTGCAATTTTGTCTAAAGGATTACTCTGCCTGCTGCCTCTCTGTCATGGTGATAAAACATTGCAATGGGAGATTAGTGGCTGCAGCCTCGCTTGTTCTCGGCCATCTAAGAGAGCTGACAAAAGAAAAGGGAGCAACGCGGCGCCTACAGTAAACACATCTAGGGTTTTGTGGTTTGGAATACGTGAACTAAAGGGAATAGAGTTCATCACGAGACTGTAGCAGCCTCATTTCATTCACGACTAATCAAACAAAGACTAGAGGAATGCTGGGGTGTAACATTCTCTTTGTATTTATATGAACTTGTTGAAGATGGGCAGTGATTTCTGAATATTAAGAAACGACAGAGTTAATAATTATACTGTTTTGATTAGCCGTATTCTTGCCTCGGCACCTGGAAGTAACTCTATATAAACGTGACCACTAGGTGGTGGTAGTGGACCAAGTAGCTTTTATACCACTATGCTGCTTCTCCAGGAAGAACATTTTTCACCCACACCCACTAAAGAACATTATCTCTTATTTCTGTCTTTGTAGTTTTATTCTGAAAGGATTACATGGTGATACATGTGTATCCTGCTTAATATGCTAATCTAATTTTTGTTGCATGGTCATAACTCACAATAATCTAAAGTTAAAGGTGTGGATCACTGAAAAACCATGTTTTAATGATTATTTCTGATTCTAACGGGTCACTCTGAGTGTTTCCTGCAGGCTGAACATGAAAATAATCTCATCCACCTATCTCCTGCATCAGCTTCTGATAGAAAATAGACTCTAGGTGAAACTCTAGGATTAGAAAATCCTGACAGATCTACGTCACACTGTCACTGAACATTCATGGACTCACCCATCTTGACTCACGACGGGGAAGGCTGTTGTTGGTTTAGCGTCCAGGAAACAGCAGAGAACGTCTGGGCTAGTAGAAGCTAACCGTTAGCATTAGCAACTCCACCACACAGCAGAACTCCTCCAGGCTTGTGTTATTGGTGGAGGTAAAACATCAACGTTGCAGAGCAAACAGAGTCAGTGGTAGAGTCGTGTTGCTGTTAGCCAATCAGAGGAGAGATGTCCACATATCAGGAAATAAGACTCCAGATCCTGTCGTCTGAAGCTACTTTCTCCTCCAGCTGAATTCTATGTCCTCAAACAGGAACATCAGAGCCCCCCCCCCCCAGAGTCTGACATACAAGGCATTCATTCCTACTAGAGACCACTGCAGATGTATGGATTAAACAAGTGAACTATACTTTTCATGTACAATAAAGCAATATTTCACTAAAAAGTAAAGTGGTGCAGTTGGACTTTTACACATTCAGGAAGCTCAGAACAAAACTCCAGACATAATATTTATGTAAATGGAACCAGAACGTCGGCGCTCCTCTTCTCTAATTCTACTAAGAGATGAGATAATAAGGGACTTTGTAGGCGAACCACGCTCGCTGGTGAACGAGTCCTCCTCCAACAACCTCTTGCTAGCTCTAAAGCACCTTGTAATCGTATGGGCTTCTATTACACAGCACTTCAACATAATTGGGAACGCCGTTTAGGTTAACAGGAACATCATTTCTGAGAGGGAAAAGTTGTAAAAACTTCAACAACAATCAGATTAATTACAACGGATGTTTATACATTCATGGTGTCCAGCTGACTGCTGCAAAATTATTCCACTTTTTTCCTCCTCCTGGCCTCCGTCTCACAGTCTTCGCTCACTTGGGACCAAACTTTGAGTTTCAGTAATTTTCCCTTCATAAGCAACGATTCTCCTCTTTGCTGCCTAACATTGAGTGATGATAAAAGACTGCCAAACGCGGCTAAAGCTGACAAAGTACGAGCGAGGAGTGATGATGGTCCCCAGACTGGGAGCGGGCTCAGCCTGACATGGCCTAAAACCATCATTGTACAGAGGATAAACCCTTGATTTAGACAACTACATGACTGCAGCTCTAATACCACTCCCAGGACGAGTCCCACAAGTGCAAACAGAGCAAATGTGACTCTTCGTGTTATGATTCTAAATCATCAAACTGAACGTCAGAAAGCTGCTCCTGCTGGTGCAAACACACAAACCTGTTAAGAGAGTGGCTTTTAAAACATGATAAACTGTCTGCTGTGCACAGAACAAACCTGCTCACCAAGAAAGATTTACAGTGCAACCAAAGGTGGATTTAAATCTGATCAAAAACTGCTGCAGCAGACCAAGGTCCAGATATTAAAACTTGTTAATCCACTCTAAAGATGCTTAATAACATTAATATTAACCAATCAATACAAACAGATATATCAGATTTTGTCAGTTTGGTGCTAATTTTAGGAGTCAGTCTTGAAAAGTACCATCCAATCTTCATAAAATTAAGAAAAAAATATAGTTTTTGATACAAATATAGATAAATGTTCACGTAAACTGACATTTCTCCCCATGAAACTCAGATTTTGATCAAAAGGGACATATTATGACATATTTTCTTACGTTATAACAGCTCAGTGGTCGATACAGAACATGTAAATCAAGATTTTTTAACTAAACCCCTCTCTATCACTTTAAGAATGCAACTTGGAGCTGGCCACGCCCACCCACTCTGCTCAGGCTGCTATAAGCTGAGAAGCTCTGATATCTGGGAGGAGCTCAAAGTAGAGCCGCCGTTCCCCCAGCAGCAGCTCTGTTTTGCACATAAGAGGTGGTTCTATTCTAATTTCCCCATTTATGACATCACAAACGGGAACATTTTCGGCACATAATTCCTAAAACCCAACACTGACAGAAAACGGATGGATGGATTTTTGTTTTCATGTTTGGAGCGTTTATAGAGGCAGTAAAGACCCACATGGCAGCACATAAGGTTTGACAAATTAAAACAAAACCCTAATTCCACTAAAGTTCAACTGGTTATCATCGAATATTTACAACATAAAGCCACGTTTATTTTTTCCGCTCATAAACCAGCTCCTCCATCTCACAGCTGAGGCTGTGCAGGTCGGTGAGTGAGTAACACTCAGCACAAGGTCAGAGGGTTGCTGCAAAAGTAATCCTTTTCCTGTTGTGGAAGAAAAACAGGAGAGAACTGCTTCACTTGTTTCATGCACTTGGTCAAGGAAAGATTAGCCTCTGCTGCTTCTCTTGAGCACAATAATGAAAACGGTAACAGCGAGCACATGCGAGGAAGCATTGACCTAAATATCACCTTCATGAAAACAAATCCAGTATGTCTCTGTGTTCACAGCTAGGTTTCCTCGTACAGATTTCACAATAATAAATGGGTTTGTTTACGTGCTGATTCATATCCTTGCAGTAAGGAAACTAAAAAAACACACAGTAAATGTGGATTAAATAGAAACTTCTTTCCTTTATTACATGATTTTTTCACATGATGCTAATGCTGACTAGTCATTTTTTTGTTTTATTTACCTCTGTTAAAGCTGGAGACTGTAGTGTGATGTCATCAAAGAGAGGGTGGTTTTGAATATAGCTATAGTTCCCGCCCCTTCAGAAGAATCTGAAAGCCACGCTTCTTACCACACAAACGCACAGATATCCTTGTAGTGCTAAAGGATAAGTAATATTTTTGGGATGTTCCTGCTCAGACACACCTGATTCTAACTGCTGAATTATCTCATCAGCCTTCATCGGGTTCTGCTAATCGCTCAGTTTAATCCAATCTGCAGCGTTCAAGCAGGGAAACGTCTAAAACCAGCAGGAATCCGGGACTCGCAATGTTAGCACACCCCTGCTAATGCTACGACCATAGACATGAATACTTAGACGCCCCACTGGACGCTGGAGAGTGTAACAGCGTTGCCGCCATATTGGATGGGTCCCACACTCTCCAAAGTCAATGCAGAGTGAGCAAATACGCAGCCTATGGTTGCAACAACCAGTGTACTATTGAAAACCGTTCATGTGGGATTACTATTGACTTTTCTCGCCTACCTGTTGGGATTTTATATTTTATTTATTTTGTTTATTTATATTTATATTTTAATTTATTTAATTTAATTATATTTCTATTTTAACAATCATGCCATACCATGTGTCTGATTTTATGAAAAAACATAATAAAATGTGTTTTTTAGTTTGGTAAGCACCTTCCTCAGTAGAAATAAATGCACTGGGGGCGAATAGAGACCCAACCAAGATGGCGGCCAGCCACTACGGCAGCTCCAATAGGCAGCGCCAGTCCATGGGGAGTCTACGTATATGATGTCTGTGGCATCAACAGGCTAAGACAATAGTCCGATGTAGCGTAAGGTTGAACAAGTTTACAGACCGACATTAATTCAATGCAGCTCCAGTTAGCATTCGAGCTAGGTTGGTGCTAAGCTGAGCTGCGTCACACCATAGTGCATGCTGGGAACCTCTCGTTGATTGACAGCTCTCTGTTGTGGATACGCAACTCTATTGGTCAACGCTCTGGGCTCACATTAATGATTTGTTTTGCTGTAGAGGCCAGGGGCGGGGCTTAGGGGAAATATGAATTACAAAGGTTTACCTCCTTTATATCATTGAACAGGGTCAGATAGTAAAATCTGAACATTTTAGAAGAAAATGACTAATTATGTAAATTAAAGTGAGTAAATTCATTGGAACGTAGGAAAACTCCAAGTTATTTTCAACGTATTTTTTCAAAATCACACATGAATAAATTGAGATTAAATTCCAAATATGTTTTGAGCAACAAATACAGTTAAATAATTATTGTAAATAAATAGAGCAGGGATGCTCATCTTTGAGAAAACAATTTAAAATCTTCATTTAGCAGCTCATCTAACTTCTAATAGCTCTTTTTAAAAGTAGTTGCAAATAATGAAAATTTACCTCTGAGGCACAAAGAACAGAAAACGTGTTTAACTCCACTGATTCTTTACAAAAAAAAGTTTAATCACGCAGTTTTTGCTCTTTTTGAAGCAAATCTGTTGAATTTCTGAAAGCATCTTAAAGTTTGAGTAAAACTTATCCAGTGGGATTAAACTTGTGCGTTACAGCAGCTCTAAGAAATCCCAAAAAGGCATAAATCATACAGAAAACCACCGATTTTGTCCGACTTCGATGCAGAAGAATGTAAAGTTACCGTTAACTAGGTGTCCAGTGGGAGGTTTAAACTACCGTGCTGCATGATGGGAATGTTTCTGAAAACGTTTTTGCCAAACCACACACGGAGCTTCTTTTTACATTCTGCATGCCGTATTCATCCAAATCAGCCCAAAAAGCAAGTCAAGTCTGCAACTCTGAGCACGTCTTAAACCTCATTTTAATCATGTAAATGTCCATAAACCCCCACAATTGACCCGGCAGTTACAATCTACACAGCGATCCGCCATCAGCTGTGGCGATTTGAGGAATGTGGTCCACAGCTGTCTGTTATCACCCCCTACTAGTGGGTCTCCAGGTGGGATGGGTGCAGACGGTGCAGCTGGAGCTTTCTGTCCTCACATCACACAGAAACCCATCCACACGGAACAGATGGGAACAAAAGAGGGAGCTGTGTGTTGGAATTACACCGCAGCTCTGACTGATAATCTCCATAGATGAAGAAGTTAGAGGCAGGGGGCCGAAGGAGAGCAGGAGCATCAATAATTGATGAAAACGACATCAAACAGGCTCAAGAGTGAATTCCATTTTTCAAGCATCTCAGTGAATTTTCATCCAGTGTTCAGCAGCAACTTCAGGTCTCGCCGTCAACAGGGTTTATTTAAACACAAGAGGAGGTATGCTGTGACCACGTAACTGATGTAGCTGCAGAAATGTTGTGACTGTCTCTTTATAAGCTGAGAGTTTCATCTGCAGTAACGAGGGCGCTGCTCAGGAGGAAAAAAAAGGCCAAGTTCGACATTCCAACCTTCACCTATTGGCATCGGATTTGGATGGTTAAGGAAAGACTAACATCCCGGATACGAGCAGATGAAATGAGTTTCCTCCGTGGGGGTCCAGGCTCAGCTTAACCCAGGCTTTTCACCAGAAGCGTAAGCGGCGCGTAACGGACGTATTTTACCTGCAAGCTCCCTTCTCACTGGGAGGGTTTCAGATGCGAATCGGCAGCAAAGCGTTCCTCTGCGAGGTCACATCACTGGAGAATTGCACGACACGTGATTTTGCTAGTTTACTAGCCTAGAAATCTAGAACAACCGTAGTAAAAGGTTTAGCTCTGCATGTCGGTCTAGCCACGCCGTGCATCCTCAGCAGGTCTACCATTGGCCTGAAAAATTTTGTGTCTTGCCAATCACAGAGCTCTATGTGTATTGGGTGGGCTTTGCACCAGAGCTGCGACAGAGAAAAACTACAAAGATGGCGTCGGCTTAGGAACGGTGCTCATTTGAAACAGATTTGGCATCAACTTTAAATTTAAATTTGAGCTTCTCTTTGAGACCAGAGCCATCGACTATAACGCTGGCTAATTGCTGCACACTGAGCTTCGCGGGCGCTACACCATGCTTACACGTGGCTGTGCGTAGAGCCACTGCTCCTCCTCATCAAAAGGAGTCAGCTGAGGTGGAGGACTTCTGGTCTTTCTGGAGGTTTTCCTGGTACATCACCAGAAGAAGACTCCAGAACAGACCCAGAATTCCTTTCTCTAGCCTGGGAACACAATCAGTACGTTTACATGTGCATCTAAGTCGATCTAGGTTGATCTACGGCAGTGACCTTGGAGCCTCTATCCTAGTTTACATGTACGTTAGAAAACTGAAGTTTCCAATAAAGTGCGTTCCACGCCGCTACAGTAGGATGCACCTTTTCGTGTCGGTATTCGTCTGGTTAGCTTATAGCAACACAAATAGTAAACAAATGCTGGCGGGAGTGAAACATGCACAATGGCAGAAGGAATGGACAACAACGCTGCAGCACAGCTTCTTTGGTACGTACCGGACTGTTTGATGGTGTTACACGTGTTACTTTGTGGCGATGACATTATCAGAAGACTGCTACTGCGGTCTCGTCACTTCTGGTAGGTGAGCGTCTAACCGGTCACGGGTACTGATCCGTTTACATGCAGAGGAAGTCGGGTCGGGTTTATCTGGGTACTTCAGCTCGATTAGAACCAGTTCTGCTTCAGCCAAACTAACGCGTTTACATGAATTTAACAAACGACATCAGCCAATAGTTTGGTTTACTGTTGTGTATGTAAACGCGCTGATGGTAAAACCTTGGATACGTGGAGGAGTATGAATGGCATTTTATTGTCCATTTTCTCATGTTTGTCACCCTTTTAGACACCCGTCCATTCTTCTATTTCACCCACTTATCCGAGTCCGGGTCATGAGGTTAGCAGCTCCAGCAAAGAGATCCAAACCACCCTCTACCAGGTAACCTCCACTAGCAGGATTCCGCAGCCTTCCCTGGCCAACGTGGAGATATAATCCCTCCATCGTGTCCTGGGTCGACCTCTGTAACGCACGGAAACTAAATTCAAAATGAGTTCCAGATGCCAACATTTATTCTGTGACTATTTTCAGAGAGAAACACTTTTAAAACATGTTCAAACATCAAGAAAAACCAGGGCGAGTCCCCTGCTGGACCTTTTCTAACCTCTTTCACAAATTCTGTTCACACTTTGTCCCCAACAGTCCCATCCCAGTGAGATACTGGCTTTTAGAAGCACAGACAGAAAATACTTGAGTCTGCTGAGTCTTTTCCACAACACAGACGACGCTAAACGCTTCAAAACTGCAGTAAAACGACTCAAATGGTCACTTTTTCTTGTCAACTACGGTCCTGTGCCGCATGACAAATTATTCATTGTAACTGCAACCACAAGTGTAATGGAAACGCGTCTGGAATGGAATGAATACAAAACCGGAGGGAGGAATATATTATACCAGCAGGTGAACTCAGGGTAAATCACATCAGACTCTTCCTGTTTAAAGGCAGCAGACGGTTTTCTGGAGACATAATTGTCGGGTTTTCGGAGTCACAAAGCAGACGTACACAGCACCAATTATGGCTCAGCAAATATTCATTATCCGGTATCACATATTATTATTTATCCTCTCTGTACGTTCATTTGTGTTTGGTCAATTCTGTTTGTGTCACAGGAGGAAAATCCACTGAACTTTTATTTGAGAAGTCAGAGAAAAAAGTTTCATTATTTCTTCTGGCTCATTACAAAAATAGATACATGTTGAAGTTCCCTAGATTTAGGAATTGAGGTCAATAGCCATAGCCCTGTGTGTTAGGCTATGGCGGTTTCTCCATGTGGTGGTGTTTTGTTTTCTTCCGAGGAAAATGTTTGCTACATATCTTTGTGTTTTGACGCGGGGTCTGCAGGAGCTGGTGTAGCTTGGTTTATTAGAGTTCTATCCGTGAGCTGACCTAAAACTCGTCCCAATAACCTGGCTTTCTACCGGATGCGTGGGCGGAGCCTAACATAATAAACACATTTTCCCAGCGACCTCAGCGGCACATCCTTTCCTACCAGGAGTGTTTCGGAGGCACAGCTCCTGCAAAAGCGTTCCAGACAGCTGGTTGAGCGAGCTCATGACATCACAGGAGAATATCAAGATCACACGTGATTTTGCCAGTTCACGCGATAACAAGCTAGGAGAAAGACGGCAGCGTATAACCAAAAGGTCTGGTTTATTTTCTGTTCTCTTTACCTCAGCCACAGAGGTCGTGTTATTGCTGGTCTTTTTAGTTAAAGAATAAAAAAATCTGAAATATTTTATTTTGAAATTAGCCATATACTTTATACTGCTCCCGTGTTTGATTTGCTGTTTGGTCTGATCTGAACTTGACAAGTTATGGAAGCGTAGCGTGTAAAAGATAGACCCAACACAACACCACGCTTCTGGCACGCTTCCGAGACGTCCCACTGACTCTGCCGGTGGTTGTTAGCTGCAAATGACGCTTTGTGGACGTTACGCTTCGCTTCTGCATCGAGTAGAATGTCAGAGTTACGGTGTTGAGCTAGCATGGCGTGATTTTCTAGCACATAAATTGTTTCAGAGTCAAGCCATGACAGAGAAGTGGTGCATGTTAGGATCGTCATGGAAACCTGATGATTTAGTGAATTAGCATCAAGACTGGGATCATAGAAAGGTCAACAGCTTGTGTTATCGGGGCTTAAAGAAGAGGAGTTCGGTCTGTAGCAGCAGATGTGAGCTGGCCCGGACCCACCAAGGACTAGGTCAAGTTTTAAAGCACAGGGCTCTGAACTGTTTCTTGTTTTCAGAGGTTTTATTAAAATCTAACCTGCTAGGAGCAAATTAGTTCAGAACAAAATTAAGCAAACAGAAATCACACTTTTACTGCAAATAAATTATTTATGAGATAAATGGTATTAGGAAAATATCATTATCATCCTTCTGCATATTCCTGATGACAAGTCGTGCAACTAGTTTAACAGTAAACATGTTTTCTGTTGTCTCTCTTTTCAAAATGTGGCTTAAAATGTCACCTCAGCGTCTGAGTTCATTTTCCATTCGGGTTTTAATTGGATTTGTTGACGCCTCAAAACCAAAACCAACGTGCATCTATGATGAAAAACAAAATAAAATGATTCCTGTGAGGACTTTTATGAGCATGTTGATGGAGCCTGGTGTAATTAGATCAGGTGTGTTCAGTTTTGTTCCAGAGAAGTGGGAAAGAAAGTTTTTAAGCCACCAACTGCCTCCGTCATCAAGGCCAACACCCTTTCTGAGTAGCGGAGACGAACATCCAGGGGCCGAGTCAAAAGCTCTCAGCAAAGATCTGCCAATCCATCTGTCAGCGAGGAAGAACTGGTCAAAGATGATCCCAGTCTGACAGCATGTCTGTCAAGAGTCCATCCAACATGGAAGGAAGTGAACTTTCGCCAGTCTAACTCTCCAAAACAGCTCAGAATTACAATTCCTACGTGGCATTCCTTCTCTAAGTGGTGCACAGACACAAAATCTGAATACTACCAGTCTTTATAACGCAAAACCCACAAATTATCTTCATCACTTCATATAAATGAGCAGTTTTATAATTATTTTTCTGTATCATGGAAATTTATTTGTTAAAAATTGATTTAAGTCCTTGTTGTGGACTTCTTGCACAGAATTATTCTTCAACTCTTTGACGATTACATGCTGGTGCAGATGGAGGAGGTCCCTTCCTGAAGTGTCTTCAGACACGGTGCTTCATGTCGGCCATGCAGCTGTTTACCGGTGAACACATGAATATGACGCTTGTATCCGAGTCTAATCGTGTCTGATGATTAAGACGTTCATCTCGCTGCCCACATTAGAGTCTACATCATTTTTCCTTTAAACGCTAAAATAAAGTGAGAATCCAGCTGCCACTGATTCATTAACGGCACATTTTAATTAGGACTTTAGAAGCTTTACGCACCAACCTAGAGTCGACTCACATCTCTCAAAGTAAAATGTTGAAAAAGCAGCTTCAGGGATAAAAGGTTGTTGGTTTTTCTGGAGCAGCAAGAAAATAAAAAGTACCAGAATTATTATTAATGCAATTTACCACAAAATAAACGTCTCAGGGACTTTTAACTCCAACTAGAACTTGTATAAAACCATTTAACAAAGAAACTAATCAACTATTATATTATTTTTTATCCTTTATTGAACACAACTTTATCTCTTTGTAATGAATAAAGCTTAAACACACAATTTGAAACCATTTTTAAACTTGATTCAACTCCTGTAGGTCTTCCCGAGACCTCCTCAATGGTGTTTCACAACCCAAAGTGGGTCATGACCCAGATTTTGGCCAATAAAATGCTAGATCACATTCACTTACATTGTTTATGCTAAGCTAAAGCTAATTTAGGAGAATGGATGAGCTGGAGACAAAATGCTTTTTCCCACTTATCTAATTCTGGGGAAAATGGCAACAGACTAAATTTCACTTAGGGAGAAAATAGGAATGTTTAAATAAAAAGTTAATTTTGTTGAATTATTATTACTTGGGATGTTGGATAATGGTCTTGAGTCAGAAAAGGGTAGAATGCCTTCTCCAGGTCAGGGACGAGGTCCTGCCTCAAGTGGAGGAGTTTAAGTATCTCGGGGTCTTGTTCACGAGTGAGGGAAAGATGGAGCATGAGATCGATAGGCGGATTGGTGCTGCGTCTGCAGTGATGCGGGCGTTGTACCGATCTGTCGTGGTGAAGAGAGAGCTGAGCCAGAAGGTGAAGCTCTGGATTTACCGGTCGATCTACGTTCCTACCCTCACCTATGGTCACGAGCTTTGGGTAGTGACCGAAAGAACGAGATCACGGATACAAGCGGCCGAAATGAGTTTTCTCTGCAGGGTGTCTGGACTCTCCCTTAGAGATAGGGTGAGAAGCTCGCTCATTCGGGAGGGGCTCGGAGTAGACCTGCTGCTCCTCCACATCAAGAGGAGCCAGTTGAGGTGGCTCAGGCATCTAGTTAGGATGCCTCCTGGATGCCTCCCTGGTGAGGTTTTCCTGGCACTTCTAACTTGGAGGAGACCCAAGGGAAGACCCAGGACACACTGGAGGGACAATGGCCAGGCAACAACTTGGGATTCCCCCGGAGGAGCTGGCCCAAGTGGCTGGGGAGAGGGAAGTCTGGGCGCCTCTGCTTAGGCTGCTGCCCCCACGACCTGACCCCGGATAAGCGGATGAAATTGGATGGATGGATGTCCTATAATATTTGCCGATATTAGGATTAAAATGTAATATCAGAAATTGTCCGCATCAGTTTTTACACACAATACCATCCACATATGCATGCACACA